>NW_020769439.1:0-20228 GCF_900518735.1 Pseudonaja textilis
TCATTCCCCTGCTTTTGATTATACTATAATTCATTCATTATAAATATATCTCTTCTAGTTCATTATATTTTCTATTTTTTCATATCCTTTTATAATCCTTTTATTTTATATTTCATCTATACCACAAAGAAAAATAAAATAAAATAAAAACAGAGTTAATTTCCCCTTTTACTTTCCTTTGACCAATTTCAACCTATAGCATTTATATAACCCTAATTCACACTTTTGAAACATAATTAATACCAGATTGTCACACATCATCATATTCTGTTTTCCTAATATCATTTAAATAGTCATTAGCATGTTTTAGAATGAATATATATGTATATATATACATTTGTTATAGGTCTAGGTGTGTTCAGGTCCTCACCAAAACATTGCCAAGATACTCTTAATCTTACATGGGAAAAAACCCAAACACACCTAGACCTACACACACACACACACACACACACACACATATATATGGATCTTTGGTTATTCGGGTTTTCTCCCGTGTAAGATTGGAAGTATCTAGGCAATGTTTCGATGAAGTCTCATTCATCATCTTCAGGCTTGTGTCTTCGGCTTTGTGCTTCTCAGAGTAATGTGAGCTTGCAGCTGCTTCTTCCTTTTAACTGTTAGTGGGGGTGTGACTTGATTGGGTGGGGGCTTGATTGTGTTCTGATTGGGTGGGGGTGTGTTCTCATTGCTTGGGGGCCTGGCTGTGCTCTGATTGGCAGGGGAGTTGGCTGTGCTCTGATTGGCTGGGGGTGTGTTCTGTTCAGGTGGGGGCTTGGTTGTGCTCAGGTTAGTCTTAGTTGCTGGGGGATTTGAGCTGGTGAGCTGTGATCCTGCTGTTTGGCTTCGTGTTCGTGTTCGTGCCGCATCTTCATGGTGGGTGTCAGTTTTCTTCATGTATGGGTCAGAGGGGTTTGAAGCTGGTAGTGATGCAGCTGCGGTGCGGCTTCTGGTCCAATGGATTCCAAAGAAAGAAGATTACCCACCTAATCCAAAAAGAAACCCCAACCAAAGACAGAGAACAAGAGAATGGCAAAGCCCTCCTCCCATATATAAAAGGCACTACAGACAAAATCAGCAAGATCCTCCAAAAACACAACATTAAAACAGCATTCTGCACAAACAGAAAAATATCCACCATCCTAAGAAACCCTAAAGACAAAATCGAGTTAGAAAACCAAGGAGTATATGAAATCCCTTGCACTGTCTGCCCCACCACATACATTGGACAAACTAACAGAAGAATAAGTGCATGCATTGAAGAACATAAGAACTCAATCAAAAAAGAAGAACTGACCTCTTCCCTGGTCCAAAATCTCAAGGCCACAGGACTTGAGATTGACTTTAAAAATACCAGAACTATCGCCAAAACCGAACACTTCAACAACAGAATAATCAGAGAAGCCATAGAGATAGAAAAACACCCACACAGCATGAATAAATGAGATGATACTTCCTGCCTACCAGCCATTTGGAAACCCGCCTTCATGAACAAACAAATACCTAACTGAAGAATGACACCAGACCCACACACACGAGGGCCACACAAGATGCTACCACCACACTTCCACGTAGAACACAAAAATGCAGTAAAAAAGCTGGAACACACTTCCTCACTAGTCCAACACATGAAAGCAACAGGTCATAGCATTGACTTCAATGGCATCAAAACCCTAGCCACTATAGAAAACCCCAGCTACAGAATTATCAGAGAAGCCATAGAGATTGAAAAAAGACCTGAAAGCATGAATAGAAGAGATGATTCCACCAGACAGTCAATCATTTGGAAGCCAACACTCACAAACAAAAAAATCTCCCCACCACAAGCCAGGCAAACACCTGGGCACAAACAGATCCCCCCTGATACCTTCAGCTCAAACACACTCCAACCAGGCAACCAGATGAAACCTAGCTTCCTAATAAATGATAGCTGTCCATTTACACAGAGGCAAGCCACACTAAAAGCCTCCAATACAGGAAACACAATGTTGCCACAATCAAGACAAATAATGCCACAAAACAGACAGAAGATATTAGAAACACCAATCGAGCAGAACACAGCAAACTCCAAGACCAATAAACACAGACCAAGACTCCCAACCAATCAGGATGAAGAAAAAACCATTCTGGCACAGCAGTAGGCTAGCCCCAAATTTAAAACTGAAACGGCTATGAAAGTCTGACTCACAGATGAACACAATACAGAAGCCTGATGATGGCAGATGAGATTCTGCCGAAACGTTGCTACAACTTTAAAAGCACAACTATAATGATGTGGAAAAATACTTGAACAAAGCTGAATACTATATATACATATACATATACATATATGTTCTGTCTCACCTGTGGCCACAAGGTGAAAGTCCAAATGTCTAAAGGAAAAAACATGAACAGACAATATCAGGAACAACAGAGTTAACTTTCCTCTGGCTGAAGTCGTCATTGGCAGCTTTCCCAGAAGCTGTCTGCAAATCCAGATAACGAGCAGCACTATAAATCAGAGCCGAACAGCAAACAGAGAACTTTTTCCAAACTGCGAACGTAAATAACAAAGTTTGACCCAAATGGGGATTCCAAGCTAACACGCCACCTTATATTCCTTGAAGGGGTTTGTCAGTCTCTCTACTCAGTTTGATTTGACGTTTCCTTTCAATTAGTGCTTGACGTCTCAGCCTACGTCTAGTCCTTACATCAACCCAACATTCATCGGCTTGATCATCACCCAAGGATTTCGGCATGTTCTGTCAATCATCTGCTGACACCTGAGGCATAAGTGATGAGGAAGGTTCTGGAGAGAATGGTGATTCCGACACGTCCTCATCCTCCTGGCTCATGTCTGCATCTCCCATTAAAGCAGGCTCAAATCCCAATGCCAAACCCTCCTCATCACTCAAACCTGTGTCTTCTGACACATCAGACTCAAAGTGCACAGCAGGCTCAAATCTCCCAGTCACAACACATATACATATACATATGCATACACATATACATATATGTTATGTCTCACCTGTATCCACAGGTGAGAATAAAAAGTTCCAGAGTTCAAATATTCAAGCAAAAACAAAACCAGACCCAAAAGAGTTAACTGCACTGTTTTCCAGTCCTTGGCAGTCTTCCTGGAATCTGTCTGGCAATTCAGAATTGTTCATAAATCACAACGGCCGCTTCAAACGTATCCTTTTGAATCTACAAAGCACTTTGCTCCAAGCAAAGATTGAGAGTCAGCACACCTCCTTAAATCCCCTGGATGGGCATGTCAGTCTCTCTGATCAATGCCTGGCTTGACACCTCCTTTCAGATTATGATTGACATTTCAATCATCTCCTACTTCTAGCATCAAGCCAATATCCGTCAGTCTCTTCCGCACTAGAAGCCTCTGGCTCATTTTGTGGATCAGCTGCTGGCATGAACAAAGTCGAAGGTTCTGGAGAGGACTGTCTCTCTGACAATCTCTCATCCTCCTGGCTCACATCTGTGTCCTCTGATAATTCAGACTCCACATTCACAGCAGGCTCAAACCTTCCATCTTCAGAGGCATCAGAGTCAAAATTCCCAACAGGGTCAATCCTTCCAGTCACTATATATATATAACGCAGGAGAAAACCTGAATAACCAAAGATCTATATATACATTTTTCTCGTCTATAATTATCTGATAATCTTAAGGTAATTCCCAGTAAGTTATAAACTTCAAATCTCCCCAGTCTACATTTCTAATAAAAAATACAAAGATACATTCCCATGTGGTGTCCCCCTTTAATTCTATATCTAACCCTTATCTCTAAATCTCATTTCTAAATCTCATTTCTCTTAGATTTAGCCAGCTTTCCCTTTACTAAGTTTTCTTGGCCTTTTCTCTTTATCCCTCTTTTTTCCTCTAATATTACAGTTATAGCCATCTGCCAGTCCCCCACCTTTCCTCCCCCCCCACCTTTCCTTTTCGCTTTTTTGAAATTTCTTCTTGTACAGCTTCTTCTACTTTTGCTTACTCTTTGGAGTTTTTTTTTTATTTATTATCTCTGATGTCAATGTCTTAGTTTTAGTTCCTTTTGTGTCTCTTGGCAATGCCTCTGAATGTTCATGTCCATCTTAGCTGTTTTCCTCTTCCTTTGGCTCCTCCTCTCTAGAATTCCTTTGTTCTCCTATAAATTGCATTACTTTTTCTGCCAATGTGTCCAATAAATCCCTTCTTTCTTTTATCATTTCTTTCACAGTTTGCAGTTCCAACTTGAATTCTTTGCTTGCTTCTTCCATTTTTTAATCAATTGTGTTATTCTTTATTTTATTAAAGTTAATTGTAATCCTTGCCAAGAGACTCCGTTTATATCTTTATATCTTTATATTTTCCTTACTGGTCCTTCTGTTTCCTTTGTGCAGTCAACCCCAAACAGTCCCAAGATATTGCCTTCCTTTGTCCTCTTGCTACAATCTCCCCCTTTTTCTTTGAAGGTTCCAGGGTTCTTGTAATGTTAAAGTCTTTTATTTCATGTCTTTTCTTATTCACACATTTAACAAACCAGTAATTTTCTATAAATACCTTGTACCATTAGGTGGCACTCTATATCACTTCCACTTTTTAAAGTTCTTTTTTTCCTTTTTTTCAATTATATTAATGTTAATTTTCAAGCATTTCAACCATTGGCTTTTTTTTTTAAAGTATAATCAATTCCAAGCAAGTTCAGCATTTTATCCAATGCCTAATTAATCCCAAGTTCTGTATGTTATTCCCAATTCTGTCTTTAATTTCATTATAGCTCTTTTGTAGTCCAGATTTTTATTTACCTTATATTGTCCTCTTGTTTTCTATTCTCCGCTGTTGTACTCTCAAGCAAGAAATCTTTCTTTCTGCTTTTCGGTGTTATTAAAATAAAAGGTTCAGATTCCCTTGTCTGGATACACGCCGCTCACCACTTCAGCTCTCCAGCACACACTTAGGCCCCAGTATCTTCCCATCATCAGGGCAGCCATTAAAACCACTGCTTCTCCCTGTCTTCCAGGGGAGTATACTAAGCCAGGGAGGGGAGATATGGCTCCCCTCAACCCAGCTGGAGATCTCCCCCTCCGAGGTGGGTCTGATGGTTCAGTCCTGTAGGGACCCTTCCAACAGGGTATGTACGGATCAAAGCTGTGCACGATCACAGTCTCTGTCCATCCTCGATGGAATTGCCACTGGAAGTCTGGGGGAAAATTTTTTAATAACTTATCTAGCTTTCCTATCACTTTCAGAAACATGTTTTATGCATTGTTGATATCATTTATTTGAATTGCATTTTTCCTGATCCTACAGCTGCAGAAAAAGATTCATGCTAGCCAATGTTTTTCAGATGCAGCCCATTGCAACAAGTGTCCAGATGACCAGTATTCCAATGAGAAGCGAAATAAGTGTATCCCCAAAAGTATAAGCTTCTTGTCCTATGAAGAAACATTGGGATTCATTCTGGCTTCCTTTACCCTTGCTTTCTCCTTAATCACTGCCTTTGTTTTGGGAATCTTCACTAAATACAGAGAAACTCCCATAGTCAAAGCCAACAACAGGGACCTGACCTATATTCTTCTGATTGCTCTTCTCCTTTCCTTCTTGACCTCCCTTCTATTCATTGGACGCCCCAAGAAAGTGACCTGCCTTCTTCGACAAAGCATCTTCAGTGTTGTTTTCTCAGTTGCTGTGTCTTCACTGCTGGCAAAGACCGTCATGGTGGTGGTGGCATTTCTGGCCACAAAGCCAGGCAGCAGGATGAGGAAATGGTTGGGAAAGACTCTGGCCAACTCTATTGTTGTATCCTGCTCTGGGATTCAGGTGGGCATCTGCATGATATGGCTTGGAATCTCTCCCCCATTCCCAGACTCTGACATGCATTCTCAACCAGGGTATATCCTGCTGCAATGTAACGAAGGGTCAGTCATCATGTTCTATACTGCACTGGGTTTCATGGGCCTTCTGGCCGCCATCTGCTTCTTGGTGGCTTTCCTAGCACGCAAGCTGCCAGGGACCTTCAATGAAGCCAAGTTGATCACCTTCAGCATTTTGGTTTTCTGTAGTGTTTGGATTTCCTTTGTCCCCACCTACCTGAGCACCAAAGGAAAATACATGGTGGCTGTGCAGATCTTCTCCATTTTGGCCTCCAGCCTGGGTTTAATGAGCTGTATCTTTGTTCCCAAATGCTACATCATTATTCTGAGACCTGACATGAACACCAAGGAGCACCTGATAGTGAATTCTAAAAAGGGAACATAACGTTTTACATCCAGATAAATGGAAGGATGGAGGGTAGAAAAAGAGGAGGTATATAAAGATAAATATACATGATCTTTTGACCCCTTTGAATAGTGACTAGGTTCACACAGCACACTAAACCATATTTTTTATAAAAGTTTTTATTTTTAAGACAAACATATACAAACAAAAGATAAAAACATTAAAAAGTAAAACCATCTTCCATTTTATATGCATACAGTGTGTCAGCTGGTTACAAATCTTTTGTGCTATCCTTTCGTAGTCATTACTCACAGTTTATATATATTTTCACATTGTCAAACTAACATATGCTTATATATTTATCAGTTATTAATCATCTATGACTAAACTATTTATTCCATCATTTTATATGAGATATTCCAAATTTTATTTTGAAGTTTGTATTGTACTTTCATCCAATGGCTATATACATCTATATTGTATTTTATATCAATCTATTAAACTTCTATTACAAAATTATCTAATCTATTACATTACCATGTCTTTTTGTCCAACCATTGATAAAACAAATCCCATATCATATAAAATTGCTCTTGCTCTCTAATTTCAAATGTCAATTTACTCATTTCAGCACAGTCCATAATTTTCTTAATTACTTCCTCCTGATAGGTATTTTTTCCAATTCTTAGCAACTACAATTTTAGCCGCTGTTAAAACAATTACAATCAAATATTTCAGCTCTTTATTGTATATTTCCAGTATAATTCTCAATAAAAAGATCTCTGGTTTAAAGTCTATGTGTTGTATTATCATTTTTTCCAATCATGTGTGGATTTTAGTCCAATATTTTTTTGCATCCAAGCATGTCCACCACATATGGTAATATGAACCAGGTATCTGATGACATTTCCAACATTTATCTGATTTGTTCTTAAACATTATCGTGATTCTCATTGGGGTAGATGCCACCTGTAAAACACCTTATACAAATTTTCTTTATATGCAGTTGACATTATCATTTTATAATTTTGAGACCACAATTTTTGCCATTTCTCTAAATCAATCCCATATCCAAAATTTTTCCCCCAAGCAATCATTAATTCTTTAACTTGTTCTTCCAACTTAAATTCTAATAAATTCTAAAGTCAATAGTCTACTGTTCCTTAATGTTATCCATTCCTTTACCCACATCAAATTTGTCGCCTGGTAATATAACTCCCAGTTGGGCAAGGCAAACCCTCCTCTTGTTCTTGCATCTTGTAACAGTTTAAGTTTTATTCTCACTTTCTTACCCTGCCAAATATATTTCAGCACAATTCTATTTAAGTCTTCAAAAAACTCTTTTCTTAGTCGAATTGGAATTGTCTGGAATAGATATAAAATTCTAGGCAATACATTCATCTTAATTGTAGATATTCTTCCAATCAATGATAATTGTAAATTTTCCCATTTTGTCAAATCTGTCACAACCTGCTGTTTGAGTTTAAGATAGCTATCCTCCTTCAGTGTGTTACATCTTGGTGTAATATATATGCCTAAATACGTAACCTCATTTGTGACCTGTATTTCTAAAACTTCTTCCAACTCTTTCTTTCATCTTGCTAACATATTTTTGTTAATATCTTTGTTTTATCTTTATTTATTTTCAAACCTGCTACTTTTCCATATTCTTCTATCTTTTCTATTAATTTAGGTGCTGTTTCCAATGGATCCTCTAATATAAATACCAGGTCATCTGCAAAGGTTTGCAATTTATAGTCTTCCTTTTTGATTTTCATTCCTTTTATTTCTTTTTCTGCTCTAATATTCCTATTCAACACTTCCAATGTTAACACAAACAGCAGAGGCGACAGTGGACAACCTTGTCTTGTCCCTTTTCTTATATCTATGCATTCTGTTAATTCTCCATTTACCATAACCTTTGCAGTTTGTTTATGATATATCGTTTCAATGGCTTGGATAAATTTTTACCAAAGCCCATTTGTATCAATTGCAGTAAGATGAATTGCCAATTCACATCATCAAAGGCTTTTTGTGCATCTAAAAATATCAAGGCCATTTGCTTTCCAGGATGTGTATTCCAAAGTGTCCAGAATTATTCTCACATTGTCTTTGATTTGTCTCTTTGGCAGAAATCCATTTTGATCAGCATGGATAAAGTTATTTAAATATCTTTTCAGTCTTTCTGCCAGGATTGAAGCAAAGATTTTAAAATCTGAATTTAGTAGGGATATAGGTCTATAATTTTTAACTTGCTGCAGGTCTGTATCTTCCTTCGGTATAAGTGTAATATATGCTTCTGACCATGTTTTGGGTATTCTCTTCTTTGACATAACTTCGTTCATGACTTCTAATAGGTGAAGATTCAATATTTCCTGAAAGGTTTTGTAAAATTCCGCTGGCAATCCATCTGGACCTGATGCTTTTCCAACATTCTGTTTTTTTTAAAGCTTCTGTTAATTCCATCATCATTATGTTCCCTTCTAGCATTGTTTCAATATCTTTGAGTATATGTGGTAATTTTGCTTTCTGTAAATATTGCTTAACTTTTTCTTCTTGAATATTCTCTTGATAATACAATTTTCCATAGTAATCTTGTATAATTTTTTTCTTCTCCTCATTTCCATAGCAAACATGTCCTTCTTCATTTATTAATTGACTAATCCTTCTGGATTCTCTTTCCTTTCTCAATTTATAGGCTAACCATCTGCTTGGTTTGTTTGCGTCTTCAAAGTAAATTCTGTTTAGTATTTTATATTTTTTGTGCTAATTCCTCCTTTTCCATTAGTCCCATTTTATGTTTAGTTAAGATGGCAGCGCCCAACTAGGAAGGTGAAGCTCTTGCTCCTGGAGCACTATCTCCCTATAAAGCCACCACCTGCACCAGAAATCACTTTTAAAGCTGCTGCTTGCACCAGTAACCGTGAGTAAACCTGATCCCCAAAAACAAGCCCAAAAACACTGGATTCTGAAGCCGTGGAGCCCTAATAATGCTAGCAGAGTTCCTGCTAATTGATCTGGAGCCCTCCTCTCCTTCCCCAGAGAAGTGAAGCTCTTTCCATCGAGCCCTATTAACCACACTGGTGGAGCTCTTGAACTGGATGACTTGGAGCCCGAGGAGTGCAAACAACGTACCTTCATTTAAATCCCTCACACAGCTGATAGAAGTATCTTCCATGCCAGACAACGCATTTCCATTAATATCCCCCACACAGTTTCCCTGGAGCCACATCGGACAGCTGGTAGGGAGAAACAAGGAGGGAGGAGAAAGCCCTGAGGCTCTTAGGAGCCAAAAGTTACCCTGAACGGCAGAGGAATGCTTCGGTTGTTGAGAGGAGAGGACAGTCTCCTTGACTGACCCGAAGAAAACCCCTCCATCCAAACTAAAAAGAGAATTGCCTGCATAGCTAAATCAAAACCAGTTAGTCAGCTGAGACAGAAGTGAAAAAGAAAGGAAAGATCTTATAACAGCGTGCTTAGTCTTGGTTAGAATCACTCAAATTTCTGCAGTGGAATTTTCCTTGGAAAGTGGGACTCAAAGGAGGAAAATAACTGTGATTAACGATCTGGAGTGACTGTCAGATTTAGTTAAAAAAAAAGGTATTGCAACTAGAAGTAACTTTAAAAGTAAAGGACAGATTGGATTAGTTAACCCAAATTTCTGGACTGTATTTTTAGTACTACTCAACTTGAAGAACTTTAGGAAACTATTGCAAAACAATCTTATTCAGAGACATATTGATTGTAGTTAAAGTGTTTTAATTCAGCGAGTTTTGCTCTCTTTCAAAAACCCAGCGTGCTTTGAACATCCTGTTACAGCCTTTTGTTTACAGAGCAATAACAGCAGCAATCAGAGCAATAAATTCCTCTTACCCAGTCCATCACAGCTGCTAGAAAACAAACAACCCTTTCCTTAAAGACTCTCAATACTACCTCATTACTTTAATCAAACACCTATTAATTCATTACCTCAAAACTTACAACTTTTCTACCTCATCACCTACATCAATGATTAGATAATCAATTTCTATAAAATATTTTATTAATGGTTTAATTGATTTATTGTATTAATTGATTAGTGTGATTAGAGTGTTTAGTGTAAAGAGTGTGATTACTGACTAGTTTAAAAGATCAAGATTCATGTAATTTAATTGATTAGTAAAATCAGTGATTTAGTGAATTTAATTGAACAGTGTGACTAATGACTAGTGTAATTAATTGATTAGTAGTTAGTGTAATTAATTGATTAGGTTGATTGTTGCTTAGGAAATTATCTGACTAGAGAGATTACTGCAATTGATTGATTTGTGTGATATTGGCTATATTGATTACCCAAAATTGTTCCATTAATTAATTCAACCAATGTACTATCTTAACAAACCTACCATGTCAAGAAAAAAATCCAATGCCAAACCACAACCTAAAGAGAAATTAATCCCCAACAATGAACCACAAGACTCCTGCACATGCCTTAAATGCTACAAAACTCTAAAGGATAATGAAAACTCCATCAAATGTTCTCTGTGTAACAAATACGCTCATCATGACTGCTTGGGATTACCCAAGCAAATGATTCAATACCTAGAATCATGCAATGAGTTTCCATATCTCTGCAAATCATGCAGACCCAAACTGGATCTGTTGGAAAGAGTTGATGCCATTGAAACACGATTAACATCCCTTGACACCATAGTAGCATCCCTGGACGCCTTAAAAGAAAGATTATCCAACCTCGAAAAAAAAGACACAACACAAAAACCTGAACATCCAATAGCTACAAACCACATCTCTACCCAACAACCACAACCCAATCCACAACCCAATCCACAAAAACATAACCCAGACAAATATTGATATCCCAATCCTCATCAGAGAAGCTGTTGAGCATGAACGGAAACATCCAAACGCCATCTTATTTGGTCTAGAGGGCATCAATGATAATGATGACATCACAACTGTCCGAAACATCATCAGTGATTATCAAGCATCAACCATCTCCCCTGATGAAATACTTGACATTTCCCGCATTGGCCAAGAGCTCAAAAACAGAGACAGGTCTGTGACCCCACGCTTCTGCAGGGTCATTTGCAAAAATGAATCAAGCAAACGCAAATTCATTTACACTATAAATTCACTCGCCAAAACCAACACCAACCATAAGAACCTCCGTTGTCGCCCTGACCTAACCATACAGCAACGTGCCCGCTCCCGTGTACTCTGCACTGAACTCAAAAAATGTCTAGACAATGGAGAGAAGGACCTGTACATTTACTACCATGCTGACTGTATCAAAAGTAAGTCACACATCCCGCAACTCAGCTTTAACCTTCAACCACAACCCTACCTCAACCAATCCACCATCACCCAAGACTAGGCACGCACGCCCCTAACTACCTCAATTCCAACTACTGCTGGCCTTAAATGCAAGCTACTCAATGCAAGAAGCCTTGTAAATAAAATACCTGAATTTTTCCTCCTACTAAATATGGCTAAATTCGACATTATATTTGTCTGTGAAACATGGCTCAACGCATCTCTCCCTGACTCCATTACCACAGTAAGAGACTATCATGTTTACCGATCAGATCGTGAAATTCGTAGAGGAGGTGGTGTTGCTATCTTCTATAAAAAGTTCTTACATCTAAAAAATATCCAAGTTACCCAGGAGCTTGCTCTTCCTGAGACCATTATCTGTGAACTATCCTTAAATATCACAATTCGATTCTTACTATGTTACAGAGCACCTGATTATGACATCGAACATGTAAACAAGCTAAATACACTACTAACATGGGCAGCATCCTGCCCATACCCTTTTATCTTTCTTGGTGATTTCAATCTGCCTCATATTGACTGGACCCTAAATGAATGTACAACTGAAACCATACACGCAACCTTTTACAATGCTGTTACAAATCTGGGACTGGAACAACTAGTAACCAACAACACTAGACTAAACAACTGCCTCGATCTCATCTTCTGCAATAGTTTGAATTTAATTTACGGAATACAAACTAAAGAACCCTTTTCCAGCAGTGACCACAATATGATTGATCTCAACATACGTCCACACAAAAACCACCACAATGACGTAATCCCCAATTATAACTTCAAAAAAGGCAACTATGATCTTATAGACAACGATCTCTCATCCCTTGATTGGCAATCTCTATTCACTGGATGCAATACTGTTGAAGACCATTACAACATATTTTTACTTGAAGTCAAAATAGTCATCAAACTATATGTACCAACAACAACTCCCAAAACAAAACAAAAAAACAGATTGCCCATAACAATAAGGAAACTTCAATCCAAAAAGAGATCACTCTGGCGGAAAAACAAATATGGTCACGTTGCCAATTTCAAAAGCCGATACAAAAATTTATGCCACCAGATAAAGACAGAATGCACCAATTATCATATTAAACAAGAGGAAAACCTTCTAAGCACCAATTCCACCAGTGCTTTTTACAATTTTGTAAACAACAAACTAAAGATTCAAGGTCCATCCCACCCCTGATAGGACCTAATGGTAAAGACTGCAACGACAACACCATTAAAGCCAACATCTTTAACACATTTTTTGGCTCAGTATTTGTAAACAGCAATGGATCATGCCCAGTATTTCCTAGCCGAACCACAGATAACTACAATGATCTAATACATATCGATTTTACAGAAGACAATGCTGAAAAAGCACTTTGCAATCTAAAACCATCTCTATCTATTGGACCGGATGGAATATGTGCCTATTTCTTAAAAAAGCTATCCACTGCCATAGCCAAACCTCTAAGCATAATCTTTGAAAAATCTTTCAGGACCAGTTCCTTGCCTAACCTATGGTCACAAGCCACAGTCATCCCCATCTTCAAAAAGGGAGATCCTAGCCTAGTTGAAAATTACAGACCAATCTCCTTATGCTGTGTCACCTGTAAAGTCATGGAATCAATTATTAACCAATCCATCATCTTCCACTTAGAGACAAACAACCTACTCTCCAATAAACAATTTGGTTTCAGAAAAAAACTATCCTGTAATCTGCAACTCTTACACTGCAAAAACATATGGACTACACAACTTGATCAGGGCAAAACAATAGATGCAATCTACATAGACTTCTGTAAAGCCTTTGATTCAGTGGTACATGACAAACTACTACTAAAAATAAAATCCTATGGTATCTCTGGATAACTGCATAACTGGATAGAAGCATTCCTGTCAAACAGACAACAAATGGTCAAAATTGGGAGCGTCCTATCAAATTCTGTACCTGTCAATAGTGGTGTCCCCCAAGGCAGTGTTCTAGGACCAACTCTTTTCATACTCTACATAAATGACCTCTGTGATCATATTAAGAGCAACTGCGTTCTTTTCACTGATGATGTAAAGCTGTTCAATACCACAGACAATACTGCTACCCTTCAAAAAGATCTTGACTGTGTATCAGAATGGTCAAACAAATGGCAACTTCAAATCTCAACAAATAAATGCTCTGTCTTACATATTGGCAAAAAAAATCTGAAAATAAAATACAAGCTGAATAGTCAAGATCTTGTTGATGATCCAAGCTCTGTAAAGGACCTTGGAATACTCACCTCTAATGATCTAAGTGCTAGAGCCCACTGCAACTACATAGCCAAAAAGGCATTAAGAGTTGTTAACCTAATCTTACGTAGCTTTTTCTCTGGTAATATCACACTACTAACTAGAGCATACAAAACATTTGCTAGACCAATACTCAAATACAGCTCATCAGTCTGGAACCCACATTACGTATCTGATATTAGCACAATTGAGAAAGTCCAGAAATATTTCACAAGAAGAGTTCTCCACTCCTCTACTCGTTGTAGAATACCTTATGCCACCAGACTTGAAATTCTAGAACTAGAAAACCTTGAATTACGCCGTCTTTGGTCTGATTTAAGCATGGTATATAAAATCATACATTGCAATGTCCTACCTGTCAATGAATACTTCAGCTTCAACCATAACAACACAAGGGCACATAACAGATACAAACTCAAGGTTAACTGCACCAAGCTTGATTGCAGGAAATACAACTTCAGCAACAGAGTGATCAATATCTGGAATACTCTACCCGACTCTGTAGTTTCTTCCCCAAACCCCAAAAACTTTAACCTTAGACTGTCTACTATTGACCTCACCCCTTTCCTAAGAGGTCTCTAGGGGGCGTGCATAAGCGCACCAACGTGCCTACTGTCCCTGTCCTATTGTTTCTTTTATTTTTCTTATATGTACCCATTTCATGTATTCATAACTATGTATACACTTATACTTACCTTGTAAACAATTGACAAATCAAATCAAATAAATAAAATAAATAAATGTCCATTTTAATTTTAATGTCTTTTTTTGTGGGGACTTCTGTAATTCTTTTTCTAGTCTTTTTTTTTTTAATTTTTATTCTTTAAAAACAAAAAATACAAAAATCTCATTTCCATTAACAGTTATTGTGTCATTGTATATACATGTTTCTTATTTTGTGACTATACATTATTTTTATCCTTATCCTTCACCCATTCGTACCACCTCTCCCATGTCGCATAGTATTCTCGATCCTCTTTGCCTTTCGGTTCCACAGTGAATTTATCTAGTTCAGCACAGTCCATTATTTTTTGAATCAAAACTTCATCTAGTGGTATTTTATCATTCTTCCAATTTTTCCAGTCTTTTATAGTCATCTTCCAATATTTTGAAAGTCTTTTTCTAGTTTATGTTTCTTTTCCTTGTCTATTATCAAGCCTCTTGTGTAGGCCTTCATCATGTCCCAGAGATTCTATAAAGATGTATCCTCTTTTCTATTTTCTTTAAAAAAAGAAAACCATTTCTTTCTCTATTTTCTGTTTAAAGTCTTTTTCCTTTAATATCATATTATTTAAAGTCCATCTAGATCTCCTTTTTTGTCCTTTCCAAATGACTGTCATTGAGTTGTGATCTGCCCAAGTGCATGTTTCTATTTCAATTTCTAATGTGTTAGCAAGTAATTCTGCTGATATCCATATCATGTCTATTCTAGACCATGATGCATGTCTGTTTGAGTAAAAAGTATATTGCTTATTTTCCACATTTCTCTCTCTCCATGCATCTTTTAAGTTTGCTTCTATCATTTGAAAGAAAGATTTTGGTAGTATCTTTCTAGCTTTCTTTGTTGATTTCTGCGTTTTATAATCCAATTGATCATTAATTATCCCATTGAAATCTCCCATCATACTAATATTAGCATAGTCCAGTTCAATTATTTTCATATTTAATTTTCTGTAAAATTCTTCTTGGTTGTCATTTGGAGCATAAATTGCAATTAAAAGTGTTTTAACATTATTGTCCATTATTTCCACCATCTAAACCCTTCCATCGTCACCTGTATAAATTAGTTCTGCCAAAATTGTATCGCTAATATATAAGACCACACCTCTTTTTTTACATTGTGTCAACAATGTGAATACTTTCCCTATTTTTTTTTTTGTTTCAATATATATTCATGTTGTTTTTTAATATGTACTTCTTGTAGGCAAATTATGTCAAATTTTAATTTCTCTAATTTATGAAATACTTTTCTTCTTTTAGTAGCTAAATTAAGTCCATTTCTTTCATCCATATTAAGCTTTGTAAGATGGTTTTATTGTTCTAGTAGATCTTAGTTCTTGTTGCTCTCTGGGTACACCACCTACTGCACTTTCTTTTTCTTTTTCAATTACTGCTATACACTCCTCTTGAAATTCAATTAATGACTCTTCTTTTCTCGTGTCTTCCTCCTTTCATCTAAGTTATTCTAAGTAGAATAGCTCAGCTTTTTCAACTGTGTTAATTCTGTGTCTTTGTTCCTGCCAGGTGAACAAGAGGCCTTCTGATATCAGCCATCTGTAATTTGCTCCTCTTTTGAGTAACTCTTTAGTCAAAAATAAATACTCTCATCTCTCTTACTCTTCTTGGTACCTGTTTCAGCACCACAATTTCTTTGTCTTTGTACTTTAATGGTTTCTCTCTTGCTGCCTGCAGTATCTGTGTTTTAATAATTTTCTTGGTAAATCTGATGTGAACGTTTCTTGATAACCTATTTCTCATTGCATATTTTGTATAGACACAGAACATCTATCCCATCCATCATCTTCTCTTTGGTTATCTCTAATGCTTCTGCCAGTATTTCTGTCATTATTTCAGCAAGGTTTTCACCTTTTTCTTCTTCTACGTTTTGAAATCTCAGGTAAAATTCTGATCTATCGATTTCCCATCCTAATGGTCCACTCCTGCCCTTTTCAACATCACTCAATTGAATATCAATGTCTCCAATTTTCTTATCTCTTTGTATATCTTCTTTGATTTTCTTAAATCTGTCCTCATATTTCATCATCATCTGTTGAATATTCCTTACTTTCTTGTCTGTTTTTTCAGTTCTTTGCTCAATATTCTTTGCTCAATAATCATCTGCAATGTCACTTCCTTCTCTTTTTCCTGTTGTAGCATTGTCTGTATTGTTCATTGTCCTCCAGATAATGAAGAGGAGTCTATTGGTATTGAGGAAGCTGAGGCTGTTGTCTTTCTGCTCATCTTATAATACTTATCTGTAGAAAAAGAAAGAGAAAGAAAAAAAGGAAAATAAAGAGAGAGAAAACAAGCAGCTTCCACTCCAAAAAATAAAAAGGAGAAAAATATTCAGGCACTTGTATACCTTAATCCAATTAATTGCAGTAATATGCAAAAAAAGAGAAGATGTGGAAAAAAGGATTAAAAAAAAATTTTTTTTTTGAAGAAAAAGAAGATAGGGGGAAAGAGGAAAAAAATTTAAAAAATAAAAAAATAATAGTCTATGTATTTCTCTTAATAAAAAAAGAAAGCAAAGGAAAAAATTATGTTTTGGTTCCTGGGTTAAAAGGTTAAAATCCAAATATAAAAATCCAACTAGAGGGGAAATAAAAAAAGAAGGTAAGAAATAACAAACAATTCAAATAGAAGGCAAGCCACTGCCACTAAATATCCAAGGCTCTTTGGTGAATCAACTCAGACTTTCCAGTTTCAGTATTTTCAAGGTTGCTTCAATCTTCTTTCTTTCAACTTCAACTCCAGACTCTGGCTATCTATAGTTTCACAGATGAGCACCTGTGTAAACAATCTGCCATGCTCATACCACTATCTTTTTCAATGCAAAGCTCAGAGTCCTTGAGTATAACAAAAATACACAAACAAGTAAAAGAAAAAAGAAAACAGTATATCCAACCCTCTAGATCACAGTGCTACTTATTTTACTTCACTTTCACTTCCCCTCATGTATCCAAAGCCAGGAACAGAAAAAAAAAAAGTAAGATCTTTTCTTTTTTTAAAAAGAGAAATAAATAAATCTCAAATCAGAAAAAAGAGTCTTAATCAAAACAGACTTTCGAGAGAATTGTTGAAAAAAAAATCGATGAAAATTTTAAAAAGACCAGTCCAGGTTAAAATTGAGAAGCTTTGCCAAATTCCAAGTTCCAATAAAAGGTGGGGGGGAAGAAACTTTCAATTTAACTTGCTTAATCTCACCGCTTAAGCTCTTTCTCTTCATTTTTAATTCCACTTTAAGTCTTTCAGGGTGTTCTCTCTAAAAAATAATAAGTAAAAATTCATCTCACCAAACTGACACACTTTCTTCTGATCTCTTCCGTTTCGGAGCTGCCAAGCTTCAGCAGCTTGAATGGCTGCCTCTCCAACACCTGCAAAAAGGGCTTTTCCTGGATCAACCAGGGACTTTGTGATATCCTTGGGATTAGCAGGACGTGCCCTTATCAGCCACCATCTCTACGGGACGGAACACTAAACCATATTTTGATGCCTATTATTTGATGTCAGACACAGTATTAAAACATGATTTATGACAAGATTCATATAAAATGCTAGCCCAAATCAGATAAACTCCATGATGGCCTGATGCATTATGGCAACCTGGTTATTATAAAAACATCTGTCGGTGGTATTCAGGGTATTGTGAATTCTGTCCCACCGCAATTCCTTGAATGTTATCTATAACAGTCCACAATTCAACACACACACACACACACACACACACACACACACTTAGGCTAAAACTGCTTTTTAAGCCTCCAGTACAGTAGCCTCTTTCTCTGACAATTCTTGCTTCACCCATTCACCTGTTTCTGTGTCTCTGACTTCTTTTTCACTTGTGGGATTCAGTATTACAGATCATATTCAAGTCAAACTCTGATTAACATAGAATAAATTGGAACTATTTCTTCTTGTGTTTTGGAAACTATATTTATTGGTGCAGTTTAAAGTCCAAAGGTCTAACAATTCATGGTCCCACTTTGCCACATTTTGTTCATTTATATTTCACATTTTGAAACTAACCATCTCTTTCCAGGAGGGATTCTGGGGGGGTATAAAGTAAAACAACATCATATAAAACTACATAAAAATCAAAATGCTAAAAAAGTTGAAATTTTGGAATTAAAATTTATTAAAAGATAAGGAGGCAAGAGTTTAAAAAGGGAAAGAAAGGATCTGCTGGCACCAACCAATCCCACTACTGCATGCTTTTTTTGGTTCCCCCAAACAAGGCCGTTGACATTCTGCAAGCTCCTCATTTTGTTTATATTTTTTAGGACCTGGTAGAAGGCTTTTTTTAAACCTTCAGCCCTTCTAGTAAGAAGAAAATGACTTTTTCCCCCTAGTCTTATAGCAGCCCTCTCCTTAGTCTTATTCTTATAGCAGCCCTCACCTTGTACTCATCTTAGTTTATACCTCCACCAATGGGTATAGTATATTCAAAGCACAATCACAGGCCAATTTTATCTTAATTACACTGACATTATTCTATAGAAACTAAGACTCTGAGAATCTGCCTTGTATATCAGTGTCCTATTGCATCCCAGCAAGCCAGAGGTACCATTTACAAATGCAACACATTATCAAGCCCAGTGTCTCAACTTGCTGAGGCCCAGCAGTTGAGCCTATTTGTTGCTCTCATCCTGAGTGTCCTTTTCATAATCACCAATGATCTATAGACTTGGGGACATACAAAGGCCACTTTGGAATAACAGAGATGATGGATAACTGCAGCTCGGTTCTTGACTTTTAAATTTTTTCTTAGCTACAATACTAATAATAATAAGGATAAAACATGTAATGGAGCACTAGTGGAGCACCAGATATACCTGTCACTTTCTGTGGAACAGCTATTTCAGTTTAGGCTATTTTAGATTAGATTAACAGAGTTGGAAGGGACTTTGTAAGTCATCTAGTCCAACCCCCCACCCAAGCAGGAGACCCAACACCATTTCTGTCAAATGGCAGTCCAACCTCTTCTTGAAAGTCTCCAGTGATGAAGCTCCCACAACTTCTGAGGACAAAGCTGTTCCATTGGTTGGTTGTTCTTACTGTCAGAAAGTTTCTCCTTATTTCCAGGTTGAATCTTTCCTTGGTCAGTTTCCATCCATTATTCTTTTCTAGCCTTCAGATGCCTTGGAAAATAGCTTGACCCTCTCCTCTCTGTGGCAGACCCTCAAATATTGGAAGACTGCTATAATGCAGGGGTGGGATTTTACCAGTTCAGACCATTTCTACGGAACCTGTTGTTACTATTCTGCACAGTTCGGAGAAATGGCAAATTGTGCCTCTGGCTGGCCCCACCCTTTTCTGCTTGCCCCTCCCCTCCCCACCCAGTCAGTTCTTATCATTCATGTATGACATCACACGCATGCCCGACATTGCTGACTGCATTCTTCCCTGCCCAGTTACTCCTTAAGGTATTTTTTTTTCTTCCTGACGATCAGCTGTTCTAATGATCAGCTGTGCTGGGATTCCCCCTCGCTGTCTTACTGCTTTGTCCAAGAGGCTTCCTGAAGGCCCAGGAGGCAAAAAGGGGCACATGGAGGGTGCTGTGTGAGGCCTCAGGGAAACCTCCTGGGAGCAAAAACGGCCTCCCGGGAGGCTTTCCTGGGACCCAGGAGGCAAAAAAGATGGAGCACCAGGGGGTGCTGCAACAAAAGAAGGAAGGAGGAGGAGGAGGAGGAGGAGGAGGAGGA
>NW_020769439.1:22420-90227 GCF_900518735.1 Pseudonaja textilis
TAGAATAGAATAGAATAGAATAGAATAGAATAGAATAGAATAGAATAGAATAGAATAGAATTCAATTCTTTATTGGCCAAGTGTGATTGGACACACAAGGAATTTGTCTTGGTGTAAATACTCTCAGTATACATAAAGAAAAGATACATTCGTTAAGAATCAAGAATCATAACATACAACACTTAATGATAGTCATAGGGTACAATCAGCAATCAAATCATACTAGAAAACAGTCATTATAAATCATAAGGATACAAGAGACAAAGTTACAGTCCTACAATCACAAGTGGGAGGGAATGGGTGATAAGGAGAGATGACAAGATTAACAGTAATAGTAGTGCAGACTTTGTAATAGTTGGACAGTGTTGAGGGAACTATTTGTTTAGCAGAGTGATGGCTTTTGGGAAAAAACTGTTCTTGTGTCTAGTTGTTCTGGTGTGCGGTGCTCTACAGCATCGTTTTGAGGGAAGGAGTTGAAACAGTTTATGTCCAGGATGTGAGGGGTCTCTAAATATTTTCACTGCCCTCTTTTTGACTCATGCAGTATACAGGTCCTCGATTGAAGGCAGGTGGGTAGAAATTGTTTTTTCTGCAGTCCTAATTGCTCTCTGAAGTCTGTGTCTGTCCTGTTGGGTTGCAGAACCAAACCAGACAGTTATAGAGGTGCAGATGATAGACTCAGTAATTCCTCTGTAGAACTGTATCAGCAGCTCCTTGGGCAGTTTGAGCTTCCTGAGTTGGCACAGAAAAGAACATTCTTTGTTGTGCTTTTTTGATGATGTTTTTGATGTTAGGTCATATTTTAGGTGATGTGATTTAGTAGAACCTAGAAACTTGAAGGTCTCTACTGTTGATATGGTGTTGTCTAGTATTGTAAGAGGTGGTAGTATGGGAGGGTTTCTTCTAAAGTCTACCACTATTTCTACAGTTTTGAGTGTGTTCAGTTCCAGATTGTTCTGGTTACACCATGAGGCAAGTTGTATAACCTCCTGTCTGTATGCAGATTCGTCGTTGTCTCGAATGAGACCAATCACTGTTGTGTCACACTGGAGAAAGTCTAGCTATCACGTCACTAGTTGTTGATACCCAAATGGCAGCCTATAATCAGTCAATCCCTGAGTGCCTACTCATACTACAAACCCATACAGGGCAATATTCAGAAAAGTCTTCATGAAAAACAATCTCATGATCTTGGGATAACTTTCTGGAGTGTCTTACCTTTGTTCAGGAAGAAGGCCTCATCAGTACCAGACAAAGTGAATTATAATGTCCCCACTGGCTAGTGACAAAGTATTCCATTGTTTTACCACATGACAATCTTTAGGACCTCAAAATAGGTTTATAAGCAGTAATGGGGTTCAAAAAAATTTTTACTACCAGTTCTGTGGGTGTGGCTTGGTGGGTGTGGCAGGGGAAGGATACTGTAAAATCTCCAGTTAGAGGTGATATTTGCCGGTTCTCTGAACTATGCAAAATTTCCGCTACCGTTTCTCCAGGACTGGTCAGAACCTGCTGAATACCACCTCTGTTTATAAGGTAAAAGGCAGTCAAAGGTCCCTGAATTGTTCCCCTCCTGATGCTTAAATTCGGATTATACCCCTGAGCCCTGCAAAATTATTTTCTCCAACTACACACCTCTGTTACACCAGTCATTCCCATTTCCCCTTCTAATTACTAAAATCATTGTGATTTGTTCTAGTTTTTAAAAAAAGACTTATGGGATTTCCACCACCACATTTAGTTTTAATGCAATCCAACAAAAAGGGAATATGCAACAACTGAGCATCTGTCCTGTATCTACTTCAAACATTGCTGAGTGAAGAGGAGGAATTAGCACTGTGCTAGTTTGAAACTGTGGGTTCCTTTTTCAGATCTGGGGAAAACTGGAAAAATCTTCACAGCACAGAATTCATTTTGTGAGTTCTGAGACCCCACACCGTGAAAGAGAGAGCAATGTAGGACCTCCATCAACACACATCAAGTGCTACTGCTAAAAAAAAAATGCAGCTTTTTCTGCTTCTGCTTCTGTCCCAATTTCCCTGTGCAACAATGCAGACAAAATGTTCATTGAAGATGGCAATAGAAGGATTGAAGCAGTTTAATTTCCAGAAGCCAGGAGACTACCTGATTACTGGAATTACTTCTAAAATAATTTCTCAATTTTACCCACATGTTTTCACCAAGCCACCAACCTACAGATTGAGAAGGTAATTTGGCATCTACAAGATTCTGGTGATTGAGTTTACCCTCCCCAATGTTTTCTCTTTTCCCAACTTCTCACCCTGAAAAGGACAGGTCATTAGTGCTTCTCCCAATTTGTTTTAAGGGAAAAGATTCTGGGCACAGGATGGATCTTTAAAAGTTGAGCATTGCAAAGTGCCTTTTCAGTCCTCTTGCAGGGTCTGTTTTAATTGACCAATTTTGTTAGAACCCTTCTAACTCTTTCTTGGATGGGGTTCTTTCTCTTCTGAAAATCATTTCCTTGATACTGTAGAGATTCAGAGAATATATATTTTTATTTATATTTCATAGTTATATAATTGCCCAGAATCTCACAGTCAAATGGCTCACAGTGACTTTTTGAGCTTGCTTACCACAATCTTCTCTCCTTTCCTATCTAGCATTCTGTCCTTCCTGCCTCCATTTCCAACATTTTTTCCAACTGATGCCTTTTACCTATTTTATAGGCTTTTGTGGTTTCCATTTTACTTTTGATTTAAGTAGCAATGGCACTTAGACTTATATACTGCTTTACAGTGCTTTTCCAACCCTCTCTAAGCAGTTTATAGAGTCAGCCTATTGCTCCCAACAATCTGGGTCCACCTCGGAGAGATGGAAGGCTGAGTCAACCTTGAGCCTAGTGAGATTTGAACCGCCAAACTACAGGTGGCCGGCAGTCAGCAGAAGTAGTCTGCAGTATTCCACCCTAATTACTGTGCCACCATGGTTCATAATAATAATAATAATTTTAAAGACTAAATTCACAAAGGTTAGAGACCTTACATAATAAGCTAATGTTATAACTATTGAGGATCACATTGAAGATTTTTTGACTAAAAGGCACTAACTCCAAAGATATCAATATTTAACCACAAAACAGTCATTGGCTCTAAAGATAGTTTGTTGATTAGTGATAATACCACTTATTGACTGAATCCAGTACTTGAATCCATTCATACGTCACTTTCCAAGAGGAAGAAATAATGTAACATTATGAGAACCTATATGCACATGTGGCAAAACTCTCCTTTGAGAATTTTGGAGGGGTACAAAGCAGAGGTGGTATTCAGCAGGTTCTGACCAGTTCTGGAGAACTGGTAGCAGAAATTTTGAGTAGTTCAGAGAACCAGCAAATCCCACCTCTGACTGGAGATTTTACAGTATCCTTCCCCTGCCACGCCCACCAAGTCATGCCCATAGAACTGGTAGTAAAAAAATTGAATCGCACCACTGGTACAAAGACCTCACTCACTCACTTCCTCAAAGATTGGGCTACGGTGGGTGAAACTGTGAGAATGCCTAGCCTGGCTTCCAGAGTAGGAGTAAGTTTTAACCATGTTTTATCAATGTTTCTGAGCTGCTCAGAGTCATTCTATACAGTAGATGTTATTTTGCAGCGAGTCGACAATATTCCATGACCTCCTGCTCTTCTTCTCGGCTGTTCATAAGATCAACCAGAATCCTAGACTCCTACCCAACATCACCCTGGGCTACAACATCTATGATAATTTCCTCAATGCAAGAGTAACATATGAGGTCATGATGGACTTGCTGTCTACAGGGCAGGAGCACGTCCCAAATTACAGATGTGGAAGACAAAAGAATCTCCTGGCAGTTTTTGAAGAGACAGATTCTGAACTCTTTGATCATATTTCTACTGTCTTGGGCATCTACAAAATTCCACAGGTAGGAAGCTAAAATGATCTTATGAGCCGTGGTGGCGCAATATATAGTGTGCAGTACTGCAGGCTACTTCTGCTGACTGCTGGCTGCCTGCAATTTGGCAGTTCAAATCTCACCAGGCTCAGTTTTGACTCAGCCTTCCATCCTTCTGAGGTGGGTAAATTAGGACCCAGATTGTTGGGGGCAATATCCTGACTCTGTAAACCACTTAGAGGGGGCTATAAAGCACTGTGAAGTGGTATATAAGTCTAAGCACTATTGCTATTGGTAAGGGACCATTATCTTCTTTCCTCACAGATCAACTGTGGTGCTATCAACCACATTATTCAGCAAAGTCATCATTTTCCTTTTTTCTATCGGATGATCCCAAAACAAGAGCCTCCCTACTCAGCTATTGTCCAGCTGCTCCTGCATTTCCGATGGACGTGGATCGGCCTTTTTTCTCAGGACAATGTAAGAGGAGAAAACTTTAAAAGAAGCTTGGAAACTCTAGCTGTAAAAAATCAGATTTGCATCATCCTCTCACAAATCATCCCAGCAGCAAATCTGAATATACATACTGGAGATTTTTTTGTGCAAGAACAAAAAAAAATGTTCCTTCTCCTTATTAATATCCACATAAAAATTATAGTATGTCAACTAGATTTTCATGCCACAGCAATGCTACTAACAGTCATAATCATTAATGAAAAGAAGAATATATTCATTGAGGGAAAAGTGTGGATTGCAACAACTTTGTCAAAATTAAGCATAAGAATGCTTTCCAACAAACTCGATCTCCATCGTAAGCATGTTTTGTTTTCCTTCTTCACTCAGACAAACAGGAGACAATATTATAACTTTAATTCATATTCCTCTTCTGATAAAGAGTTTGTAAAGGAAGTGTTTCATTGTTCCTATTCAAAGCCTTTATGGTCTAAAAAAGTTTGGGAAAGATGTACAGAAAAAGAGAGTAGGCTATTACCACCCCTTAAGGCGCTTGATAGAATGATAATTGAGGATGGCTCCGGTATTTCCAGAGCAATACATGCTGTGGCCTCAGTCCTCAGTGCTGCTTCTTCCTCCCAACTGAGTAAAAGGAGGATGCTGGTTGGAGACCATCAGTCATCTCCGATTGTGCAGCCATGGCAGGTAAGCCTTCTCCTTTGAGGTTCCACTGGTGCTCCCCTTTCACTTCATACGTATTAAAATTGGGTGTAGGATGTGATATTCCAAACAGCAGTTTCCCAGTTTGTAGTATTTGTAAGTGAGTGAGAGAAATTATAAAGATAACACTTGCAAACTGAAACCAGTTTAATTTGGGATGCTGCAATGACAGGTATCTCCATGGTGACAAAGTACTCCCCTTCCCCAATTTGTAAATTAAATAAGCTTCAGGCTACTCCAGCAATTCTCAGATCAGCTTCTGATAGCAATAGATAGCTAAAATACAGATCTATCCCACTACAGGAATCAGTTGATTTACAGTTTAAGAGCAGTTTGTTACACACTTATATCTATGAAAATAAGAATCTCCAACCTAAGCATTTCAAGTATTTTTATTCTGCATCAGAAATAAGTTCAGTAAAAATTTAAACTTCCAGCATTATTTAATTTTAATTTTTCCTTAAAATCATTACGCTGAGCTATGGTTTAACAAGTCAGTTTATTGATTCCTTCAATAAAATGAAAGGCATATCTAAAAAATATTGTGTTCAAGAGAAAGGAGCAAAAGAAGCTTCCAATAAAATTCCCAATCATCCTTTTAAAACCAAAATGCTGAGCTAACATATAAATTATTCAATACATTTCCAGAATAATAGACAGAAAAACATTGAATAAGGGTTCGAATGGGAATGTGTTTGCTCCTTGTGTGATTTTCTATGTCTTTGTAGCTTCATCACTTCATGAGAAACTTTCAGCTTCATAACATTTTCAATGATAGCATTTATTTGGATGAAAATGGAGTTCCTGCAGTTGACTTTGATATCATACATTTGAGAATGTTTCCCCAAAAATCTTACCCTGCAGTGAAGGTTGGGAGTGTAGAAAGAGAAACTGCTTCTGAAGTCAAGGTCTCCATCAATCAGAGTGCCATCCAATGGCCAACATCATTTAACAAGGTAGCTGAAAAGATCTCCAAATAGGAGAAACTAAAACTCAGTAATTCATTAGATATCACATAATTTTAAAATATTTTTCAATAGTTTGTCACAAACGGGAAACCAGCTACACTACCAATTGCATTGAAGCCCTTGCTGTCTACATTATGAAACATGATATTGTAATAAACAACAAAATAACAATCTTCTTTTCAAGAATAGTAAAGACAAAGGTTCAAGGGAAGGGAGGTGGTATTATAGCCCAGAGGTGGTATTCAGTAGGTTCTGACAAATGGTGGGATTCATTTTTTTTTACTATTGGTTCTGTACGCGTGGCTTGGTGGGTGTGGTAGGGGAATGATACCTTAAAATCTCCAGTCAGAGGTGGTATTTGCCAGTTCTCCAAACTACTCAAAATTTCTGCTACTGGTTCTCCAGAACTGGTCAGAACCTGCTGAATACCTGTAGTTCTGATCAGTTCTGGAGAACCAGTAGTGGAAATTTTGAATAGTTTGGAGAACCAGCAAATGCCACCTGTGACTGGCCCTGCCCCCATCTATTCTCTGCCTCCTGAGTCCCAGCTGATCGGTTGGGTCTTCTTTTGTTGCCCTGCACAGGAGAACGGAGCTGGAAAGCAGGCTAGTGGGCTGGGGAGAGAATGGGGATTTTGCAGTATATCCTTCCCCTGCCACTCCCACCAAGCCACACCATGTCCACCAAGCCATGCTCACAGAACTGGTAGTAAAAAAAATTGAATCCCACCACTGGAGTAGTCCATTGAATTACATGAAAGGTGTCAGGTTAAAAAAATCTGTTGGGAGAAATGTTGGCTGTTGTGAAAAGTCATTTATGTATGATGATACAATGTTCAGCAAGAGGAGAGGAATGCAGGGACATTTGCGGTGACAAAGAAAGCCAGATTTTGGGGGTTTCCTAC
This sequence comes from Pseudonaja textilis, assembly GCF_900518735.1. The sequence continues at coordinate 29,342 of NW_020769439.1, forward strand.
CAAAGCAAAGACTGAAAGGAAATTACAATATATATATAGCATTCCCACACATCATAACTAGTTTTCAAATTTATCCCAGGATTCTTTTCCTGAAAAGTTAATGTTATATGGTACCTCTTCCAGTTAGAAAAGAAAGGAGATTGGGGGGGGGGGGGCAGTAACACATCAGTAACTGTTATATCAGTATTCCTTGTTTTCTCCAATTGTTTTCTGAGCTCCTTGGTTCATGAGTTTCTTGAAAATACCTCTACTGTGGTGCCTTAATTTCTATCTTTATTTTTATGTTTAAGACAGTGCCTTCTTCTAGATGTACAGAAAATTGCTACCCAGGATATGCCAAGCTCATGAAAGAAGGAGCACCTGTTTGCTGCCATGACTGTTCTCTATGTATGGAAGGAACATTCTCAGTGGAAGAAGGTAGGTGGCTCTGGAGAATAAAAGGAAACCAAGAACCTCTAATAGGATTCAAAAGACAATGGTGCACTACGTTTTCATCTTTCAAGTCATATTCAGCTCCTTGTTCCATAGAACGTCTTCCCTATTACACACTGTTCATCATTCATGATTTTTTTTTTCTCATGATCCTAGATAGACTTTCATGAAGTATAGTGGGAAAGTATTTTTTAATAAATTCTCCAGTTCTCACAATATCCTTATCCTACCCATCACTTTCAAAAACATGTTTTAGGTATTGTAGAAAGTATTGGTTTCAGTTGCATTTTTTTTTTGTTACAGTTGCACAAATACTTACACATAGCCAATGTTTTTCAGATGCAGCCCATTGCAACAAGTGTCCAGATGACCAGTATTCCAATGAGAAGAGAAATAAGTGTATCCCCAAAAGTATAAGCTTCTTGTCCTATGAAGAAACATTGGGATTCATCCTGGCTTCCTTTACCCTTGCTTTCTCCTTAATCACTGCCTTTGTTTTGGGAATCTTCACTAAATACAGAGAAACTCCCATAGTCAAAGCCAACAACAGGGACCTGACCTATATTCTTCTGATCGCTCTTCTCCTTTCCTTCTTGACCTCCCTTCTATTCATTGGACGCCCCAAGAAAGTGACCTGCCTTCTTCGACAAAGCATCTTCAGTGTTGTTTTCTCAGTTGCTGTGTCTTCACTGCTGGCAAAGACCATCATGGTGGTGGTGGCATTTTTGGCCACAAAGCCAGGCAGCAGGATGAGGAAATGGTTGGGAAAGACTCTGGCCAACTCTATTGTTGTATCCTGTTCTGGGATTCAGGTGGGCATCTGCATGATATGGCTTGGAATCTCTCCCCCATTCCCAGACTCTGACATGCATTCCCAACCAGGGTATATCCTGCTGCAATGTAATGAAGGGTCAATCATCATGTTCTATATTGCACTGGGTTACATGGGCCTCCTGGCTGCAATTTGCTTCTTGGTGGCTTTCCTAGCACGCAAGCTGCCAGGGACCTTCAATGAAGCCAAGTTGATCACCTTCAGCATGTTGGTTTTCTGTAGTGTTTGGATTTCCTTTGTCCCAACCTACCTGAGCACCAAAGGAAAATACATGATGGCTGTGCATATCTTCTCCATTCTGGCCTCCAGTCTGGGCTTAATGGGCTGCATCTTTGTTCCCAAATGCTACATCATTATCCTAAGACCTGACATGAATACCAAGGAGCACCTAACAGTGAATTCTAAAAAGGGAACATAATGTTTTACATACAGGTAGATGGAAGGATGGACAGTTGTGTAGGAAGTAGAGGGAAGGTAGAAAAATAGGAGGTAAATAAAGATAAAATATACATGAAGCCATATTTTGGTGCCTCTTATTTGATAAGTCAGACACAGTGTTAAAACATGATTTATGACAGGATTCACATAAAATGCTAGTGCTAAATCAGATAAACTCCATGAGGGCCTGGTGCATTATGGCAATCTGGTTATTATAAAAAACATCTGACTGTGGTATTCTGAGACCTGATGTGAACACCAAGGAGCACCTGATAGTGAATTCTAAAAGGGAATCCCATTGTTTAGGTGGATGAAAGACTGGAGACATGGTAGATAACATGAGGTAGGAAGATAGACAGATAATTTTCAATATATACATGATGCATGATGGCCTGGCACATTATGGCAACCTGGCTGTGATAAAAAAAAAAACTGACAGTGATATTCAGACTATTTTGAATTTTGTCACCTCTGCACCTTTTTAAAAGTATAGTAACTTTAACAACCCATAATACACACAAATACACTATTAGCCTGAAACTCCTTTTTAACCTTCCAATACAGTATCCTGTTTCCCTGGTCAACCTCATTTCTTCCTTTGACTTCAGTTACTCTTAATTTTTTTCCTCTGTGGTTTCAGAAGTAGCTATCATATTCAAGGCACGCTCTGATTAGTGTAGAAGAAACTGGAAGTATTATTTCTTGTCATTTGGAAACTATATTTGTTGATACAGCTTAAATTTCCTTTATCAGTTTTAAATAATTTTGAATGTGTTAGTTTCCTCCCATGTTAGCTATTCCAGTCATTTTGGGGTTATCTGCAAATTTGATAAAAGAACATCCAAGTCATCAATAAAATACACAAGATCAGTTTCAGTAGTAAACCAGAAAGAATCTTGTGACACTGTCCGTGCCCTACCACAAGAACTTTATTATGAACTGGAATTCTTTGATACAGAAAATCCTTGTTCAATGAAGCCAGAAAGTGGAATAAAAGTTAACCTGATTTTTAACCACTGTGCCAACTCTTTCTGGTATGAAACTGGTATATTTAGTCCTACCACATGTGCATTGCCCCTTTCTGTGGAACAACTATTTCAGCTTGTTATTTTGCAGGCAGTGTAAGGATATGAGACAAACCATTTTAGATTATTCAATATGCCTTGATGGAGCAATCATCCAGAACAAAAGGGGTTCTAGATGCAGAGAACTCTGTATTTTGGAAAGCACAGGAAGTCTACAACAAAAGGAAACTTTAATTTTTTGCAGAACATTCAATATCCATAAATGTAAAAAAACACAGTATAAAAAAGAGCAAAGAACATGTCTTCTAAGTACTATTTGGTTCTGCTCTACAATCAGCTAGTTTGTTACAGAGCAATAAAGGGAATCACAATACTTTCCCAAATGTCAGTTCCATTCTTTAGGTCAGGAGTCCCCAACTTCCAGGTCACGGACCAGCACTGGTCTGTGGGCCACCAGGAATTGGGTCATGCAAGTGAGTGAAACAATGCCCCTCCCTCGGGTTCACAGAAAAACACCCTCCATGGAACTGGTCCCTACCCTACTGCCCAAAAGGTTGAGGGCTGCTGCTTTAGGTAACTATATTCCTTTGGTTTATAGGAAAGAGAGTGAGAAAAATTGAGAAGGCAGCTCACAACTCTCACAACATGGCCAGCATGCTTAAATCATACAGTCCCTGTCCAAAATGGCTAGATTTTCCTGGGAGGTATCTTGCCTTTCAGGTTTTGGATAGTTGCAAATGGGAATGAAAATGGTTTGCCTCTAGAGGCCTCCTACTCCCTTTCCAAGCTTTAAACAGCAGGAAATATTGGCGACATCCATTGTTCATAGCCCATCAGAATGTCTCCTACAGGCCCTTAGAAGGTTGGGAGACATGAAATGTGGGTCCCAACTCTTCAAACATTACTAATCCCTGACAAAACCCGAGTTAAGGATCACCGTCTCTCTTCACAAGAGATTTTGAAAAGAAGCTTCTCATTTAGTGAGGAGCACCATTAAGTCACCCATCCATAACTAGGTATCTTCTTGGTGGACTGGATTTTCAATGTTGAGAATTCCAGATGTTCTTCTCCAACATACCAGATCGAGGATGGCTCCTTTACTAATCGGGCCCTCATAAACCTAGAAATTGAGCCGTTTCAATCCTCAGTAGCTGAAAGATTAGGATGATGTGGAAATGAGGTACAAGGAAATGGAGATCTGGATTGAGAATTATAGAGGTGATGGTGTTGAGAAATGCATGGCCTACAAGCAAGGCTGAACTGTTTTAATGACAGAGAATGAGTTGACATTTTCTCTGAAGCCAAAAGAAAGGGTGAAGTGATTCTTCAGAAAATGAAGCCCCCGAGAAGACAGCTAACAGAATCCCTCTATCTGCGTCAAAAAAGGACAGTTGGCCTCCAATATAATTCAGAGATACTCAGATCCTCTGGAGATCCCACTTCATAGGCAGGGTGGGGAAATCAGGAGGGAGGAGAACTGTACCGTGGTCTCCTTACTTCACTATTGCCCAGATTCCTTCTCTGGGATCTAGGGAAACAATGCCTTTGCGCTTCACGGAGGCCTTGGCAACTCCCAGGCCCCAGCCATCTTCACTGCCTACAGTGACTTCCCAGTAGTACCTGCCTGTGTTAAATTTCTACATGCCATCCTGAAAAGACATTGATCGAATCTTTTAGAGCAATGGGAATGAAGTCTAGGCCAGTTTCCTAGGATCAAGCTTTTCTGATTCTCAGATATAATGAGTTTGGGGTGAGCTGTGTCTGGATCCAAAGTCACTTGAGCTACAAAGGGCAGGGAGAAGGAAAAAAGAAGCATGAACAGAACACCAGAGGTGAGCAAAACTCATCTCCTGAGCCTAGACAAGGGGGTCTTCAAACTTGACAGCTGTAAGACTTGTGGACTTCAACTCCCAGAATTCCTCCTCCAATCGTGTTAGCTCAGGAATTCTGGGAGTTGAAGTCCGCAAGTCTTAAACTTGCCAAGTTTGAAGAACCTTGGCCTAAACATATTCATAAACAGAATATGACTCTGGAATACAGGGTAGTCCTTGACCTATGACCGTAATTGAGCCCAAAATTTATGTTGCTATGTGAGGCATTTGTTAAATGAGTTTTGCCCTCTTTTATTACCTTTCTTGACACAGTTGTTCAGTGAATCACTGCAGTTCTTAAGCTAGTAACATGGGCCGAGGTGGCGCAGGGGTTAAAGTAGAGTACTGCAGGCTACTTCAGCTGACTGCTAGCTGCAGTTTGGCAGTTCGAATCTCACCCAGCTCAAGGTTGAACTCAGCCTTCCATCCTTCTGAGGTGGGTAAAATGAGGACCCAAATTGTTGGGGGCAAGAGGCTGACTCTGAAACCGATTAGAGAGGGCTGTAAAAGCACTATGAAGTGGTATATAAGTGCTATTACTATTGTTAAATGAATCCTTCTTCCCCCTTGACTTTGCTTGTCAGACGGTCACAAAAGATTGTCACATGACCCTAGGGACACTATAACCATCATAGGGGACCAGAGGCTAAAAGATACAATGAACAGTTGCAGGAACTGGGCATGGCTAGTCTAGTGAAGAGAAGGACCAGGGGAGACAGGATAGCAGTCTTCCAATATTTGATGGGCTGTCACAGAGAGGAAGGGGTCAACCTATTTTCTAAAGCACCCGAAGGCCAGACAAGGAATAATGGATGGAAACTGAACAAGGAGAGATTTAACCTGGAAATAAGGAGAAACTTTCTGACAGTGAGAACAATCAACCAATGGAACACCTTGCCCTCGGAAGTTGTGGGAGTGCCATCACTTGAGACTTTCAAGAAGAGATTGGACTGCCATTTGTCAGAAATGGTGTAGTGTCTCCCGCTTGGGCAGGGGGTTGGACTAGATGACCTACAAGGTCCCTTGAAACTCTGATTATCTGTTAAATCATAAATATGAGCCAGTGGCCAAACATCTGAATTTTGATCATGCAACTACAGGGACGCTGCAAGGATCGTTAATGTGAAAAATGGCCATAAGGCACTTTTGGGGGTACCACTGTAACTCTGAACAGTCATAAAACGAATAGTTGTCAGTCGAGGACAGTGGTGGGATTCAAAACATTTTACTACCAGTTCTGTGGGCATGGCTTGGTGGGCGTGGCAAGGGAAGATACTTTAAAATCTCCAGTCAGAGGTGGGATTTGCTGGTTCTCTGAACTACTCAAACTTTCCGCTACCAGTTCTCCAGAACTGGTCATAACCTGCTGAATATCCACCTCTGGTCAAAGACTATCTGTAATCCTTTCTGAGTTTTGTGCTCTTCAATATCCTTTAGAAACATTCCTTCTAAACTTCAACTGTTCCATGGGTAAAGTTCCATAGGTACCCTTAAAAAAATACGAGGCATTGTTGAAAAGACAATGATGGTTCTCTATCCTTTTTACCTGTCTTTTAAGGTTAAAGGTAAAGGTTCCCCTTGCACATACGTGCTAGTCGTTTCCGACTCTAGAGAGCTGTACTCATCTTTGTTACAAAGCTGAAGAACCAGCGCTGACTGAAGACGTCTCTGTTGTCATGTGACTGGCATGACTAAAAGCCAAAGGCATATGGAACGCTGCTACCTTCCCACCAAAGTAGTCCCTAATTTTCTACTTGCATTTTTACATGCTTTTGAACTTCTAGGTTGGCAGATGCTGGGACAAGGAATGGGAGTTCATTCTGTTATATGGTGCTAGGGATTCGAACCACCAAACTGCCGAACTTTTACATCCTCCTAACTTAAGCAGTTGTGACACTCTTTACAGCCCTTTCCAAATTCTCATAGAAGACCCATATTTGCATCCTAGGATTATAGACTTGGAAGAGACCACCAGGATGCCTACTTCTACAAACAAAACGAGGTGTCAACAGTTCATATTTAAAAATTGGATTTTTTATTATCCCACCATTGTAGCTAACATCTTGACTTGACTAACAACACACCTGATGGAGCCCCAGGGCCAAAATTTAATCAGGCTTATGAATATGATCTTTTTTGGCCCGAGAAACTTACCTTTGTGCAGTGGAAATCCAATATTTATTGCATCTGGGGCAGAAAAATAATAATAATGAGCATTCCTACAGAAGATGTTGGGACTCTAGAAAGAGTGCAGAGAAGAGCCACAAGGAAACAAAGGACTGGAGGCTTTTTTTTTTTTAAGGAACCGCCGAACTGCTGACCTTTCTGATCAACAAACTCAGCATCTTAGCCACCGCATCCCATGTATAGTTAGCCATACATTACATTTATCCAAACTACAATGGCTAGATTCACTTAATATACATAGTCGTATTAACAATTTAGTGTAAGATGTCACTCCAGTAACTGCTATGATTACATAAGAGCCATGGTGGTGCAGTGGTTAGAATACAGTACTTCAGGCTACTTCTGCAGATCACCGGCTGCCTGTAATTTGGCACTTTGAATCTCACCAGGCTAAAGGTTGACTCAGCCTTCTGTCTTCCAAGGTCGGTAAAATGAGGACCCAGATTGTTGGGGGCAATATGTAAACCACTTAGAGAAGGCTGTAAAGCATTGTGAAGCAGTATATAAGCCTAAGTGCTATTGCTATTGCTTTTTGGGGGGTGAAAGGGACCATCTTCACACAAGGAGTCCCAAAAGGAAATGCCATCTTTTAAGATGGCAAGATATATATGCAACTTCAACAGTACATTAACTAAGATTGTTTTAAAATCGAAGATTGCTAGCAGTCATTCTCCAAGTTTCAAGGCAGAGGCTTCTAAGATCTACCCAGAAACCAAATCTGTGCCCTTCTGCATCCTAATCAGATATTCTGCCACTTTGTTAACAATCTAATCTTTAGGAACTCACCATGGATGTCTTCTAAGCATCCATTCAATCTGGGATATGTAGCCAGTACCAAAATCAAGCTATTGTTTGAATCCTTTCACATGCAAGAATGATTTTTGTAGCTGTTGCTACTGTTGGACCATTAAGAGGTAAGGATATCATTTACTATGATCCATTAGTAGATCCTAATCTACTTTCTACTTTACACAATTTAGGATCGAGTTGAAGAATTAACTCAACAGACTTTCAGCATAAACCCTCAATCAATAGACAATTTTACAGTCCTTCTGGTTTGCTTTTACATGGATCCAGAATGACCCAAGTCATTTTTCCTCCCCTACAGATCTATTTCTAGTGTAAGGTCACTTACTTCATCAAGGTGCTTCCAGCATCCTAGAATGGATGGAAAGAAAAAGAAGAGAGGTCTCAGTGCCATTCAATGTGTACTTCTCACATCCTGGATATTCATAATGTGTCCTTAATCTTCAGAAACATTAAATGAGAAGAATTGGACCAAATGGAGGTAGAGAGAGTGAATTGGAGACACCAACTCATCTCTCACACACTCCCTATATTTTGTGTTTATACCATTCTTTTTCCAAGGAACGCTTCCTAAGGATAGATGCAAGAATTATTGCCCATTTCTGTCAGAGTATATTCATGAACTAGAATAGAGCATGGAAACAAGGTCAGCCAATGAATACGCATAGCAACTAAATCAGCCAATGAGGACAGTTTTGAAACTGAAACTAGAAGTAACCTAGGCGTAGCTCTATATTAAGCTCTGCAGCTCTGCAGCTATGTTAAGCTCTGAGTCTGTCTATTAGAATGAAACTGCTTCTCTCCTCTTGCTTGCCTGCTGAACTAAAGTAAAAGAGAAACTAGCTTGCCTGCTGAAGCCTGGAGCTCTGGTCTGAACTTGCAATATGTTTCTGTTTGAATTTGCTCCATATTGGAGAAATCTACAACTAGTTTGTAAAATCTACTTATTATGTTTATAAAGATGTGAAATGAAGCATCAGCCATCTGTGTTTATTTTTCTGCCACTAAATTAACACTGCAAAACTCTGAATAATTTCTACCCTATTGTCTTACCTGTAGGAGTTCTTTTATTGGTTGCTGGCATTTCTCCTGCAATTCCCAGATGACAGCCTCCAGGGGGCAGAGCTCTTTGGAGACCTGGTTAATATGCTCCTCTTTCTTCTGTGCTATGTTATCTTCAATCTCCTCCATCCCAGACAGCAGAAAACTCTCTTGTTCTTTAAGAAACTGGTACAGCTCCTCAAAATGAGCTTTCATGACTTCTCTGTTGCTTCCTACTTCTATAACAAACCAAAGAAGAGACAATCTGTCCCAAAGGGAAAAAAAACACATTTACAAACAGTAGCAAATCCCATCACCTTTAACTTAAAAAAAACAATATTTGAATAGTCAAAACACTTTGTGTTAAATTTCTTCATAAACTTTGCTGAAATAGGCATTTGTTACATACAGAGGAGATAACGTGACTAACATATTCTCAAGCTAAGGCAGGGGTGTCAAACTCAATTTCATTGAGGGCCTTGGGGGGCTGGGGTGGGTATGGCCAGCATGTCACTTGTGTTAGTGGGGGTGCCTGCAGTGGCCCAAGCACTCTGCCAGCAAAAACGGGCTCCCAATCTCCGTTTTCAGCTGCAGTGGCCTCCTGCAACCCTCTGCCAGTGAAGAGCTTGGGGAGCCACACATGGCCCTTGCAAATTCCGTTTTCGATGGCAGAGGCATTGCAGGCTGGTTCTTTGCTATTTCCAGGGCAGCTCCATGGGCCAGATCTAAGCATCCACGGGCTGGATCTGGCCTCCAGGCCTTGAGTTTGACACCCCTGAGCCTGTTTCAAGTATAGCTTGGTATAAAAAAAATGACAGATTCCAGGTATGTAACTTGATAAGCCTTTTACGTGTTTATTCAACTGAATAAAAACGGGCCTCCCTTAGCAAGGCTGAACACACTTTGATGCTCATATGTTTGCTACATTGTCCACTTCTCCACCCAGAAGCACTGGCACACTCCATCCAGACAAGCTGGCACACCCTAGACAAGATAAAGAAGTGCAGAAATAGCCACCCATCGCCCTTGGAGGTCTTCTCAAGGACTTTGGGTGTTTCCTGAGGAATTTTCCATGACCTTGAAGGCCTGCAGAGGCAATGGTGACATTGACACATATGCTTCCTCAAGACTTTCAATAGGAACATTAAATTCCTGGTCAATAAAGGTTTGACAGTGGCAACTGAACACTTTTCCTGCATTCTTAAATCAATGGCCTCTCTCTGTGGGTGAAAGTTGCAACTGGATGGCACATCATGCTAATCCATATTAAATCCATATTAAAAATTCTTTTAAGTTCAGGGCTATGCTAAGCCTGCCTGGTGTGGTTTATTTAATAACCAAGATTAAGTGAAATTGATTGCAAGGTATGACTCCATACATGTTATCCTGATTCACATAGTACTCTAAACCAATGTTTTTCAAACTTGACCACTTCCACCTTTCCTAGCATTAGAGCCTTCCCCAGAGAGTCATGTCTTTGCATAAGACGGGGGTCTTCAAACTTCAAGCTTTAAGTCTTGTGGACTTCAACTCCCAGAACTCCTCTCCCAGTCATGTTAGCTCAGGAATTCTGGGAGTTGAAGTCCACAAGTCTTAAACTTGCCAAGTTTGAAGAGGTCATAAGAGTTCCAAAGAAGAATCATTTGACTCTGATCCTTTGTGCCTTGAGTAAGAACTCTGGATCAATTTATTCAATGATTTGTTGGTTCATTTTCCCGGCTGTCCAGAGTATTCTCAGGAGCCTTCTCCAACAGAAAAGTTCAGAATGTCAATACTTTTACAGAATATAGAATAACAGAGTTGGAAGGGACCTTGGAGGTCTTCTAACCCAACCCTTTGCTTAAAAAGGAGACCCTATACCATTTTAGACAAATGGCTGTCCAGTCACTTCTTAAAAGCCTCAAGTATTGGACTACCCATAACTTCTGAAGGCAAGATGTCCTACTGGATGATTGTTTTTACTGTCAGGACATTTCTCCTTAGTTTTGCTTCTCTCTTACTTCAGTTTCTATCCATTGCTTATCTTGCCTTCTGGTGCTTTGGAAAATAGGTTGAGCCCCTCTTCTTTGTGGAACCCCCTCAAATATTGGAAGACTGCTATCATGTCACCTCTAGTTCTTCTTTTCATTGACTAAACATACCCAATTCCTGCAACTGTTCTACATATGTTTTAGCCTTCAGTCCCCACAATCATCTTTGTTGCTCTTTGTCACTCTTCTTTTCTTGATCTGCTTCTTCAAAGTCCAACTTTCACTTCCACAATGTCATAGGGAATACCATGGTTTAATTACAGCTACTCATTTCCCAGTTAAGAGCAATTTTGATGTAGTGAGTAAAAACACCAGACTGGAAACCAGGAGATAGAGTTCTACCCTGTCTTAGGCACCAAGCCAGCTGGGGAATTTTGAGCCAGTCCCACTCTCTCTCAGCCTTAGGAAAACATGACAAGTATCACTTCCCAAAGCTTCCCAAGGAAACTGTACAGGCCATGGACTTGAGCTTGTATTCACCGTTGGAAGAAATATCCTTCTTGGTTCAGTTCCAAATGGAGAAAAAGACACTGGAAACATGGAGGCTATTTGGAAAGATGGTTTAATGGTGGACAGCAGGACCATGTGTCTTGGAGCTCCAAAGTGAAAAGGAAGGATGATCACATGCTTCAAGGTGAGAAGAGAAGGTCAAGAAGAGCTGAGATGCTGAGAGTGCCTGGGTTTTATAACCTTAGTTGGGATTTGAATTGGAGCTTGTACTCTGATTGGTTGTCAGACTCCCATGGGGCCATGCAGGGGCAACTCTGTAGGCTGTCCTGAGTTCCAAGTTTGGTTGAGCCTTGCTGAATGATGATGCATTGAAAGGGCATTGGGCAATTGCTAAGGTTTTACCTGGAGATTTTTGTTATTTAAAGTATTCTGGCCCAGGCCTTAATGGCTCACCCATTAACAAAGGTGGCGATGAGCTTCTACTTCTGAGGTGAGCTTCTGCTTCTGAGTTTCTACTCTTTTTAGAGGAAATATTCTTCCTTTTTAATATTTCCTAGGATATTTCAATTTTCTAAGAGAGGGGTAGGTACTAACTTCCTACATCACCAGAAGTAAACAAAAATGGACTCAAAGGCACTATTATCATTCCCAGTTAAAAATGTCACCTACTATTAGAATTTGGCATTCGTAGTCCATGGATGACAGAAGTTGCAAAATCTCATCTCTTTCCTTTTTCAAGGCATTCAGGCAACTGCAAAATAAATCCTGATAGGGGAAAAAAATAACACCAGGAAGTTAGTAAATGTCTTTAGAGATTCTCAGATCCTGGTCATGGTTGTCCCAAAGATGCTTTTTTTTTTTTCCCCAAAAGGCAACTGGACTTTCTTCTTAAAAACAAAGAAAGTCCAGGTGCCTTTTGTGGGGGTGGAGAGAAGCACCTTTGGGAAAGGAGGTTAGTATTCATTTCTGTGTCTATAAAACTATCTAATCAGTTGAAGTCAGTCTGGGAAAATCCTTTACAGATAGTCCTTGATTTACAAGTCATTTTAACAACTGTTCAGAGTTATAATGGCCTTGGAACGGGTGGCAGGATAAAATATTTCCCCTAAAAGAGAAACAAAAATCTTAAGGGAGACAGAAACTCAGACCCTCAGCTCCCTCCTGCCCCACCATCACCCCAAGCAGATACTGATTTGGAGCAGCTTTAGAAATGCAGATTTGGTGATCCGTTACTCCCTACAGCAAGATTTGAACAAAGGTAGAATTAGCCCTCAGCCACAATAGGAATTGCCCAACACCCTTTCAGAACACAAGCCTCTTCATTGCATCATCTCAGCAGTTCAAACTTCAACCAAACCTGGGAGCTCAAACAACCTCAGCTATAACCCCTAACATGGTCCCATGGGAGTCTGAGAACAGCCAGTAGAATACATGTTCTTGCACAGGAACAGGAAGCCCAAGTGCAAAACTCAAGAGAAGGTATAAAAACCCCTCACTCTCAATTCCATGTGGTCCACTGGCCAGAACCACCCATGTGCCTCTGCTTCAACAATAAATGGACCCTCTTTCCAATCAGCCTCCAGCCTCCATTTTGTCTCCAGTGCCTTTCTCCCGGCTTGGAACTGGACCTGGATATTTCTTCCAATGCTAGTATAATAAATGGAAAATCCCTACCTTGAACTCCAGAGCAGCCGTTTCAATAGGGATGACAGTGTGACTCTGGTGCTCCTCAGATCCACGACACACTGAACAGACAAAGACCTGGTCATTCTTACAGAACAGCTCCAAATGCTCTTGATGTTGCTGACAACATTTGGAGTCTCCTTCTGCCTGATCTCTTAATTGCTTGAGTAATCTCATATTGTCCAGTTGCTGGTTTTGGCTGAAGTTCTGAAGTTGACACAGAGCACAGGCAAGTTCTGATAAAGATTCTTTCCAGCACTGGAACCTCATAATGCAATCTCAGCAGAAAATGTGCCCACAATTAAGAATTACAGGGTCTTTAAAATATTGCCCACAAATGGAGCAGTTTGCTTCCAAGACACATGTTTCCATGGGGATGTCATCCATCATTGGACCAGATTTGTTCAGGCTGAGGTTTGTTTGGACAAGGCTAAATCAATTTGGCAAACTAAGGCACTATGATGTTTAAACCATGATTACATTCTGACATAAATCAGTTCCATCAATTATGGTTTATTCAACAACAATACAGGAAAATATTTGTTCCCAGGGTTGAAATGAGTCCTTGGTGCACTCTGAGCTTGGTTGCTTTCTTGCAGATGTTTCATTTGGGTAATGAGGTAACCAGGTAACATCATCAGTGCTTTTATGTAATAGATTAGACACACCACAATCTAGCATCAAGCTTTTGGAAAGAGGGGAAGCTTAATCTAAAAAAGATTAAAAACTCAAAAGAGAGTTTGATACAGTATTATCCAGAAGGAAGAAGACAATTCTCACCTAGAGAGAAAGGAAGGTAAAAATAAATAGCTTCAATTTATTTGCATTTTAGCAATCAGGATACACTGAAACTGCTATCAGGAAGGTTTAATTTTTTAAATATTTAGTTAATGCAATGCCATTAATAGCAAAATGTATGTTTATTTCTGTGGGGACCTCCCAGACCTAAATTTCCATCATTTGTTCAAATATTTTCCCTGTAGCACAGAGGTCTCCAAACTTGGCAATTTTAAGATGTGTGCACTTCAACTCCCAGAATACCTCAGCAAGCCATGCTGGCTGGGGAATTCTGGGAGTTGAAGTCCGCAAGTCTCAAAGTTGTCAAGTTTGGAGATCCCTACTTGTAGCAGGATAAGATTCTCAGTCCAGCATACTGGAAGCACCTGGCTGGTCAATTTTTTTTTCTATGACTGTATATCGTTACACGCTGTTAAATCAGGGCAAGCAACTTTTGGAGCTGGTGTTAAACTACTCGCCTATTTAGCAAGTTATCATTCCCCCAAAGCAGAACAAGGAAGTGAAAGGGAAGGACTGCCAAACCCATCCCTAGCTTACCCCGCAAAGCCCGGAGCAAGTCCAGGGAAAGGCAAAAAGGCAAAGTTAACGAAGTGGGTCTGCAAGCGATAGGAATTAAACCCCACCCAGTAAAACCGAAAGTCCCATGAAACGACTTCAGCTTCTCTGCCTTTCAGAGACGAAGCGCCCAGACGCCCCTATTGAATTAAAACTCCCGAGAGCCTCTGCGCCTCGGCTATGTTCTTAACGTCACCCTCCCTATGTATTTGAGAGGGGAGTGTTGCTCAATCCCGATTGGGTAAAATGGATGATAGCACTGTCCAATGGAGTCTCAGCTTTCTTTTCGTATAGGGCATTGTTTTTAATCCGTCCCCCGCCTGTGAGAGGGGAAGGGAAAGGGGTTGCTCTATCCTGATTGGGTGAAATGGGGGACAGCTGTGTCCAATGGTGTCTTGCCTTTCTATTCGCCAAGAGCATTATTTTTAATCTGTCACACGTCCTGTGAGAGAGGGGAGGGGAAAGTGTTGCTCAATTTTGATTGGATAAAAGGGGTGACTGTATTGTCCAATGGCGTCTCGCCTTTCTTTTCGTCAGGAGCATTATTTTTATTTTTTTAATAAATTCTATTAAGTTTTCAAATAAAAAAAAACATTATCAACATCAAGACATCTTTTGTATCTCCTTACATTTTTCAGTATATGTATTTACTTATTCCTTTACCATTACATCTTAACTTGCTATAAATCAATATCTTTTATCCTTATACATCAATCTTCTCTCTGGTGTATTTACATATTCCCTCAGTCTTTTCTTAACTTCCATTTTATTTTATTTTTATTTCTAAACCACTCATATCAGGCATCCCAGGCCCTATAGTCAATTGAATCTTCTGTCTTTTATTTTCGTTAGCCTGTCCCTCTCTATACAATCTATTTTTTTTTTTATAACCATGCCTTTTTCTTTCCAGAGTTGTGCATACGAAATCCTTGCAGCTGTTAAAATGTGTAACTTATCTGTTTTATTGCATTTTTGTGTTATTATACCTAATAAAAATTCTGGATTAAATTCAATTTTCGGATTTATGATTTCTTCTAGCCATTGTCTAATTGTATTCCAATATTTTTTCACCTCCTGGTATGGAAATAAGTGCCTTTTTCTTTTCCACATTTTCAACGGTTTGAGTTAAACATTTTTGCCAGTCTAGCAGGAGGAAGGTGCCATCTGTAGAACATTTTATATTGATTTTCCCTGTATGCTGTAGAATTGTTTCTTGTAGAATTTCATCTAATTGATGCTTTTCCATGCAGAAACCAAATTGTTCTTTGTCCTTTTTGTATCTCACCTGAATTTGCATGTATGGCCATGAATCTATCTTTATGTTTTGTTGCTGTAATTCTTGTCTCGTTTTTAATCTTTCTTGTGTGTCTAATAAGTCTTTATAAGTCCTCTTTTTTCCCAGATCCATTGCATTTGGGTAGATTTGTGCTTCCATAGTTGACAACCAGTTTGGTATTTTAGTATAATGGTTCTTTTTAATCTTGTTCCATGTCCAAATTAATGAATCTCTAATCTTCTGTCTCTGAAAATATGGATGCTGTTTACATTTCCCATCCCATAGAAAACTATGCCACCCTCTCTGCAAGTTGTGGCCCTCTATCAACAATACTCTTCTATTTTCCAAGTTGATCCAATCTTTAATCCATACCATAACCGCAGCCTGGTAATACATTTCCCAGTCAGGGAATCCAAAGCCACCCTTTCTCTTTTGTCCTGTAATAGTTTCAATTTTATCCAGGCTTTTTTCCCATCCCAAACAAATTTACTTATTATTCGATCTAATTCTTTAAAAAAGGTTTTATCCAATCTTATTGGTAGAGTTTGAAAAAGATACAGTATTTTTGGTAGACATTTTAATTGCCATGATTTTTCCCAGTAATGATAGCTGTAATTTCCCCATTTCTAATTCTTCTTTAATTTGTATTATTAATTTGTTGTAATTATCTTTGACTGAAGAGCATCTTGCTGTTAACCAAATGCCTAAATATTTCGCCTTTTTCACACTTTGCAAGTCACACAAGTCTTAAACTTGCCAAGTTTGAAGACCCTTGGTCTACCAGGTATCCTCAGCCTCTCATCGGCATTGAAAGGCAGACGCAAACTGGAATGGCCGGTCAGTAATCGGATGGACAGCTCTTGCTGTATTTTGGCACTGAGACTGGACTGACATCTGTCAGATACGGTGTAAGACCTCCTGCTTGGGCGGGGCAGGGGGATTGGACTAGATGACCTTCAAGGTCCCTTCCAACTCTGTTAATCTGTTAATCCATTCACTCAGCAAACAAACACATCAGGGTCCCTGCCAATGGATGGCTGGGGTATGTCAGCACATCCTTTTAATTCTCTCTCCTTACATTTCAAGCTTTCAACAAAAACAAAATATCACATCTATCACCATCTATTTCTAACAGCATCGTTTGACCCAGAGGCCCTCTGAGGAAATGAAAATGGATGTACAGAAGATTTTAAAATGCTCATCAGCCCCAGGGGTGGGGAGCGGATATACCAAGATAAGCTGAAATGATAATAAGCACTGGAGTCTAGTTTAATAAAAAGAAAGACTTAATGTTCCAATATCTTGGGGGCTGCCACAAAAAAAAATTGGGATCAAGCTATTCTCCAAAGCACCTGAGGGCAGGACAAGAAGCAATGGATGGAAACTAATCAAGGAGAGAAGCAACCTAGAACCGTTAAGGAATTCCCTGACATAACCATCAGTGGAACAACTTGTCTCCAGAAGTTGTGGATGCTCTGTCACTGGAGGTTTTTAAGAAGAGATTGGACAGCCATTTATCTGAAATTGTATAGGGTTTCCTGCTTGAGCAGGGGATTGGACTAGAAAACCTCCAAAGTCACTTCCAAATATATTATTCTGCCATTCTGTTATTCTGTCACTACAGATTTTCAAAGGCTGAACAGCTATTTTTCCAGGATGGTTATGAAAAGTTCTACCGTGGGGGGATGGTTGGACTAGCAAACCTTCAAGGTCCATTCCAACCTGATATCTTTATGTCTCCAAATAATTAATACTGCATTTCCCAAAGCCATTGAAATATCTGCTCACCACAACAGTGATTCCCACAACAGTGGATCTAGGAAATACCAATGATTATACCTTATTTGCAATCCATTATAATTATGTGTTAGGTAGTGTATAGTTTATTTTCAGTTTACAATACAGTTTATTAAAGCCATACTAAAAACAAATAAAGATCAAGGTTTTTCGAAAAGGAACATCCAAGACAAATTAGTACATTTTAAAAGAACTACTGTGTCCCATTTTTCACTTGAGTTGACTGCAAGTGAAATCATTTCCTTTCTCCATGTCAGGATGCTCTCCCTTAACAAGGAATCTTTTGAGAAACTCTTCATTGATGAGGGATCCCATCAAGGAACATGTAAGAGATGCCCAGATCCAAATCTATAATTTTATTCAGGCCACATTTAGCTGCAACATCTCCATGAATAAACCTGTTTAGGGAAGGAAGCTGAAATGAAAGCAGGGGCATTTGCAAGAGGGGTCAAAAAGGGAAGATGGCAGCCACAACCATAGAATTGGGAGTCCCATCCTTTTTTACATGGGTCACACTGAGCGCACACACAAAAAGGAATGGGCCTTCAATTGTAGTCATGGCTGCTATCATGACCTTTTTTAACCTCCTCCACACACAGATGCTTTGAAGGAAGATCAGAGGCTGCTTGGCCTTGAAGAAGAAAAGGTGGAAAGAGAAGTGGAAATAAGGAGAAGGGATAAAAGGCCTCTAGAAAATGAAGTTCTGGAGAAGGTGAATAGATTTAAAAGATTTCCCTGAGAATTAACACACAGTTGTATTTCCTTGATTTTTCCAGCTGGAAATTGCACCAGCCTTTCATTCCAAACAAGGCCTTTTCCTTCACCAAAGCTCTTGAAAATCTACATTGCAGACACCCTACTGTGACTCCTCAGAAGTCATCTGCCTTCCAAATCTTTCATAGATCTTGACAGGTCTCCTCTAGCCTCAAGCGTTTCTCTTGACTTGGGTCTGGCTCTAAAGTGGTATTTTCTGCAAGAGAAAAGGGTAAAAAAAAACTAAGCCCAACTGCAGGCATGAAAGAACATAGATTTGGAAGATTTAGAGGTTGCTTCTCAAAAAAAAAAATAGTGGCAGAATTAAGCAGGGTTAAATCTGCTAGTGCTAGGAGAACACCATGAAATCTCAGGGTTGAAGACTAAACTGCGAAGTCAATAACACATCCAGAAGGAAAACAATGGCAAAGCATTTTGCAGTGTTGGCAAGAAAACAATTATTATAACTAGGACCTGAACTCAACTTAAGGCACATGTATTTTATCTCAGTCTTCACTCTCTTGTCTACCTCATACTCCCTGTCTCTTATCTTAGTGTTTTGGCACACCTGCTCTTTTCCCAAGCAAGTGAATCCACAAATGTTCAAAGGCTGCCACCAGGTAGTATTTCAGAAGATTGATGGTTTGTATTTTAATGTGATAGGTCTTCCTTCTCCACAGCAAACTTCAGTATTTTGTGAGATTTGTAATCCCTTATGGACAAACCAGTTTGCAATTCTTGGGAGAAAATCCTTGGAGGGCTTCTCTATAAACAACATTCAATGAATAGTATAGTGAAATCAAATAACATCTTAAAAAGTCACCAACAGAATAAACCTGGGCCATACATAACCCATAATTCAATAGTTATGCACCGGTTTCTGTTGTATTCCATGTCCTCCTGGGAATCCTTTCTTAAAAACTTTTATCACCCCAAAATTGGAATCAGGTTTTTCCCTTACTCTCCAGTAATGGTCTTTTTGCCAACTCCCTTTTCAATAAATCCTTCCCCTTGCCCTCTTCTTGAAAAGAACATATTAAACCTTTAGTGGCAGTCAGCCTCTCCATTCAGTGCTTTATCACTGGAGGCTTTCAAGAAGAGACAACACAACCACTTGTTAGAAATGATATAGTCTCCTGCTTGAGCAGGGAGGTGGACTAGAAGACCTCCAAGGTCTCTTTTAAAAACCCATAATGCCACTTTCTAAAAGTTGTATTAAAATAGCCTCAACTGTCTACAAGAAAAATGGGCACTACCCCCTTAATGTCCATTTGATGTCTACAAACCCCAGATATGTACCATTTTGTTTCTTCAGCTGATATCCGGATTCCAGGGTTTCTTGGAAATGAATAAGAAAAACATGTATTAGATTTGTATCCTAGGGCAGCACAGTATATACTGCCTCTGCTGGTTGTTGGGTTTTTATTTCCAGCTATAAAATTACCCCTCACAATAAGTTGGGCAGACAGTGAAAAAGTAACACTGATCCAAATCATTCAGCGACCTTCTATGGACCTGTTTGAGTCCAGCATCTTCACTACTATCTCACACTGGCCACACCAGTGTGGTACTAAAAGTTGCTGCCCCATTCCATACATATGAGCTGCATTAGCTACCAATCCTATCAGATGCCTTCCCCCTCCAATAGCTTAAAGTGTTCCTGTAACAAAACATTCACAAAAAGCCAAAATGATCTTGAGCAGCAACACAGTGAAGAATCAGAAAGGGACCAGTGGCCCAGTAAACCACATTGTTTATGTTCACTGATCATATCTCAAAGATAATAGAGCTGCCATGCTGACCTGATGGGATAAGTAATGAGAAGGTCACCCAGAAAAACCATCAAACCTATTGAATGAAAAACATTTGCTGCCATGCTGTAATTTACAAACATAAAGGGGTAGACATTGTATAATGTTATGAGCCAAAGGAGCATAAGGCACATTCTGCTTTTTTTTTTTTTTGACCAGGGCTTCTCAGCAAGCAGCTAATATACTGGAAGCCCAGTATATACACTGCTCAGAAAAATAAAGGGAACACTTAAACAACACAATGTAACTCCAAGTCAATCACACTTCTGTGAAATCAAACTGTCCACTTACATAGCAACACTGATTGACAATCAATTTCATGTGCTGTTGTGCAAATGGAATAGACAACAGGAGGAAAGCATAGGCAGTTAGCAAGACATCCCCAATAAAGGAGTGGTTCTGCAGGTGGTGACCACAGACCACTTCCTCAGTTCCTATTCTTTTTGGCTTATGGTTTGGTCACTTTTGAATGCTGGCGGTGCTTTCAGTCTAGTGATAGCATGAGACGGAGTCTACAACCCACACAAGTGGCTCAGGTAGTGCAGCTCATCCAGGATGACACATCAATGCGAGCTGTGGCAAGAAGGTTTGCTGTGTCTGTCAGCGTAGTGTCCAGAGCATGGAGGTGCTACCAGGAGACAGGCCAGTACATCAGGAGATGTGGAGGAGACTGTAGGAGGGCAAAAACCCAGCATCAGAATCGCTACCTCCACCTTTGTGCAAGGAGGGATAGGAGGAGCACTGCCAGAGCACTGCAAAATGACCTCCAGTGGGCCACAAATGTACATGTGGCTGCTCAAACGGTCAGAAACAGACTCCATGAGGGTGGTATGAGAGCCCAACGTCCACAGGTGGGGGTTGTGCTTACAGCCCAACACCGTGCAGGATGTTTGGCATTTGCCAGAGAACACCAAGATTGGCAAATTCGTCACTGGTGGTGCTCTTCACAGATGAAAGCAGGTTCACACTGAGCACATGTGACAGACGTGCAGGGTCTGGAGACGCCATGGAGAACGTTCTGCTGCCTGCAACATCCTCCAGCATGACCGGTTTGGCAGTGGGTCAGTAATGGTGTGGGGTGGCATTTCTTTAGGGGGCCGCACAGCCCTCCATATGCTCGCCAGAGGTAGCCTACCATTAGGTACCGAGATGAGATCCTCAGACCCCCTTGTGAGACCACATGCTGGGGCGGTTGGCCCTGGGTTCCTCTTAATGCACGACAATGCTAGACCTCATGTGGCTGGAGTATGTCAGCAGTTCCTGCAAGATGAAGGCATTGATGCTATGGACTGGCCCGCCCTTTCCCCAGACCTGAATCCAATTGAGTACATCTGGGACATCATGTCTCGCTCCATCCACCAACGCCACGTTGCACCACAGACTGTCCAGGAGTTGGGGGATGCTTTAATCCAGGTGTGGGGGGAGATCCCTCAGGAGACCATCCGCCACCTCATCAGGAGCATGCCGTGTTGTAGGGAGGTCATACAGGCACGTGGAGGCCACACACACTACTGAGCCTCATTTTGACTTGTTTTAAGGACATTACATCAAAGTTGGATCAGCCTATAGTGTTTTTTTCCACTTTAATTTTGTGTAACTCCAAATCCAGACCTCCATAGGTTGCTAAATTTGATTTCCATTGATAATTTTTGTGTGATTTTGTTGTCAGCACATTCAACTATGTAAGGAACTAAGTATTTAATAAGAATACTTCAATCATTCAGATCTAGGATGTCTTATTTTTGTGTTCCCTTTATTTTTTTGAGCAGTGTATTATAGTGGCTGTCAAACTCACAGCCCATGGGCTGGATGTGTCACATGCTGGCCATGCCCACGCCTGCTGTAACGAAGGGGGGGGGAGTCGTGATACATCACGTGATAACACCATGACGATGCAAGTTTGACACCCCTGCTATAGTTGATTGCATGCTTAATTAATGTATGTCACATCTTCATAGCGCTTTGGTTGCTTTAAATGAGGCATGTTTTAGCCAATAAGCAAAACTTTTTTTCCAATAAAGGACAATAGTGGTGACTCAGGTTTGAAATGAGAGGTCCTTGGTGCTCTGTGAGCTTGGTTGTTTTCTTGTAGACGTTTCACTACCCAAACTATATAACATTATCAGTGCTATCAGAATGGTTTACTTTCTCCTTCCCCAACAAACACAAGTTTCCCTACATCAAAGGACCAAAAAAGTAAATTAATTATTCAGAATGAGACCAGTGGAAGAGGCTCTAAGCTCTTCCCTCTCTGCTTCAATCAACACAGGCTCCTCCCTTCCCACAGATGGTCTCATCCCCAAACAAGAGGAAATGGACTGTTTTGAGATTATTGTTAATGAGGAAAGATATGAACTGGACAATAGCCTAGGGAGTACCTATAGTCCATTTTGTAAACTATGATTGACTTTCCAATTGTGGCATCGAGTTAAAGTATGACAAAGCCCTTCCCTTACCCTCAAATTGCTTCACAGCACCAGGCAGAAAAGCACTGAAGTTCTGCAATCCCCAAATTTCATGTTTAATCTCTGGTGGAAAAACCACTGGATTTTCAAAGTTCTTCTTCTCCTTATAGCTGTAGAAAAATAGACCATAGTCAATTGTCAATCCAGCCTGTAATTCTCAGAAGCTTTCTTTAAAAGTGAGGGACAAACTAGAGTTAGACTTAGAAGACAGATCTCATTTTAGTATGTCCAATCCAGAAATTTCTCCAGAGAGACAGAAGAGTTTCTCTCTCTACATTTCCTTGATGCATAGAAGAAATAAAGCAGGAAAAGAAGCCACAACTGGGGAAACCATACTGCATTAAATACAATTATTCCCAAATCCAGATCTTGTAATCCTGAATTTTGGTGGATTTTCATAGGTACATCTGGGGCTTCATGAAAAGTGACATCTTACAAGAGCTGCTAAACCAGATCAGTCAACCTGACTTTTCCCTACATATGATGATAAATATTGTAAGAATCAGTTGGGAGCCAAAATTCAATAATAGAGTGCAGAAACCAGGAAAAAAAATGGGCTACAAGTTTTAGGAAACCAAATGCCATCCCAACTTTCAATAGCCATCACAGCCATACGCAAAAATGGGCCAAAATAAGAGCAAAAATACAAATTTCTATTCCACTTGTAACTATGGTATTGTTGCCTTTGCAAATGTTAATTGAGCACCATTATTCATGTAATCATGAACATTTAATGCACTATTCAGTCAATAAGTTTAATTAATCTTTGTGATGCCTATAACTCGAACACCAAGCTATATAGTGATATGTATCAAGGCTTCTATCCAACTCTGATTCATACTACTTTTCTTTGAAAACAACATATCCTCTGTCTCAGCCAAACCATTTAACTTCAAATCATTGTCACCCCAATTTCCAAAGTAAGCAAATTGGTTGCACTTGCTTATTATAATCCCATGTAGATGAATTGGTATATTAAAATGAAGTATGTCATTTTTTTGTATATCAGAAAACCAGGCAGCTTTCAATATGTATCCATCAATCCATCCATCCATCCATCCACATACAAAATAAATATTGACCTGGCCATTTCAAGGAGATCAGCTTACCATTCCAAGATGCTTCTGACATTCTAAAATTAAAAAACAAGAAACCATCAGTACTCACTTGTCCAAAATCCTTCTAAAAGCAGGGCTAATAACTAAAAAGCCTTTTAAATGTTGTTACGGCTAGAGCAACCAATATCTCTCATCATTAAGCATACAAAGACTGCTAGGAACTGTAGTTCAGCAATATATATTTAGCAATGCCCAGATTCCATATCTAAGATTCTAAAGGCATACTTTAAAGTTTGGACATGAATACACTGAAACTCTTCATCCATAAAGACTAGGAAAATCCAGTGGCCATTTTAGAGAAACCAGATTTTGAAAGGCAATATTCAAACTTTAAAAAGTAAAATAAAAAGTTATTGGGAAAAAATAGATTAAACATATTCTGCAAATTGGGTTACACCAACTGGGAACTAGAGAAAGAACTCACTGATTCTGTCCTGTTATCTTCAGGCTGAAGCCTGAATATTCAAGTGAGTAAGACAGTAATACAAGTAGTCCTTGACTTACAACCATACATTGAGTGACCATTAAAAGCTATAACGGCACTGAAAAAGAGTGACCTTTGTCCATTTTTCACACTGATGATTTTTGCAGTATTCTTGTGGTCAAGTGATCAAAATTCAGTCTCTTGGTAACTGGCATGTATTTATGACAGTTGCATGATCACCTTTTGCAACTTTCTGATAAGCAAAATCATGTCATTAACTGTAGTGGTTCACTTAAGAAAAGTCATAAAACAGGGCAAAATTCACTTAACTGTCTTGTTTAGCAGCAAATTTTGGGCTCAGTTGTGGTCATAAATCAAATATAGGAAGGTGAATCCATTTTCTTAAATATACCCAAACAATTTAATATTAGGTATGTTTTTGAACTTATTCTGTGGACTAAATGTAGAACTAAATGATTCCTAGGTGTAGAATAAATATCTGGTTACAATATGCTTTCTTGCTATTTAGCAGAGTCCCTGGAGATGCAATTGAATGTATAGGTCTGCATAGAATCTTCTCTTTCAGACATGCGTCTTATCAATGCTTCTTGGAAGAATGGGTCAAGCCATTTGGCCCATCTAATTTATTACCAATTAAACACTGGAAGCCATTGCCCAGATGTATAATCTTACCTGCAGATGCCAAAGACTGGACTTAGGTCCATTGTTTAGAGAGTAAGACTCTACCAAAAGTGAAGACTCTAGCTTCAAAGCAAGGGAGGTGTGCTAAACATGCTGCCTGAAGATACCACATGTCTGTAGATATCTTCATTGGTATCTACCAAGCTTCCTGCTTCATATCCTGCTTTCTTATGCACTCATCTCACTTGGGCTACCATTTTGTAAAAGTACGCACAACATATTCCCAAAATTCTGTGTGTGCTTACCAAGATGGATGAATGAATGAGCCCCCACATATCAAATTCCTCTTTTTAAAAGTGGGGTCCTTCATTTGTCGATGGAGATTCTCAGTCATCCAAGTCACGATTGTCCCAAAAGCGTTTTTTTCAAGAGGCATCTGGACTTTCTGATTTTTCTTCAAAGATGTTTCGCTTCTCATCCAAGAAACTAAAGAAGTTTCTTGGATAAAAAGCAAAATGTCTTTTAAAATGTCCGAAGTCCAGTTGCCTCTTTAAAAAGCATCTTTGGGACAGGGTCCTTCATTGTTGATGTATTCTATCATGAAAGCCACTTCTCCCAGCTCAGTAACAACGGCAACAACATTTAACTAGCATCACTTTCATTCCATAATCAGGGAACAAACCAGCATGAAAAATGAGTCCAAGAACTCCCTCTCCTACTGTCCCAAATTTCTTACCTCTAGGAATTCCAAGACTGGCTGATCACATTTCTCAACCAAGTCCTGGATGATGTAATCAAGAACAAACAGCTCCTTGGAGATTACAGCCATCTGATCATTGGTTTTCAACGTGATCTCCATCTTTACTTCTTCAACCTTACTAAGCCAAAAGGTGCTTTGTTCTAATACAAGTTGATGCAGATGATTGAATCCATCCACCACTTTCTTTTCCTCCGCTTCTACTAGTTGCTGCAGAAAAAAGGATTTTGAGAGGAAGGTGAGCATATCTATTAATTCTTAAAAATAATGGACGACGCTTGCAACAGAACAATCATTGGCTGGGTTCATACAATGTTCTAACTACGCAGTCCAGTTTGATAACACTCAGCTTCTGTGCACGTCTAACCTGCTGACTTGATGGTCTTGTTCACACAAGATATTGAGGAATCAAAACCTGCTTATTTTAGCTTATTTACCTATATTGAAAAGGTAACAAGGAACTACTAGCTTGGGAATACTCTGCCTTTAGCACCAAAGATAAGACTGAAGCAGAAAATCCTTGATTCTTATGTTTAATCATTACATCTGGGTTCAGTCACTTGAAGATCTCTCATTCACTCCAGCCAATATACTGAGAGATATTGCTTTGCTAAAAAGAACCCAGTAATGGTTGTTTGCTTGCAGATGCTTCATTACCCAACTAAGTAACAATAACATAATCTGACACTACTGATGTAAGCTAGTAGGATACAAGTTGTTTGCAAGCAAACAAACAACTTCAGAGAGCATCAAGGGCCCCACGGTTCAGTCCTGAGACCACATGTATATCTTATGATAGTACTGAAAACAGGATATCATGATTATTCACTTCTCAGTAGTAGCAATACCTACAATCAGGTCTTGACTTTGTTTATCTGTGTCTGAGAGATGCTCCATAATCACTTCTTTCTCCTTCCTTAGACTCTCAATGCAACTTAAAACTTGACCCTGAAAGAGAAACAAACAAATGGAAGCCAATGCAAGAAGTAACATGCAAGCGGACAGCTGGCTGATGAGTTTTAAAGCAGTAGAGGCACTTTTTTTCTAAATGCTGTCTTGCTCTCTTATTCCATATCCAAATTCTCTACTCAAGTTCCTGAAGGCTACTGATATTATTATGAAACCAATGTATATGTCAGTCTTAGAAGCCATATTTTATTTCAAAGCTTCGAGGCTGCCATATTTTGTGCCTGGGAAAATGGGAGCGGGGATTTCAGAGAGAGGTGCAAGATTAGACTCAACATTCTTTTCTAGAAGTCAAGGACATGTTACACTGCACCTGGAGTGACTCAAGGAATGTCCCTAGTTGGGACATGTTTGATTGGGCCATGTGATGGGACTGGTGGGTGCTGGGGATGGATCTTTGACTTTCTATTGCAAGGGTCTTCAAACTCTGCATGTTTAAGACTTGTGGACTTCAACTCACAGAATTCCTGAGCTAATATGACTGGAGGAAGAATTCTGGGAGTTGAAGTCCACAAGTCTTAAAGCTGTTGAGTTTGAAGACCTCTGTTTTATTGAGAAGGGAAAACCCGGAACTCTCAGATTCGGGTTGTGCCAATAGGACAACTCTAATAAAATGGGACTTTGAGAAAATGCTTGTCTCCGAGTTTATTGGTTTGGAGTTTGTTAGTTGGAACGCTGACAGTGCATTTTTTTTTGAATCCCCCACCTTATACTCCTCAGCAGCTTGTGCCACGGAGATAACATTATGAGCCTCGTGTTCCTGGGATCCATCACATTGTATGCAAATGGGGACAAGATCATCTTTGCAGAAAGACATGGCTGGCTCATGTCCCTGACAGGTTTTGCTCCTCCTTGCCATCTGCTTTGCCTGATCACTCAGTTGCCTGATTAACTGGACGGCATTAGCTAGCTGTCCGTTTGGCTTAAAATTCAACCGAGGAACCGCTACTCTGCACCAAGGGCAAGAGGTCCCATCGGAAACCTGTGCCCAGCACTTCACAATGCAGGCATGGCAGAAGTTGTGCCCGCACTCAAGAGTCACCGGTTGTATGAGGTACTCCGAACACACAAAGCAGGTTATTTCTGACTGCAGCTTCTTCCCAATGTTCCCAGTAGCCATGCCGTCCGAAATTCACAGTAAGCAAAGTTGAATGTGTGAGGTCTCTGTTTCCACAAGAGCCCGAGGCAGTTTTAGCAAGCACAGCTGCAGCAGATCCACCAGAAAGTAAGCTGCATGAGGAAAAAGAAGAGAGAAAATAGCTACGGGTAGGAGGGAGAGTTCCATCTTAGATGTTCCATCCCTCCAAAATGTCCTCAGTTTCAGAATAGAACTGGACGGGACCTTGGAGGTCTTCTAGTCCAACCCCCTGCTCAAGCAGGAGACCCTATACCATTTCAGATAGGTGGCTGCCCAGTCTCTTCTTTAAAATGTCCAGTGAAGAAGCACCTACAACTTCTGAAGGCAAGCTGTTCCACTGGTTATTTGTTCTCACTGTTAGGAAGTATCTCCCTAATTCCAGGAAAAAGCGGAGAAGAGGTAGAAAAGAATATCTCTTAGCTTCCTAACTGCTAATGTCAGAACCAAGCAGAAAAAAACCCTATGCTATCTAGAGTATAAATATATATGCCTTCAAACCACACTATAGTATCTAAGGCAAGGGTCTTCAAACTTGGCAAGTTTAAGACTTGTAGACTTCAACTCCCAGAATTCCTGAGCTAACATGACTGGAAGAGGAATTCTGGGAGTTGAAGTCCACAAGTCTTAAAGCCCTCAGGTTTGAAGAGCCCTGAAGTAAGGTATCATACTGGTAGTAAAGAAACCAACGTTCACCTAACTGGCGGGATTTGGGGCCAATTGGTCCCTCAGCCCAACCTACCTCACAAGGTGGTTGTCGTGGAGAATAAAGAGAGGGAGGGGGAAGTGTTCTGTAAGCGGCATTGAACTCCTGAATTAAAATAAGAGACAGATGTGCCCCACCTGTGCCAGCAGGGGATAATGGAGGCTCTAGGAAAACACAACCGGAGAATACTCAGTTGTGGAAGATGGTTGGCGCATAACCCAGTTTCGCATCAAGGGTCACACAAACTACTACTTCTCGGTACCCATAGACGCCATCCTACTACAGACTTACCCCAAAGAAGCTACACCGAGGGCTCACACAAGCAACTGCTAGGAAACTCCGTTAGACAAAGAGAGTGCCGCCGCGTTTAGCAGTTCCAGGGAGTTTGTAAGAAAGGATCCTCCACGCCTCGATAAGACCACGGAACTACAACCCCCGACCGGCCACGTTCACCAGCTTTCAACCTCTTCTCTCCTTTCTAGTAGATTCTGTAAGAGAACCTAGTTAGTATTTTAATCATCTTTTCTTCCAATGGGAAAAGAGCTACGCCCCCTTCGCCCCTTTTCTATTTCTTTCCCTTCTCTCGTTAGTTCTTTCGGCAATTCCTAATTGGTCGAGATAGGCGGCGCTACATCTAATGGAATCTTTAGTTTCCTTTCATTCGACCATTGTGATTGGCCGGCAGCCTCTTAGACCGGGGTTCCATGGGGGTCCATTCTTTTCTCCCGCTTTCGTTTTGTAAAATCCCGTCTATTTGGAGAGTGCCCCGGATTCTGCAGTAAAGTGAAGTCGTCGGTTGGCATCTTTTGGCGGGCAAATCCCCCATTTCTGAGCGGCTGAAGAAATTAAGGGGATGTGATCGCCACGGGTTTGAAAAGAAGGCGGAGTAATTTTTGAGCGTGCTTGCAATTTTTTGTAAATTAGACAAGCCCTTGTGTAATTTTTGAGCATGCTTGCAATTTTTAATAAATTAGACAAACCCTTGTGTGAGACGTTTGTCTCCCTTCAACCCCGTGCCCTGAAAGTGGATCGTTTCTGTGGAAGTCTTGCATAATCCTCCAGCCTGAATGTAGGGAATGGAGGAATAGAAATAGAATAGAATTCTTTATTCACCAAGTGTGATTGGACACACAAGGAATTTTCTTTGGTGCATATGCTCTCAGTTTACTTAAAGAAAAAATAAAATATATTTGTCAAGAATCGTAAGGTACAGCACAGTGATAGTCATAGGATACTAATAAGCAATCAAATCATATTAGGAAACAATAAAAATATAAGTTGTAAAGATACAAGCAACATGGATATAGCCGTAAGTGGGAAGAGGTAAGTAATAGGAAAGATGAGAATAGTAACAGAGTCTTAGTGGTTAATTCGACAGTGTTGGGGGAATTAGTTGTTTAGCAGAGTGATGGCATTTGGGGGAAAACTCTCCTGGTGTCTTGTTCTGACGTGCACAGCCCTAATATAACTGTATTTAGTGTTTGTAGCAGTTCTCCCAGAAGCAGTGTAAAAAAATTAAAACAGAAGTAAGAGTATTATTTCCATCACTGTTTGATATTCATCAAATGTTGTGATATTCATCAACTGTTTGATATTCATCAAAACAAAATACAAAACTGCTTCACAATAGTCTTTCAGAAGTCTTTTTATTTTGCCAGTCTACCCTCATTATGGGATTTGTAATCCCCCATCCATATATTATCTAGGTCTGAGTCTGATTAGCTATTGGGGATCAGCCCAGCTCGATTAAGTGCAGGATCTGATATCTTGCTCAAAAGATGCTGTAGAGAGCATGAGAGATGCTATGAATGAGGGTGAAGGTTCGTTCTCCGAGCCTGTTGGGTTGGTTTCTGAACATTTCCTTACCAGGCTATGTAACATCTCAGCGAAGTTTAGGGGATGCCCTCAACTCTGCTGAAGATGTTACCTAGCCTCGTAATGAAAAGTTCAGAAACCAACCCACAAGCTCGGAGAACGAACCTCCAGTTTTGCTCACCACACTATAAAAAAACATGCTGCGACTCTAGAAAAAGTGCAGAGAAGAGCAACCAGGACGATTAGGAGACTAGAGACTAAGGCGTATGAAGAACCGTTACAGGAACTGGGCCTGGCTAGTCTAGTGAAGAGAAGGGAGACAGGATAGCAGTCTTCCAATACTTGAGGGACTGCCACAGAGATGAAGGGTTCAAGCGATTTTCTAAAGCGCCTGTAGGCCAGTCAAGGAATAATGGATGGAAACTGAACAAAGAGAGATTCAACCTGCAAATAAAGAGAAAATTTCTGACAGAACAATCAAGCAATGGAACACCTTGCCCTCAGAAGTTGTGGGAGTGCCATCACTTGAGACTTTCAAGAGGTTGGACTGCCATTTGTCAGAAATGGTGTAAGGTCTCCTGCTTGCGCAGGGAGTTGGACTAGATGACCTATAAAGTCCCTTCCAACTCTGTTGATCTGTAAAGAGCAAACCTTCACCCTCATCCTAAACCCGAGCTACAAATATTCCCCAATATGGCAAACACAATGAATAGCTAACCCTGCCTACTCCAACCTCTGCCTTCCCCCTCTGAGGAAGATTGGGGTCAGAAGCACGGGAGAAATGAACAACCAGTAGCCAGGAAAGAAGTAGCAAACTACTTTCGGCCTCACACATAGCAAGGCAGAAGAAAGAAAAGGCAGAGGTGATGCTTAAACAGGAGTTTCTTTAAAAATGAAGAGAGGCTTATGTGCATTTAGTGGTTGAAAAGTTTGAAAACTAAAAAGAACCACAAAAGCAATGGGGGATAATAATCCTTTATTAAAAACCACATATTAAATTCTAAAAAAAAAACCAATTGGTTTTCATCTTTATTATGCAAAAGAACAGTTTTTAAATGTGAGTCTCCCGATCCGCTTAACTACAAATCAACTTGCTGTGATTAACGCAAGTGTTTGCGTGTGTTCAAAATAGCATCCCCGAAATGATTGTGTTCAGCTCTTAATTCTCCATATTAAGAACTGCTCCCGGCACTAAAACTTTAATCGGAAGCCTCCATTAAAGATTATAAAATGATAAAATCGCTAAGACGGGTCTTCCTCAACACTGCACCCTCCAGCACTACTTGGGAATTTTGATCCCTCCAAGGCTGGTGGATTTCACATCAGGTGTGGCTCCCTTTAAAAAGATCATAGCAACTTTGTAAGAGTTCCTTTCACATCACACCAGTTTGCGCCTGAAAATTCATTCCAAGTATTTGGTGCTTGAGGATGAGATGGAGAGGAAGAAAACAGAGATAAAGGGAAAGGGATACTAAGAAAGAGGCCCCAGAGATCTAGAGACGGAAGGGATCTGGTGGTAGGTTTTCTGCCTTAGGGGCAAAGCGAGAGACGGGTTTTCCTCCCAATCCAAAAGAAAGGGTGAATGGGCTCTCCAAAATATGAAGTTAAGGAGAAGGCATGGAGCAGGTTTCCTCTTTCAATATCACAAAAAGCCACCCGGCCTCCAGCATAGTTCAGAGAGACTCGAATCTTCTTGATCTTCCAACGCATTGGATCAGAAACTAGAACTGGAGGGTTCATGTACACCCAGAACCTGCCACAACACTTCGCCATTGCCCAGATCCCTTCCATATTACGGAAGGCCTCAATGCCCTTTCTCTTCATTGAACTCCGGGCAACTCCGACAGCCCAATCGCCCTCATTTTCCACAGCAACATCC
This sequence comes from Pseudonaja textilis, assembly GCF_900518735.1. Next base: position 61,035 of record NW_020769439.1, read on the forward strand.
CAATAATGCCTGCCGGTGACGAACATCTTGCGTCCCAACACACATGGCATGAGGTCAAATCTCTTGTCGTCGTTGACGAGGTTTTGACTTTTTCTTCCCAACCAGCATCTTTTAAGATCTTCAGAGAGAATGAGCTTGGGATGAGCTGTGTCAGGATCCAGAGTCACATTTGCTACGAAGAAACACAATTGCCGTAAGTCATCCCTAAGATGGAAGGCTGCTCATCAAAAGCTCACACGTTAATAAAAATACTATCTGATACGTCTTTGGCTATGCGGTGGGATTCATTCTTAACCGCAAGGAAGCAGAAATGGAAAAGAAAAAAAAGGGGGAAGATTTGTGCCTCCTGGAAATTGTAGGTAAGAATTAAGGGGATCCAGGTTGGAAAACACTTGGATGAGGAGCAATGGTGGGATTCAAAATGTTTTACTACCAGTTCTGTAGGCGTGGTTTGGCAGGTGTAGCATGGCTTGATGGGCGTGGCAAGGGAAGGATACTGCAAAATCCCATTCCCTCCCTACCCCACTAACCTGCTTTCCAGCTCCATTCTCCTGTGCAGGGCAACCAAAGAAGACCCAGCCAATCAGCTGGGACTCAGGAGGCAGAGCATGGATGGGGCAGGGCCAATCAGAGGTGGTCAGAACCTCCTGAATACCACCTCTAGTGGGGAGAGGTTGCAATCACAACAGAGATGATATTCAGCAGGTTCTGACCACTTCTGGAGAACCGGTAGCAGAAATTTTGAGTAGTTTGGAGAACCGGCAAATATCACCTCTGACTGGCGTACCGGTAGCGCCAAAGATCAGTAGAGACCAAACCGGTTCTCTCTGAGGAGCTGCTGTTGGGCCCACCCGCCCACCCACCTGGGCTCTCATACTCACCTTTATTCCCTGCTTTTGAAACAGATCTGCTTTGCGCGGCACAGCAGATTGCCGGGTATCAGCTGCTGCAGCGATAGGGAGAGTGCGGGATAGCAAGAAATGAGTAGGAAAGCCTCTGCGCCTGTGGTTCGGTGGCCGTGGCCTGCACAAGCCACACCCACTGAACCAGTGGTAACTTACTTTGACACCCACCACTGGCCCCGCTCCCATCTACTCTCTGCCTCCCATTGAGTCCCAGCTGATCAGCTGGGTCTTCTTTGGTTGCCCTGCACAGGAGAACGGAGCTGGAAAGCAGGTTAGTGGGGTGCGGAGGGAATGGGGATTTTGCAGTAACCTTCCCCTGCCACGCCCACCAAGCCAAGCCCAGCCCACCAAGCCACGCCCACAGAACTAGTAAAAAAAATTGAATCCCACCACTGAATCACGAGGCTATTGGATTTGTCACTCTCCAGAGAAATGTTGGGTTTCAGCAACATCCTCCAGTTCACCATCCAATGACGCTGTGATCTCACAGGCTTGAAAAATGTGGGTTGTAGTTTGACGATCAAAAGGAGGACATTTAAACAGTAATCCTCCTGTATTAAATATTAATATCACAGAGAAATCACAGAAAATGGTGCGGTGACCTAGAAGTGGAGCTCTCGCCTCACAATCAGGAGGCTGTGCGTTCGATCCTAGGTAGAGGCTGATGTTTCTCTCTCTGAGTACAACGAGAATATATCTGCTGCAAAAACTCCACACTGGCGACCGGAAGGGCATCCGGCCAATAAACACTCAGCTCCATTCAGTTGCCCTGACTCCACCCCACAAGAGCTTACCGGGTCATTAAACGACGAGCATAGGCAGAAATCACAGAACTAGGCAGCATTGCTATGTTTTCTTTCAATTTAAAAGCATTGAAATTATCTCTCATTTTTTTTCTAACAGGTTCATTCCTGTTTTGGACCCAGGATGGATAGATGGTGAATGCCCATGTGAAATATAAGCAAAGAAGTTTGTGAAGATTTAGCCACCCTTCAGACCCAGAGATATACCTTTCTGAATCTGATATCCAAACACCAGCATATCTAAGGGAATAGAGAAACAGATTAAGTAACTCAACGCAACACTTCTTCGAACAAAATATAATTTGCTGTCAAGGTATCATGGACACTGCATTTCAAGACCACCTAACTAAACAACAGTTGAGCAGATTCCGAATGTTAAATAATGTTTCCAAGCCTTCCAAATGATTTATAAAAATTAGAAGAGTTACATACAATACAAGTTGTATTAGATTTTTAGATCACAGACTAAGTCATAATGCTGGTTCTGGCTCAGTGTGTTTGAACTCAATTAAAGTTTAATCAACAACCACAGTTAAACAACATGGTGTAACATGATACTTGAATCCAATCTTTGCCTTCTCTAAATATGAAATGTTTTCATATTTCATATTCCTAGTTATGAGTATGCAAGCAAAGTTCTGATGTCCAGTTACATACCTACTGCCTTGCAATTCCTCAGCAGAATTTGAAATTACCTGCAGACTTAGTTTCAAATGTAAAACATTGTGTAATTCAAATATTAAGGAACTCCCTAAAATGCCTTCCTCCTGAAAATTTCAGGAAAAGAAGTGCTTCCCAATAATTCCTGGAGATGCCAAAAATTGAATCCAGATTTTTCTCACACAAAGCAAACACTCTTATTTGTAATTGTTTTTTTAATGTCAGTGGGTCTCTTAAAGGCATTGTATGGATCTCAGTCTGAAAATAATCCTTGGTACCTCTCCAGACTTCCTCCATTCCTTTGTCATGCCAATCTTATTTTCACTTAACAACTTTGATAGCAGAGTTCTGCAACAAAAGCCGATTAAGCCATTGTGACTGGTTCAACTTCCTCCAAAAATTAAAACTTTCTTCTCAAGTGGACCTTAAATTCCTGATAAGGCCCTTCTAGTTTTCCAGCATTTACCTGCACCAATCAGCATCTCCCCATCACCAATTTTTATGTTTTGTTTCAGTCCTTTTCTTACCTTTGAATTGTTTCATGAGAGTCCCTAGAAAGGTATTGAAGTCAAGTAAATCCCAGGCTCCCAATTTCACCCATGGAGGAAGCGTTACTGGATTCATAAGTGTTTCCTTACAGCTAAGAAAAAACAAACATGTTAGTTTACTTTATTGTCGTTGCACCTCGTACAATGAAATTAAATGCCATCTTCAGTGTACATTATAACTATAAAAATAAAACACTAACACCTATCCTTCACATTCTAACAACTGAATTGAAAACCCCTGATATTGCATTAATATTGCATTATACAGAAGAATTCAATATAGTTACTGCTCCAGGATAGAAGCTGTTTTTCAGCCTATTTGCCCTTGTTTTTATTATCCTGTACCATCTGCCAGATGGTAATAGTTCAAAAAAAGAGTGCCCAGGATGAGATGGAACTTTGAGAATGTTTTGAACTTTCTTAAGGCAGTGGGAGCTATAAAGCTTTTCCAAAGAGGGGAGAAGTCAACCAATGATCCTCTGGGCAATGATGTTAACCCTCTGGAGCCCTGTCCTATCTGCCACTGTGCATTTGGCAAACCATACACAGGTGTAGTAAATTAAAATACTCTTCTATGGTGCAGCGGTAGAAGGTTACCAGCAGTTTTCATTCAGTTGTTTCCTGAGAAGTCTCAGGTAGTATAATCTTTGCTGAGGCCATCTTTGGAGGAATAGAAAAATCCGGGACAAGATCTTTTTTTATAATGTTGAACGTCCTCAGATCCAAAAGGGCTCAATAAACTCACATGAAAAATGAAGTATTGTTCTTTGCTCCATAGACGGAAGGAGGGAAGTGAATGTGTTACAATTGAAATTATAGGCGATCAAGAATATCTTTTAAAAGAGCCAGCCTCCAAACTATGGTTCCCAGCGCCTTTCCTGAAGTATGGGAGAACTACAATTATCACTGGATTGTTAAGAATGTTAGGGCCTTTCAAAACTACCCAACCTTGAGCAAGGATAAACCTCCCGGCGTGCTGCGCGTGGTCTCTTTTTGTTCCACATGGCCAAGATGGCAGACAAGCAGATGGAGCGGGCCTACCAGAAGTAGCCCACCATCTTCCAGAACAAGAAGCGGGTCCTGCTGGGCGACACCAGCAAGGAGAAGCTGCCCCGCTACTACAAGAACATCGGCCTGGGCTTCAAGACCCCCAAGGAGACCATCGAGGGCTCCTACATTGAGAAGAAGTGCCCCTTCACCGGCAAACGTCTCAATTCAGGGCCGCATCCTTTCCAGTGTGGTCACCAAGATGAAGATGTAACACACCATCATCATCTGCAAGGACTACCTGCACTACATCCGCAAATACAACCGCTTCGAGAAGTGGCACAAGAACATGTCGGTGCACCTGTCTCCCTACTTCAGGGATGTGCAGATTGGGGATAGTGTGATGGTGGGAGAGTGCCACCCCCTCAGCAAGACTGTCCGGTTCAACATACTCAAGGTGACCAAGGCTGCTGGTACCAAAAAACAGTTCCAGAAGTTTTAAAGGCTATTTGTACTTTTTGTTGTATCAATAAAGAAGCTGGTGTGTGTATATATATATGTGTGTGTGTGTGTGTGTGTGTGTGTGTGTGTGTGTATCTTTGGTTGTTCGGGTTTTCTCCCGCGTAAGATTCGAAGTATCTAGGCAACGTTTTGATGAAGTCTCATTCATCATCTTCAGGCTTCTGTCTTCAGCTCTGTGCTTCTCAGAGTGAGAGTCTGGGATTCTTCACTCTGAGAAGCACAGAGCCGAAGACGGAAGCCTGAAGATGATGAATGAGACTTCATCGAAACGTTGCCTAGATACTTTGAATCTTACGTGGGAGAAAACCCGAACAACCAAAGATCCACATACAAATACCCAATTTTCATATTAAGAAAATATGAGTCAAAAATGATATTTAAGGGGTAAATACTCTACAGGGCTCAAGGCATCCATATTAACTCTTCAACTCTCCTTCTTCCAAAGTACAGGCATCATTCAATCCAGTGAAGTCATATCAACCAAGTAAAATATGAAGACAAAATGTAATCCCAGACTCAAAAGGTCTGTCCACCCATTCTCCAAAATCTGATCCCTATTCCTACATTTGGGTAGATGCTTCCAGCTGGCTACTCTTTTTCCTTTGAGAAATCACATGGGACTTGATAGTCTTCATAATAAGCCTAATTTATTTATGGAATTTGCATCCCACCATTTTGCCAAAGAATGGTGATCTAGGATGAAGCAGGTAAGAGGGACAGGATAAAGTCTAGTAGGCCTAGGCAGAAACAAAAAAGCAAGAAGAAAATTAGAATGGAATGGAATGGAATGGAATGGAATAGAACAGAACAGAACAGAACAGAACAGAACAGAACAGAACAGAACAGAACAGAACAGAATAGAATAGAATAGAATAGAATAGAATAGAATAGAATAGAACAGAACAGAATTCCTTATTGGCTAAGTGTGATTGGACAGACAAGGAATTGGTCTTTGGTGCATAGGCTGTCACTGTACATAAAGGAAAAATATATATTCATTGAGAACCATAAGGTACAACACTTAGTGATAGTCATAGGTTACTAATAAGCAATCAAATCATACTAGGAAACAAAACAATATAAATTGTAGAAATACAAGCAACACGGATATAGTCACAAGTGGGAAGAGGTAGGTACTAGGAAGGATGAGAGGAATAACAGTAATGCAGTCTTAGTAAATAAGTTGACAGTTGTGAGAATTAGTTGTTTAGCGGAGTGATGGCATTCGGGGAAAAACTGTTCTTGTGTCTAGTAGTTCTAGTGTGCAGTGCCCTATAGCATCGTTTTGAGGGAAGAAGTTGAAACTATGTCCAGGATGTGAGGGGTCTGTAGATATTTTCACATGCCTCTTTTTGACTCGTACAGAATACAGGTCCTCAATGGAAGGCAGGTTGGTAGCAATTGTTTTTTCTGCAGTTCTAATTATCCATTGAAGTATGTATCTGCCTTGTTTGGTTGCAGAGCCAAACCAGACCATTACAGAGGTGCAGATGACAGACTCAATAAAAGGAAAACTACTCAGAAAGTCAAAAGTCCCCCAAGAATTGATATTTAACCAGAGCCACATGCAAAGTGGACTCCAAGGCCTGTCTGTTATCTATCATGTTGACTTCTTGTTGACTTCTCTTAATCATCACTGAAGATTATCCTCATTAATCTTCTGGTAAGATCACTGGATCATCACTTAGGTCACAGTTGTGTGTCATGATGTTAACTTGCTCTACTCAAGTAACTGGGCTTGAGTACGTGCCGTATAATTTGGATTAGATTGTCTAAACAAATTATGCAAACTTTTATAGTGATAATCAAATGCACTTGTTTTCATTTCTAACATGTCAAAACAAAAAAGATGGAATCCCATGATTTCACAATTTATTTCTTTAAAGGTCTCAAATTGGAGCATCAACCAAAAAAATGGGTTTCTACTATTCCACTAATTTGCATAACACACATAAAAACAAAATCGACTGTCCTCTGTGCCTAGCCATTCTCCTTGCATCCACAATTCCAATTTAGGGAGAAGTCAGCTTACCTCTTAAGAGTGCTTCCCACATCCTAGAAGAGAGATAGAGTTAAAGTGGAAAGGAATTAGGTGGTTGTTCATATTAAAAGTGCCTTTCAAATCCCAGACTGGAATAATACTTGGAAATGTTTCCATTGTATTGTTTTATATCAACTTTCCCCAGCCTTTGTCTTCTCCAGGTATGTGGAATTTCGCACCCCAGTATTCTCTGCATCAGCAATACCGCTTGGGGGATTCTGAGAATCCACATAACTTGAAGCGGCCAAATCAAAGAAGACAGTTCAGCATGCAAAACAGGCACTTATCAGCAATTTATAGGTCCTCCCAATTATACAGACTGCTTGAAGGGACATGAAGATGTCAACTTCTCCATTCACGTCTCAGTTGCAGAAAGAACTATTGCTCAACTCTAGCACCTGCCTTCCTCATTTAACTCTACTCATCTCCTGCCCAGTTGAGAACATCAAAGCTAGACTGTATCCTAATCTACATGTTGGACAGGGGGCACATTGGAATGGTCAATGAGCATCCTGTCCAAAGCTAAGATAGTTCCATCTTAGATGCTGAAGTCTTCTACAATATTTCTCCAAGAAATATTGTTTGAGCCACTTCCATGGACTTTTTCCCAGGCAAAACATTGAAGGGCCTTCCATTCAGCCTTCCAGCAGAAAGCTACAGCTACTATATACCCATGAAATGGACTGCCCTCATTGCTGATGGCTATCCTCTCCTTATTCCAGGCTTCTCCCTTCCAAGATCATCAATGAAATAACCTGGCAGATTCCACACACCTTGAGGTGGCACTTTCTACACACCTTGAGGTTGTTCTTGGATGGTGTTGTGGTCCACTGGCGGCCTGAGGAGCTGGCGTCAGAGTCAGACAGTGGGGAGGAACATGGGCCAGTCCTGGAGGCTGGGGAGGACTCGGACGAGGGATCTGTGTCCGATACAGAGATGGGGCCAGAGCCATCTGGGAGTTATGTGCTGACTCCGGAGCCTCCAGAATCTGGCAGCAGCAAAGCAGAGGAACAGGGGAAGCATGTTCCCAGTGCGCACTTGCGCAGAGCTGCCAGAAGGCAAGAACAGTTAAGACAAAAGGGGCGACCTAGGAGTAAGGCTTGGAGGTGATTGGCCCCTCCCATAAGACATAAAGGAGGAGAAAAGGGACATGAGCCTTTGCAGGAAGCAACTTTGTTCGTTCTGGTTGGTTTAAAATCTGAAGCTCTATGTTGACTTTGTGCTCAGTTTCGCCTTGTACAGCTAATTGGCAATTTAGTCACTGGCAGCATTTCAAGAGAGATAAAGGTGGGTGCTTATCAGCCTTATCCTGAAAGACTGTGGAAGACTTCTGTGGGATTATTCAAAAACTGTTTGCATATAAATCATAGCTGTTGAAATAAAAACAAGGTTTTGGGGAATAGCGTGTGATTGTTACTGTCTCAGGAAGCCTTGGTCAGAACAGATGGTGTCAGAATAAGGCATGTTATTTTGACACCAGTATAACTAAGGATGCTCTGTATCTGTGTCTCCAATGGTTGAGAATGAGAAGGCACCATCATGAGAACAAAGTGGAAGAACAGAAGGTATTAGAGCAGGGGTGTCAAACTTGTGTTGTCACGGCGGTATCACATGTCGTATCCGGACTTTTTTCCCCTTTGCTAAGCAGGGCAGGGGGCAGGGCCAGCACGTGACACATCTGGCTCATGGGCCGTGAGTCTGAACACCCCTGTATTAGAGCATGGTTGTGCCACAGTTAGGTCCAAGTGGGGGGAAAGCCTCGGTAGCTTTTCGTAATTGAACGTCCTCCATATGTACTGGATTGCACTAAGGATGGTTAAGGGTTTAAGGGACCACCTACCCATACAGCTTTATTTCTTGGACCATAGGTTGGGAATCATGGATTTAAACCCAGCTATAAACCTTTTCTATAAAATATATACTTTATTTTTATATATAAAATACATAATTTATTTTTTCTATCAAAGCTATAAACCTTTTATAAATTGGTTTTCCCAGTTGCAATGTATGGCCGTGAAAATTGGACCATAAGAAACGCTGGGGCGCCAAAGAATTGAGGCCTTTGAGCTGTGATGCTGGAGAAGACTCCTGCGAGTCCCTTGGACTGCAAGGCGACCAAACCGGCCAGTCCTAGAGATCAACCCTGACTGCTCTTTAGAAGGCCAGATCCTGAAGATGAAACTCAAATACTTTGGTCACCTAATGAGAAGGAAGGACTCCCTGGAGAAGAGCCTAATGCTGGGAAAGACTGAGGGCAATAGAAGAATGAGGTGGCTGGATGGAGTCACTGAAGTAGTGAGCTTAAATGGACTCCTGAGGATGGTAGAGGACAGGAAGGCCTGGAGGAACATTGTCCATGGGGTCACAATGGGTCAGACATGAATTCGCGACTAACAACAACATAACCCTTAGTCTTAATATCAAAGAAAGCCATCAAAAGCCAATATAGAATGAAACAGTAACAGCAGGATAACTTCAGTAATTACATTTCATAGAGCAAAAGAACTCAGGAGACCACCAACCCAGATTGTTTTATGATGAAAACAAAACAAAAATGTCTCAGCGAATTGCAAATGAATATCAGAAGGCTACTGCAGAATCAGGAAGTCCTTCAAGGAGAATTGCAGCAGTCATGCAGATCTATCTAGGGCAGGGGTGTCAAACTTGCGTTGTCATGGCGGTATCACATGACGTATCACGATTTTTTCCCCCTTTGTTAAACCGGACGTGGGCATGGCCAGCATGTGACGCATCTGGGCTGCGGGCCACGAGTTTGACAGCCCTGATCTAGGGGAAGCTGTTCTCTCAGGTGTCTTTGTCCCAATTTTGGAATCTCTTACCTGCAGAAGCTCAACTGCCGATTGTTGGCACTTCTCCTTGACTGTCTGGATAACTTCATCAAAAGCTGAGACTTCCCGGAATAAGATGGCTGCATGTTTAGCCTTTTTCCACAGCATCCCCTTCTCTAAATTTTCCAAAACTTTAAGCAGCAGAAAGTTCTCTTGTTCTTCCAAAAATTGGCGTATTGCATTAAATTCAGTGATAACGAATTGCCTCTCTGTTTCTATTAGTTCCTGCAAGCAACAGATGGACAGAGGAAAAAATCTTGGTCAGGAACCAAATCAGCTTGGAAATGGCGTTCAGCGACAGACAGAGACACCAGTAAGATGTCACAATGACAAACAGTGCACAGTAGGTACTTTGTGACATTTCTGTGATGTTGTCTTGCATTTTGTCACCATAGCATCGATTAAAGAAGAGGCACAATTTGAGGGTATGTGGACAAGGCCTTGGGAGACAGGTATTTTGGTCACCACATTATAAAAAAGATTTTGAAATTTTGGAAAAAGTGGAAAGAAGAGCACCTAAGATGATTAAAGGCCTGGAGACAACAACATATGAAGAACGGTTGCAGGATTTGGGTTTGGCTAGTCTAGAGAAAAGAACAACTAGGGCCATGATGGCAAACCTATGGCATGTGTGTTACAAGTGGCACGCAGACCCATTTGTGCTGGCACACGAGCCGCAGGCACATGCCCGTGCCTCACAGGTGATTTTTTTCCCCCGGTTGGTTTGAGGCCTTTTTCGGCCTCCCAGAGGCTTGGAAAAAGCTTCTGCAAGGCTTCTCAAGCCTAATTATAGGCCCGTTTGGTCACTTCCTGTAATACCGGAAGTGATGAAACGGGCCTATAATTCAGCCTGAGAAGCCTTGCAGAGGCTTTTTCTAAGCCTCTGGGAGGCCGAAAAAGGCCTCAAACCAGCTGAAAAATCAGCTGTGAGACGCAGTGCAGGTAAGGGGGTGGGAGTGGGGGATTGCACACGCATGCTCAGGGGGTGTGGGGAGGGGGGGTGCATTGCATTCTGGGTCCCGGCATGCGAGTGCGGGCGCGCTGGCACGCTCACAATTTTTGGCACTGGAGCCCCAAAAGGTTAGCCACTACTGAACTAGGGGGTGACATGACAGCAGTATTCTAGTATTTGAAGGGCTGCCACAAAGAGGAGGGGGGTTAATTTATTTTCCAAAGCAACTGAAGGCAGGACAAGAAACAATGGATGGAAACTAATCAAGGAGAGATTCAACCTGGGATTAAGAAGCAATTTCCTAACGGTGAGGACAATTAACCAATGGAATAGCTTGCCTTCAGAAGTGGTGAGGGCTTCATCAATAGAGATTTTTAAGAAGAGACTGGAAGAATAGAATAGAATAGATTATAAAATCTCCTGCTTGAGTAGGGAGCTAGACTAAGAAGACCTTCAAGGTCCCTTCCAGCTCTGTTCTGATTGATTGATTAATTGATTGATTGCTGGTACACCCAATGGAACAGTTGCAAAAGATACAACATAGCTCACAGAAGGAATGTGGGTGCGGCAAATATATCCTGAAGGGGACCTCTCACCCCCTTTCTTAGGCTGTGAAAGTGATGGGGCATAATTGTATTTTCAGACTTGCAAGATTTTATTAATGTAAACTTAAAAATAAAGAAGAGTTAGGACATCTGGGTATGCTTCCTGTCTGGACTACCTTGCAAGGGTGACAAGCAGCATGGAATATTTGCACTCAGGAAGTAGAGGTTGGTAACATAGTTTATGGCAATCTTTTTACGGGACATCTATGGTATATTCAACATCCTTAATATGCTACCTGCCTTCCAGACCCAAAGGCTATCTATTCCTCGTTTAACCTTAGTGGCTTTTCAAACACATCACATTATAGAGAACATTTCCCAGCAGACAAAAGCACCAAGTTAGTCTTGTCGAATCTTAAAAAAATAAAATAAACAGGTTTGGACCTAGTTAGAACTTGGATGGAATGTTTACGGAGAACTTGGATGGAATGTTTATGTTTGCTTTTTCAAGAGGCAACTAGACTTTGTTCTTCCTTGAAGCCGTTTTACTTCTCGTCTAAGAAGCTTCATTAGTTCTGAAGAACTGAACTGAGCTGAGGAATCTTCTTGGATGAGAAGCGTAACATCTTCAAGGACGAAGCAAGTCCAGCCGCCTCTTGAAAAAAACACCTTTGGGAAAACTTGGATGGAAGAACACTAAAGAATCCAACGGTTGTAGATAGGAAAATAAACATTTTAAAAAAATTTCATCTTGGCAAACTACCAGGGTAAATTATTTCCATATGGTTGAAAACAGTATGGAACTGGCCTATTTAGTCTCCAGGAATCAAGGGAAACTTTGCAAGATTTCCAAAATGCTGATCCTTAGAATATCCGTGGAGAAGACTGAACTATTTTAGGCAAGTATTTCAAACAGCGTTAAAAAGAAAAGCGATTTCTTAGTAACACATACAATCAGGGACCCAGCTTGGGTTTCTTCATCTGTGTGGTGTTTTGAAATCCTTTCTTTCTCATTCTCTAAAGTCCCCATGACACTTAACAAATGGCCCTAGAAGAAGAAAAAAAGATATTGAGATAATAATCGAATACTAGGAGGATATCATCCCAAGATAATCGCCAAATAGTAGGAGGCTATCATCAAAGATTCTAACAGTCCCAGTTCTCTGACTCTTTTTCACCCACCCAACTTCACCTCCTCTTTATGTTCTGTTTATGGAGATTCTCGGTCATCCAGGTCATGGTTGTCCCAAAGGTTTTTCTTCATGAAGCAATTGGACTTTTTTGTTTTTTCCTTGAAGGTGTTTCGCTTCTCATCCAAGAAGCTTCTTCAGTTCAGTTCTTCAGTCCAAAGAAGCTTCTGAGACAGGAAGCAAAATGTCTTCAAGGAAAAACAAAATCCAGTTGCCTCTTGAAAAAGCACCTTCGGATTCAGACTCTATTAAATGTTGCACAGGTAGGGAAACTGGTAAATATTATTTGTGAAATAAGCCATAGTTGCTTTATAACACAAATCACTGGCACAGTGTTTGCAAATATACTGTAATATCATCCCTACCTGTGGAGACCAAAACTCACAAACTGACCTCTTCCACACATTTGTAGGGTGTATCTGTGTGTACTTTGTACACAAGTGCAATCATATAAGCCACAATGGCACAGTGGTTAGAGTGCAGTACTGCAGGCTACTTCTGCTGACTGCTGGCTGCCTATAATTTGGCAGTTCGAATCTCACCAGACTCAAGGTCGACTAGGCCTTCCATCCTTCTGAGGTGGGTAAAATGAGGACCCAGATTGTTGGGGGCAATAGGCTGACTCTGTAAAAACCGCTTAGAGCGGGCTGTAAAGCACTGTAAAGCGGTATATAAGTCTAAGTGCTCTTGCTCTTGCTATCCAGCTTCATCAAAATCTTCATTCTATCTTCCCAGGCTCAAGAATGTGGCGGTGTGGAAGCTTCTGGTGCTAATATGGCTTCCAAAGCTGACCCAGAGCTCACTTAAACTTCCTAGGGAACAGCAACCTCTTCAATACCTTATAGTAGAGTTCAACCTTTTTGGCTTTGCGGATGGAGTGGGGGGAGGGGGCAGAGAAGGGGATGCATGCATCCGTGTGCGCTTGCTTGCCCCTTCCATGGACCGGTTCTGACTGGCTAAAGGCCCGATAGTGGGCCACGGTTCAAAGGTTGGGGATCCTTGGTCTAGATGATCTGCAATGACTGACATGGGCAGCGCCTATCAAAGATTCCCACCTTGTACTCTTGGGCAGCTTCAGCCACAGGGACAACATCGTGAGTCAGATGCTCCCGAGATAAATCACACCTCGAACAGAAGAGGACGAGCTCATTCCTGCAGAAAGCCTGGAGCGTTGGAGGGTGCTTCTGACACACATGGCCCTCTGCTGTGATTTTCTTGATATCCACATTCAACTCTTCAACCAGTTTTGTAATATTCGCCAGCTGGACGTTGGGTATAAAGTTCAGCCGAGGAATTTTCACCTGACATCGAGGACAAGCCGTCTCGATGGGAAATTGGCCCCAGTAACTCACAAGGCAGGCATGGCAGAAATTGTGCCCGCAGGCAAGCGTTATCGGATTGAAGAAACTCTTGAAACAGATGGAACAGGTTAGTTCCCGTCGCAGCTTCTGTACAATGTGCTGCAGCTCCATGGCTCTTCTATCAAAATTGGAAAAGCTAGTTTGATTTCTTCACTCAGGTGGCAACAGCTGAAGGCGCTAACAGCAGTATCTTGTGCTCTGGAGCTTCAGAAAAAGAACAGATTCTGGTATGGAAGAGAAAGGAACTAAGATCAGCATATTACAATCTCTCTCATGCCCCCGTCAGAGTCTGAATCTGAGGAGGAAGACGAACAGCTGACAGGGAGTGGGAGTGTGGCTCCCTTGGCTGTGGAGGAAGCTGGGGAAGGGCAAAGTCTGGCTGGGCAGAGCAGGAGAGAGGTAGAACAAGGAAGAGGGAGTTCAGAGGAAGACTCAGGCCCACCCTCTCTTCATCCTAGGACATGCAGGATGGAATGGAAAAGAGAGCAATGTAGGTTATGTGGCTTATGGGGCAGGAAAGGGCCCTAAGTCCCTTCATTAGCCACACCTGGGAATGACAGTTTAAGAAATGCAAGCTGAGTGTGGCATCTTCTGGGAACAAACGTGAGTTTATCTTGTGTTCACTTTAGTTATCTGTGTTCCTGGCATCCTCCCAACTGGGTTGAATCACAGCTGTTCCTTCACATCTGGAATTGCTTCTCTTGCTCTGCTGGACTACATTTTGCGTTGATTGGACTTATAGTTACAGTTTTTGTTAACCATGTTTTGGACTTGATTCTCTACAGCCAAAGGCTGTTCCTGGGAGAGTTTTTCTCCAGCTAGAAGGTAACCAGGACATTGGGGGGAAAGTTGGAGCTAATAAAGGGACTCCTACTGATTATCTGTGTTGCCTTTGTGCCATACCCCGGGTCATCACAATCCCCCAGCGGAGAGCTCATCCCTCTTTCCCAAAATATGTAATCTTCCATTCAAAATACAGTATATGAACAACATTTTCAGTGTTTGGGTGGAATGCCACCCACTCACTGAAAGTGAGCCAAGCAGTAGGCTTCTCCCACTGCTAGAATAACCCAACAACCCAAAGCACCTGAAGGTACAACAAGAAGCAGTGGGTGGAAGCTTTAGAAAGGAGAGAAGCAACCTGGAATTAAGGAGAAACTTCCTAATTGAGAATAATCAGCCGGTGGAACAGCCTGCCATCAGAAGTTGCAGGTGCTCCACCATTGGAGGCTTTTTAGAAGTGACTGGACAACCATCAGGGCTGCCTCCCCTCAATCCCTAAGAAAAACCCTTGATTCCATAAATTTAGAGAAAATATACTTTTAGTAGGAATGAACTGAATACAGCAATGGTCAGTCAAGATCTGAAGAAAATTCACACAAAGAAGCAAGCTGAAGCAAACCACAGAGCCCACCACCCAGTAGCCAGGCAACCAGAGTTCAATCATCGGCCAGAAATATGTTTTGGGAAAACTTCTGGTTCAGGTGCACTGTTCCTCCTTCGCACATTCCAAAGCCTGGACAGTTGGCCTTGAAAACAACCCAAGCTGGCCTCCCTGAGACCAGGTCTCCTCTCCACTTCTCAGAAATTTCCATCTCATGCAACGCTTCCTCCCCCACCATCGTTTCCATGGTAGCTGGCAGCAAGCTTGAAAGAAACTGAAGATGCAGGCTGACACAACCATTTGTCTGAAAGGATTGACTTAGCCTTCCATCTTTCCAAGATGGGTAAACTGTTGGACCCAAATTGTATCTGTAAACCGCTGTAAACCACTGTAAAATGGTATATAAGTCTAAGTGCTATTGCTGTATCAGTGGGGTGGACTACAAGACCTCCACTGTCCCTTCCCACTCTGTTATTTTGTTCCGTGCTAAAAAGGTGCAATCAGCAAAAAAGATGTTCTCAGAATCCTTCTGACGTTTTACTGCAAGAGACTATTGTGATTCTCCTCTCACAATCTCTGCAATGTTATCTACACAGTTATATAAATTATATAAATACCTTGATCCCAAACAGCCACACTTTTCCAAAATACTATTTCCCTTTTTTTCATAGCTCTCTCATTAAGCAACTAGCATTTGCTCCATGACTTTTCAATAAATCAATTTGAAACATTCCAGTTTTGAAAGTTGACCATTGTTTACTGCTCCTCCAGAACTTGAACAATCCACAAATTTATGGATGGATGGATGGATGGATGTAAGATTCATTCACATACATTGAAAACTTCCATTTATCAACCTCCCTGCCACAAACCCAGTTTAGTTTATTACTAGTTTGAGTAACAATATATTATTTCAGAAAACAATAACGTTCAGAAAGTTCTATTTTGTGTTTGTTACGGCAAAAATAAGATTTGGTAATGTCTCAAAGAACAATATTATAGCAAATTATTTGAAAGCATTACTTTTGGAAACCCACTCCATTTCATCAAATCCAAGAAGTATTTGTGTGTGTGTATGTGCCTTTTAATCAAAATGTTTAGTTAGAAAAGATGCTAACTAAATGTAACCCCACATACATACACTCTACCTACCTTCCTTTTGGGAGGTGAAATTAGTCATCTGAAAAAACAAGGTAAATTAAATATAGGCACCGCAGTTAGTTTGCATTATTGGTAAATAGCAGCCATTCACAAAACACCCAAATGTATCATGCTTGTTATTTGATAAAGCAGTTAACTCTTGGTTTTCTCTTCATTTGATCCATGAGTAACACAAATTAAAGGGCTTAAAAATCTACTAAATCACCTCAGTTCTATTAGGCATCTTTCAATTGATATTCTTACATAGCATTTAAGACTTTTGTCATTCAAGCAACCACCACAAGTGGATCGGCATGCTAACTTTCTATTTATTCCAAAAATGAAACTGAACAACACAGAATAACAGAGTTGGAAGGGACCTTGGAGATCTTCTAGTCCAACCCTCTGCCTAGGCAGGAAACCCTACACCACTTCAGACAAATGTTTATCCAGCAGCGTTTTTAAAACTTCCAGTGTTGGAGCATTCACGACTTCTGGAGGCAAGTTAAGAATCTATTCTCCTTTCTAGCTCCCCATTAATAGAATTGCATCTAGGTTTGAGTTTGTTTTTTAAAAAATGATAAAGGCAGGATAAAAAAACAAATTAAAATTAAAGCACAATAAAAGCAAAGAAACCCCAGAACAAAATCAAATTCAATCAATTTGGTCTAGTGGTTAAGGCACCAGGCTAACAAAAACAGGAGACTCTGAGTTCTAGTTCTGCCTTAGCCATGAAAACTAGTTGGGTGACTTTGGGCCAATCACTCCCTTTTGGCCCAACCCACCTCACAGGATTGTTGTTGTGGGGAAAATAGGAGCGGGAAGGTCTGTTGAAGGTATATTTATCGCCTTGAGTTATTTGCAAAAATAATAAAGGCAGGATACAAATAACTAAATAAACTGTCTCAAATTTTAGGTCTCCTTAGAAATAGCAAGAAACAAACTCCGGACTTTCTCCAAGTGGTACAGTTCCCTTTGGAACCCAAATCTTGGAACATTTTTTTCAACAATAGCAACAGGAACAATTTCTGCAAGCATCTTTGGAGTACATTAATTTAAAGCATTAATTCCTCTTAGAGCTAGAGATACTAAAGGAAACAGGACCAAAACAGAAAGACCCCCATTTAACACTTCTCAGTTTTGATTTGTTTTTTAAAATGGTCTTTTATGAAACCATTCAGCTTTATAAATCAGGTTTTCAATTATCACCAACGGGGGACGCGCGAACATCACAAACCTATAAGGAAGCACTGCGCTCTTTCCCTCTACATTAAAAAAAACAAGAACCCCTTTCCTACACCTGCCTTTATAGGAAAATATTAAACTACCATTCCCGAAATGCTCTGCTGCCGTCTGGCCTCGCCCCACGCCGAACAGCCGCTTCGGGATTGGGGCTTTAACAAGAGAATTGAGCAAAAATGGCAATTATGATTGGCTGCAATCGGTAGCACGTGCTGAGGGGAGCCTTGCTTCTCTTTTAGACGGACGCTCCGTTTTTTTCGGTTTTGCAAAAGTTTGGGTGTTTGG
Organism: Pseudonaja textilis; assembly: GCF_900518735.1. The sequence goes on from NW_020769439.1 coordinate 78,449, forward strand.
AGGACATAAGGAGGGGGAAAGTTTTTGCATGCAGTAGATTTATTTTTTTAAAAAAAAAAATTAAATAGTGTGGGATGATAATATAACATAACAAACAACATAACATAACATAACAAACATAATTAATTGGAGGTGCTTTTATTTTGTATCTCCTAAGTAGAAATTCTAATGTGAAACATAAGAATGAGTATATCCTGATTAATGCAAGGGAAGTAACTGCTTTATCTGCCTGCTAAGAATATTTTACTGCAACTTTGTCCTGAGACAAAAATTTAAAATGAACAATAAAAAAAATAGTAACCGTGACACTTCCACGAGGCACCCAATTCCCTTTACTCAATTAAGGATACGTTATCCTGCAAAGCAGAACATAATACATAAAAATGTGTGTGATGATTTGGAATGTTTTTAATGTTAACATAAATCTTGGAACTTTCCCATTTTATTTGTGATTTAAACTGCTTAGCAAAACTTATCAGTGATATTTAATGTTTTAAACTGTAAACCTTTCAACTGGGATTTGCAAGGCAGTGTGAGGAAACTTTACTTTGAAGGGTGGAGCGTGTAAATATTTAAAATTCTTCAATCACTTTATAGAGTTGAATCAGCCTGAATCAATCCAGTATTGAATGAAGGCCTATTCATTGAAAAATATGGACCATAATCCAGCTCATTGATTTTTTTTCTCAATTATTCAGTCTAGGACTGAGAGAACTGGCCCCAACCAGGATTTCCCCACTCCTACAACACCACGTTAATACTACTCTATAATGACTCAGGCTGCCACAAGGAAAGGGGTCAACCTAAGCACCTGAAGGCAAGATAAGAAGCAATGGATGGAAATTAATCAAGGAGACAATCAACCAAGAACTAAGGAGAAATTTCCTCACAAAACAATTAATCAGTGGACTGATTTGCCTCCAAGAAGTTGTGAGTTCTCCAACATTGAAAGTTTTTAAGAAATTGGACAACCATTTTTCTGAAATGGTTCCCTGCCTAAGCTGAGAGTTGGTCTAAAAGACCTCCAAGGTCCCTTCCAACTATGTTATTCTGTTATTCCACCCCTGGACCTTTCATGGTGGGGAAGAGATTCAAACTTGAGTCTCCTCGCTCCAAGTTCAATACTTTCACTGCTACACCAAGATTAGATAGATGATATATTAGATACCAACAAAGCCACAGGTTTATATCCTTAAATACCCAAATAGTAGTTCGTACTTCTCTCACAATCTAGATCAGCACTACGTTGAAGTGGACTTCCTGGAGTGATAAATCCTCTTTTTAAATTTTTGTTGATGTATTTTCTCATTTCTTCCAATTCCTTTTGGGTCATTAAATACATTTGTGGTTTGGATAACGGCACTCCTGGGATCAATTCTGTTGCACAATCCATAGGTCATAGGGTGGTAAACAGTTGGTACCATCTTCCTTAAATACATCTGCTAAGTCTTCATACTCAATTGGATAGTCCCTTTCAGGAGTTTTCCAAATACAATCACATGTGGGACAACTTCCCTCATTTACAGCAGTCATGGGCAATGATGGGAATGAGGTTTATCGAGGGATCACTAAATTGGGGGCCACAAAATTGATGTCTTTTTCTGTATTTCTTGTGGGGTGAGGGGCAGGGGTATATGAACTTTATTGTGGAAACAACCTTCCAATGGGCAATTGTAACATTAATCTGTATTACAGTTGGAGATCAGCAAATCCAGCTGTAATATATTTTCTGTTGAGAAACTGAAGTATCAAGAGACAGAGTTACAATGATGAAATGCAAATACATTTTTTTATTAAAGCTGTTATTTCTTAACCCCTTTTATTAATTGCTTTATTTCACCAGATCCTGAAATAAACAGCATACTCTTATTCTCTAAGAGCTGAGTACTTTATCTGTACTTCCCCTGTATGAGATATTATGATGAGAAGAAGTAAAAGAAAAACATGACAGGAAATGAACCCTATGTGCAGGCAAGACATATAGTCATCCAATAAGAATTATGATGGAAATAATAATAGTAATCATGTTAACAAGTCCCTTGGACTTTCATTAAAACAAATTGAATGTGCTGGAGTGGCTCTTGCAAATGGAGAGTATGAGTTGATTTTAACAGGAATTAAAGTCCAGGCTCTCTAATTTAGTTGCTCCTTCCCTTGAGGCAGCTGCTCTACTCATCTGCTGCCCTCCTCAAAAAAGCCTCTTGGGAAATTGTCTTAAAAGTAAGTTAGAAAGTTGGTATCCAAGCAATGCTTATTGGCTTCAGAGACTGCAGTGTCAAACTCTGAATACTTAACAGCAATAAAGGAAAGGATGGACTTTCTCAAAAAGGACCTTTGATTTAGTCTTTCAATCTTTGGTAAAGGTACAGGTTCCCCTCGCACATACGTGCTAGTCGTTTTCGGCTTCAGGGGGCAGTGCTCATCTCTGTTACAAAGCAGAAGAGCCAGCACTGTCCGAAGACGTCTCCATGGTCATGTGGCCAGCATGACTAAATGCCGGAGGCGCACAGAACACTGTTACCTTCCCACCAAAGGGGTCCCTATTTTTCTACTTGCATTTTTACATGCTTTTGAACTGCTAGGTTGGCAGAAGCTGGGACAAGGAATGGGAGCTCACTCCGTTACATGGCACTAGGGATTCAAACTGCCAAACTGCCAACCTTTCTGATCGACAAGCTCAGCGTCTTATCCACTGAGCCACTGTGTCCCTTATTTCAGTCTTAAATTAAATCTAAATATGAGCAAGTTATATGTCTATGGAGATTTTCAGCCATCCAGGTCATGATTGTCCCAAAGGTGCTTTTTCAAGAGGCAACTGGACAAAGCACTTTGAAAAAGCACCTTTGGGACATGAGAAAGTTTATCTTCATCCAAAGGAAAAATCCTGATCTTAACATTGAATCCTGTGGAAAGACTCAGAAAGAACCTCCAGCCATTCCATGAAGGATAGAGGTTTCAAAACAAAACCAACTATGTTCTCTGATACAAACCAGTCTTAATTGATTCAATACAGGCTGGTGAGGGTCATTTCCTTCTTTGTAAGCAAATTAGATGGTTGCACATGTGATCCATCAAGATGTTCCAGGAGGCTGTATGGCCTCCCAGTGAAACAAGCACAAATGTTGTTGTTGTTTTGTTTTTGGTGTTTAAAGCATGTTACTTAAAATAAAACGTTTAAATTTAAAAAGAACAGTTACAGGGACTGGGCATGGCTTAGTTTAGTGAAGAGAAGGACCAGGGGGAGACATGATAGCAGTCTTCCAATATTTGAGGGGCTGCCACAGGGAGGAAGGGGGTCAACCTGTTTTCCAAGGCACCCGAAGGCCAGACAAGGAATAATGGATGGAAACTGAACAATGAGAGATTCAAGCTAGACATAAGGAGAAACTTTCTAACAGTGAGAACAATCAACCAATGGAACAGCTTTGCCTTCGGAAATGGTGGGAGCTTCATCACTTGAGACTTTCAAGAAGAGATTAGACTGCTATTTGCCAGAAATGGTGTAGGGTCAGCACCATCTTGGGGGTGGGGGTTGGACTAGATGACCTACAAGGTCTCTTCCAACTCAATCTGTTAAAAGAAAACCCCCTTAGAGTTCCTTTCTCTATATTTCCAAAATGTGCAGTTTTTACCAGTGTGATTCATTCCATGATGCCATTTGTCCTTTAAGCAGGAAAGCGAAAGCAGCAAATATTGCACATAAGCATGAAGATATCTTCGGATAGGTCATATGTCTTCAGCTTACGACAGTAATAAATCCTGGAATTTCTGTCACTAGCTGAGACACCCACCTAACCAGGTCTGATTTTAATTTTTTTTAATGGTTGTTAAACAAATGCCATGGTTAAGCAAAATTGGGGGGAGTGGGGTATTTGCCAAAAATCAACCAAAAAGACAAGAGATCTGGAAAAAAAAAAAGGTATACATTGCGGTCATATGACTGCAGAAAATTCAACCAGTCATAAAGGTGAACCAATTGCCAAATGTGGCATTTCCAGGCATTTGGCAACTGGCTCACCTGTAACTGGTTGAGTAGTAGGCAGTCACATGACCACAATTTACAACTTTTTCCAGGTTTCTTGAGCTGATTTTTAGTAAAAAAAAAAAAAAAACACCCTAGGTTTCATTAACCAGGGCATTTGTTTAACAACCATTACCCCCCAAAAAGTAAAATCAGACCTGGTCAGGTCGGTGTCTAAATTCGACAGAAATTCCAGGATTTATTATAGCCATAAGTTGAATATTCCCTGTATACATATTGGACTGTTGTAGTGCTTTGTTAGATTACATAGGGATACTGCAATGTAATCTAATTTAAGTGTACAAAATGAAATCAGTGGAAGAAATGTCCATCTGGGTTCAGTTCCAAGTGGGGAGAAAGACACTGGAAACATGTAGGCTGCTTGGAAGAATGATTTAATGGAGCAGAACCATTAAGCAAATGGTCCTGATGCAGCTGAAAACATGGAATGGCGAGATATATATTTATTTAAATTGAGCTTCCTGTTCCTGTGGCAAGGGCAAGTACCCTATTGGTTGTCAGGCTGCCATGGGGCAGAGGTCTTAGCTAACTTTATATTGACTGTTTCCTAGTATGATTTGATTGTTTATTGTACCCTATGACTATCATTAAGTTGTACCTATGATTCTTGACTCTTGATGAATGTATCTTTTCTATTATGTATACTGAGTATTTGTCCAATCACACTTGGCCAATCAAGAATTCTATTTTTTGTAGGCTGTCTGTGTCCCAGGCTTGGTTGAATCTTGCTGGGTGATGTAATGAAGGGGCTTGGTTGTGCCATGTGGGGAGTTCTGCTGATAGATAATCCTATTATGTCCTGGAGGGTGAAGGTTTTAGATAGATAGATAGATAGATAGATAGATAGATAGATAGATAGATAGATAGATAGATAGATAGATAGATAGATAGATAGATAGGCTGGCCCAGTCTTTTGTGTTGTAGATAATCTGGCACCAAAATATCTGCTGGGGGCAGGGAGCTGGGGCTGAATTTCTGTTTCCTTTTAAGATTTTTTTATTTCTCTTTTAGGGGAAATATTCTGCCTTTTTAATATTTACTAGAATATTCCATTCTTCTAGGAGAGAGGGGTAGGTGCTAACTTTGTACAATAGAAAACCCAGTTTGATGTAGTGGTTAAGTTACCAAGCTAGAAAGTAGGAAACCGTAAGTTCTACGGTATAGTTCCACCATAGTCACGAGACCGCTGGGTGACTTTGGGCCAGTCACTCTCGCTCAGCCCTCAGGAAAAGGCAAGAGCAAAATCACTTGGTAAGAAAACTGCCATTTGCTTGATTGGCGATTTTAACTCCATTGCAGACTACCAAAAAGACCATAGCAATATGGGAAAAAACAAGAAGGGGAAAAGGGAACTTTCTGCGGCATGTAAGGAAATGATGAAAGAGTTAAATTTAAAAGATTTATGGAGGGAACGGAATCTTGAAGAGAAACAATTTACATACTATTCTAATCCACATAAGACTTGGACTAGAATAGATATGGCTTGGATGGATTTGGATTTGGCTAATGAAATAAAAGAAATTAAAATCCTACCAAATGAATGGGCTGACCACAACCCAATACAGCTAATTTGGAGAGATAGGAGAGGAATAAAAAAAAGATGGACACTCAACACCCAAATAGTAAATGAAGAAGAGCATGTTAATAAGCTGAAAGAGGAGCTAAACTATTTTCTAAAAGATAATAAAATGAAACAACTTCAAAACAGAATATTTGGGATACTATGAAAGCAATTATAAGAGGTACAACAATTTCCTATAATGCTATGAGAAACAAGAGAACTTATGCCCAACAAAACGTATTACAACAACAAATCAAAGATTTAGAAATACAATTACAAAAAACCCCTAAGATCCAAGGAATACAAAACCAGTTAATATTAGCCAAACATAAGCTGAACTTAATTGAACAAGATAAAATAGAAGTTAGCTTGAGAAGGTCCAAACAAAATTATTTTGAACACGCCAATAAACCAGGAAGATGGCTATCTTATAAACTTAAAAAAGAAAAAGAAAAGAGACTGATACACCAACTAATAGACGAGAAAGGCATACCACAACATGAGATTGAGAAGAAAAAAGATATTATATTAAACTATTTTCAAAGATTATATAAAAAAGAAGAAATCAATGAAGACAAAATAAGAACTTATCTGGAAAATACGAATGGTAAGAAAACTGCAGGGACTTATCTTTATAATTGCCAGGAGTCAAAACTGACTTCAAGAGTCCAAACAAAAAAGGGAAGAAATGCTGCTGATCATTTTGAAAGAGATTGTTGCCTGGGTATTTTATTTCTGGGGAATTTGTCCAGGTTGTGTCTATTGCTGTGTCATCTTGCAATTGTAACTGGTGCCCCTTGCCTCCTCTGTATTAGGATCGTCAAATCAATGGCACAGGATTTGAGATGGAGGTAAATTTTCTATTATACCTGTGTTCCCTAGCTGGCCACTGGGTGGCAACACAAAGACAAATATTTTAGTTTCCTAATGTAGCAAAATTCTGCTACTTCTGTTTACTTCTATAAACTCCATCCACAGATGATAGTAATAGTGATATACAGGTAGTCCTCGACTTACGACCACAATGGAGCCCAAAATTTCTCCTGACACATTTGTTAGGTGCATTTTACGACCTTTCTTGCCACAGTTGTTAAGTGAATCGCTGCAGTTGGTATGTTAATAACCCCGTTGTTAAGTGAATCTGGCTCCCCCATTGGCATTGCTTGTCAGAAGGTCACAAAAGGGGATCACGTGATCCCTCGGGACGCTGCAACGGTGACAAGTATGAACCAGTTGCTAAACTTCTGGATTTTGATCCACATGATCATGGGAATGTTGCAAAGGTCATAACTTTGAAAAAAACGGCCATAAGTCACATTTTTCAGTGCTGTTGTAACTTTGAGCTACACGAACTGTTTGCAAGTCAAGGACTACCTGCACAATATTTTTCTAAAGCTGAAAAAAGAAAGAAAGAAAGAAAGCAGACATAAACTCAACCAGTTTTAATACATCTCAGCATTGAAAAACCACAACCATCCCACCACCTCGAGTTTCAGATACATAAACTTAAAAACACGAACCCATGCTTTATGTGAAGTGTGCATTTAGTGTTTGCTTTAAAAAGCTTCCCCTGTTTAAAAAAAGAAAGAAAGAAAGAAAACCTTTAGAAGGATGCTTGGTTAGAAGCAAGAAGCTGGCGTTTTGAATGAATTAGATTCGGTTTGTGACAATAGTCCAAAAGAAAAAGAAAAAAGAGGCAAACTATAGGTGTGGTTGATTTGTTGCTTTGTCTCCTTTGGAAGAATGAGTCATGAAAACTGGAGTGCGGGGCTTTTAAAAGCTACCCGACGTCCGTCCTTCCAGCCAACTTAGGGAGTCAGGGTGAGAACAGCCTTGTGAAAGAGGTGAAAAAAAGGAACAAAGGCCTCCTTGGAGATGGTGCTTGTGTAGGTATGATAGAGTAAGGTGGCTTCGTCGGCGTCAAAGAAAGACACGTGCTTCCCGGCGCAATTTAAAAAGACCCGAACCCTTCTCAGCTCCCCAGTGGGCTGTAGCCGAGAATAATTTGGAGGATCTAAAACAAAATAGTCATTGCCACGCTTCCCTATGGCCCAAATGCCATTTCTGGGCTCAATGGAGATGGCGTTTTTCCTCCTCACAGATTTCCGGGCCACGCCCACTGTCCAGTCCCCCTCCTTGCCCATGGAAATGTCCCAATAACTCCGGCCCTCCTTGAATTCCTCGCAGCCCAGCACGCTGTGGCTCATGTCGAATCGTTTGTTGGACTTTGCAAAGCACGCCTCCTTGTTTCCCAGCGTCACGCTTTTGCAGTCCTCCGATAGGATGAGCAGGGGGTGAGCCGTCTCCTTGTCTAAAGTGATCACCGCTGGAGGAGGGAAGAAATAAAAGATGGAGATAAGCAAGCATGACGGTTGGGAGACCAATCTTGGAGGCAAACACCGTGTTTCCCAAAAAATAAGACCTACCCTGAAAATAAGACCTACCCTGATTTTTAAAGCATGTGTGTAATATAAGCCCTACCCCAAAACTAAGCCCTAGTGAAGGTGTGGCCAGCACAGGAAGCAGCAAACATGCACAGGCTGATGGTTTCCAGCAGCAGACGCAGCCCGCGTAGTGCAGGTGTTGCTTATCTGTCCAAGCAGCAGTCAGAGGCGAAGGGGAGCCACATGATCCAGATGTGCTGTGCGGGATACATCGTGGTCCAATGTCATGGGCAGCTGCTGGAGGCTTATCTTTGTGTGGTGGCACTGGCAGCAGATGAAGGCACATGCACAGGAGAGAAGGCAGGCAATCTGGATACGCCGTACAGGTGTATCTCTCGGCTTATCTGCAGCCCACAGGGTACATCGGGATTGCCTGCCTTCCGCCCCGCACCTCTGCCTCCATCTGTTACCGCATGAAGACAAGCCTCCTGTGGCTGGCCGGCCACTCCAGCCCACTGAATCTCAGGTTTCCTGTAGCCTGCACAGCGCGTCCAGGTCCCCTGCCTCCCCTCCTCATGCCTCTGCCTCTGTCTGCTGCTTGGACAGGTAATCAACTCACCTACACTGTGCAGGCCGCACAGCCCCAAAGTATGCTCACCGAGGGGCCATTGGCAGGGGTGAGATTCAACCAGTGTTACTACCGGTTTGGTGACTACGTTTTGCTGTGTGCGCGCGTGTAAAAAAACCTTAAGCTGTGCCTCCTGGACAGCTGAAAAGCACTGTGTGCAGGTGCGCAGTGTTTAAAAAGCCTATTTTTTCCTGCTTTTTCAACCTTAGCTGTGCCACGCAAAGCAGCTGAGGTTGAAAAAGCAGGAAATAAAAGACAGGTAAGAGCCCGGGTGGGCGGGTGGACCAAACAGCAGCAAACCCAGAACTGGTTCAGTGTCTGCTGATCTTCAGAGCTACCGGTTCTTTAGAACCCGCAGAACCAGTAGCATCCCACCTCTGGCCAGCAGGCTTCAGCTGCTGCCGGATACCATCTGTCCCCATGCGCTTGCTGCTTCTTGTGCGTGCACCAGAGAGTGGGACACCCAGCCAGGCTGATCACCCTTTAATTGTGTTTCCCCAAAAATAAGCCCAAGTGCTTATTTTGGAGCTCCCCCAAAATATAAGATTGCCTCTTATTTTTGGGGAAACATGACCGTCTAGGGCTGCCATTTAGGGGCTGCAAAAGTGGGAGGAGCACTAGAAAGCGGTAGAGAGTGTTCTGATCTTTCTGCTGACCTCTAGAGGACATCTGGATCCATGCAGCTCAGAAATTATAGCCCAGCTCTCTGGAGAAGGCTATTAACTGTTGGAAAGGAAAGAGAAGCGCAGGACCAGCAGCCAGGATGGTGGATTCAGGTACAGTGGTGGTGGGTAGACCATTGGAAGACCTGAAGAACCAGGTTCAGGATAGATCATGAAGAGAATTTATCTATGTGGTTGTTAGGAGTTTAAAATACTTGATGGCACCTAATCAACCAAGTCAACTTTTGGCACATATCCTACCCTCTCCGTGTCTTTCCTCACTCCCCAAATATGGACAGGTACAGAGGTGGTATTCAGCCAATTCGGACCGGTTCTGGCATATCGGTAGCGGAAATTTTGACTACTTTACAGAACTGGCAAATGCCACCTCTGACAGGCCTTGCCCACCTGCCCCCGCTGTTAGCTCTCCTATATTCTCTCAGCTGATTCGCACAGCAGAGCTGATTGCTGCGCCTCAGCTGAGCTAACAAACAGCTCAGCTGACTCACCAACATTCGGACAGAGGTCGGTTTTTGAGCCCTGCATGCTCATAGAACCAGTAGGAAAAAAATTGGAAACCCACCAGTGGTGGTATTCAGTCAGTTCACACCGGATTGGGCAAACGGGCAAACCGGTAGCAAGAATTTGGTGTGGGTCACTGAACCGGTAGTAAGTTCTAGCTGGCCATGCCCCTGACCCGGTCGCTGGCTCATTTGCCCCGCCTGCCTGATGCTTGCTCATCCCGCCCTCCTGACTTAAAGTATTTTTTTCTTTTTTTTCCTTCCCGACAGTCAGCTGTTCATAAGATCAGCTGTGCCAGGATTTCCCTTGCTGAAGCCCAGGAAGGCAAAAAATGGAGGGAGGAGCTCAGCCCCCTTCTCTATTTTTTGCCTTCTGAACCTCAGGGGAGCCTTCTGGGAGCAAAAATGACCCACCCAGAGGCTCCTCTGAGGCCCACAAGGCCCAAACAATGGGTGGGTGGGACAAAAAAAAGCAAAAAAAAGAAAGCCAAGCCCACCCAGTCACATGGCCATCCCCACCAAGCCACGCCCACAGAACCGTTAGTAAAAAATTTGAATCCCATCACTGAAACCCACCACTGGACAGGTAGATAGTCTTGTCAAAATACAGTGGTCTGGGATTCTGGGCTAATCTTAATCCATTTTTAAACTCTCTCTCCATTTCCTGTAACATAAATAACCCAAACATTTTCAGTCTTGACCCACATCCATGTCTAGATCTAGTAAAAGTAATTTGAATAAAGAGCAAAACCTCCGACTGAAAAAAGATTGTAGTTGTTTATCTACCTGTGGTGTTTATTTAGGTAGTCTTTGACTTATAACCATTTGTTTAGTGTCCGATCAAAGTTACTACCGCCCTGGAAAAAGTGACTTACGGTCTTTTTTTCACACTTACAACCCACAGTCACATGATCAAAATGAAGAGGCTTGGCAACTGGCCTGTATTTATGACAGCTGTAGTGTCCCAGGGTCATAGGGTCACCTTTAGCAACCTTCTGACCAGTGAAGTCCATGGGGAAGCCAGATTCACTTAACAGTGATGTAACTAGCTTAACAACTGTCGTAATTCACTTAGCAACTGTGGTAAGAAAGGTTGTATAAAGGGGCAAAACTCACTTAACAACCCTCTCACTTAGCAATGGAAATTTTGGGCTCGCTTGTGGTCACATAAGAGTTTTCCAAAAACAGCCAATAATAAGAAAATAAATCCACAAGAAATAAAACCAATAGTTAAACAATATAATCACAACCTACCTTCCTCTTTAAAAACCATTTTTAAAGTCACAGAAAGCTGGTGTGATCAAATGTGGATTCTCTTCCATCCTCTGCCTCTAAAAAGGCACGTGTATGGAGGCAAATAACTCTTTTAAAAAAATTAAATGCCATTAAGATGGCAACAAACAGGAGTGGTACCGTGGCCTAGAGGTGGAGTCTCGCCTCACAATCAGGAAGCCGTGAGTTCGATCCTAGGTTGAGACAGATTTTTCTCTCTCTGGGCACAATGAGAATAGATCTGCTGAACAAAACTCCACACTGACAACAGGAAGGGCATCCAGCCAGTAAACATTCATCTCCATTCAGTTGCCCAGACTCCAGCCCCCAAGAGATTATGGGGTCATTAAAAAAAGATGATGAAGATGGCAAGAAAGAGGACTGAACAGCCTTTTAAGTTTGTCTATGGTAGTCTGGAAACTCACCTTGCTGCAGGGAGAACCCCAATTTCAGAATTTCTGTGGAAGAAATCAAAGCTTGATCATGCAAATTGTCTTCATTGGTTCTTTTTAATACTCTCTATTATTCCCCCTGCTTCCTTGCTGGCATCCAGATGTCCCTTGTTAAGTCAACAATTCTCTTCCTAAAGCTTGTGAATCGTCTTATTTCAATGCATCACCGAATAAGAAAACAACTGAGCGGACTTTATAAAGCACAAAGGTATGCATAATAATAATAATAATAATAATAATAATAATAATAATAATAA
>NW_020769439.1:93445-135570 GCF_900518735.1 Pseudonaja textilis
CAGGGCAACCAAAGAAGACCCAGCCAATCAGCTGGGACTTGGGAGGCAGAGAATAGATGGGGGCGGGGCCAGTCAGAGGTGGGATTTGCCAGTTCTCTGAACTATTTTTATTTGTTTGTTTGTTTGTTTGTTTGTCAAGCAAGTATTAGATAACAGGTATAAGTATAAACATGGTTATGAATACATGAAATGGATGCGTATAAGAAAAAAAAGAAAAAACAATAGGACAGGGATGGTAGGCACATTGGTGCACTTATGTATGCCTGCTACAGACCTCTTAGGAAAGGGGTGAGGTCAATAGTGGACAGTCTAAGGTTAAAGTTTTTGGGGTTTGGGGAAGAAACCACAGTGTCAGGTAGAGTATTCCAGACATTGACCACTTTGTTGCTGAAGTCCTATTTCCTGCAAAATACTCAAAATGTCTGCTACCACTCCTTCGGAACTAATCAGAACCTGCTGAATGGCACCTCTGAATTAAACTACAACTCCCAGCATTGAACACCTTTTGGACATGCTCATTTAGGCTGCTGGGAATTGAACTTCACTGTCTGCAGAGCCCCAGGTTTCCAACTGATCCATATTAACACAGGAGTAGAATTTAGTTACTTTCCCAGGAGAGCTTTATTTCCACAATGTCTACCAGCTTACCTGCAGGAAGCCGTTTGTTTGCTGGCTGCATTTCTTTTGCAATTCTCGCATCATCTTATCGCAGGAGGCGAATTCCTGGAAAAGCTCATCCATGCGTTCCTCCCGTTTCTGGATGGCGTTCTTCTGCACCTCACCGATTTTGCCGGCCTGAGTATGCTCTTCGCTGTAGAGGAAGCGGTGGAGCTCCTCAAATGTGTCCTCCGTCTCTTTCCTCAAGGTCTGCATCCCTTTCTTTGGGAATCCAACAGAAAGAAAAGGGTGTCAACCCTAAAGCTGGCCTGATTGAGGCTCTTTTGAGACTCGTGCTGGAGAAGAGGCATAGGGAAGGGAGAATAGAGACAGTTGGGGTGTTGTAGTCAAGGGGTTTAACCTTGGAGGGCTGGGAGTGGGCATGGTTTGCGTGGCCAGCTTGACATCGCTCGTGTCAGGGGCACCTGTGGTGGCCAAGTGCTAAGGTAAGCCTTCCCTCAGACCCTCCCTCACTCTCATTATAATCTCCCTTCCTTCCTTCCTTCCTTCCCTTCCTTCCTTCCTTCCTTCCTTCCTTCCCTTCCTTCCCTTCCTTCTCTTCTTTTTCCTTCCCTCTTCATTCTCCTTTCTTCTTCCTTCCTCTCTTCCCTTATTTTTCCTTCCTTGCTCTCTTCCCATCTTCCTTTCTTTTCCTTTGTCTTTCCTCTTTCCCTTTCTCCTTTCCTGTCCCTTCTTGCATGCTCAAATGCAGAAGGGGAAACATTGGTTTGGTTTGGTTTGTCAAGCACGTATGAGAAAACAAATCTAAGGATGCACATAATCTAAACATATAAGCATAAACAGGTATAAGTATATACATAATAAATGAGCATGAATAAATGGGAACAGTAGGATAGGGACAGTAGGCAAGCTTATGCATGCCCCATTACAGGCCTCTTAGGAATGGAGTGAAGTCCACGGTAGACAGTTTAAGGTTAAAGTTTTGGGGGTCTGAGGATGTGACAACAGAGTCAGGTAGTAAGTTCCAGGCGTTGACTACTCTGTTGCTGAAGTCGTATTTCCTGCAATCGAATTTGTTTTATTTTTAGCTTGTTTTGATAGCCCCTCTGCCAGCAAGAACAGAGCTTGCGGGGGGGGGGGGGCAGAGGCACTTTGGGCCAGGCACCCTGTGGGCTGAATCTGGCCCGCAGGTGAGTTTGACACCCCTGGTGTAGAATTTCCTGCTTGAGCAAGGGGATGGACTAAAAACAGCAGCCTTCAACCTTTTGGGCAACAGGGACCAGTTGCATGGAGAGAGGTTTTTCCACAGACTGGAGCGGGTGTGGTTTTGTGTACTGTCTGTGTTCTGACGTAGGCTTCCCCCAAAAGAACTAAGCAGACATTTTTTTTCCCGGCAAAAACCCTTTTATTAAACGAAGGTGAATTTCTTGCATTCACATTCAGCCGAAGGCCTGGCAAACAGTCTTTCAAGGGTCTAATAAGGAGCACAGACCTTATCTAGCCTGGAGAGCTGCCAAGTAAATATTTTCAAATGCAATGCTGACAAGGAAGGACTCAGCACAGAGTCTCTGAGATGCACAGACAGGTCTTCACACTGCTGCAATGAACGAAGGAATGAATTGTTTCCTGCAAAAGCCTCCTTCCCTTTGGCTCCCCTTTTAATCCCTATGGGAGGAGGCATTCACCATTCACCTGTGGCTTTACCCCCATATCAACTCTTAGTTCGTAATTGTTCTTTTCTTTTGGCAGCTCTGTGCATGTGCACACAGGGAACTGGCTCCAGCTGCTCCCTTGCCTCACTGCTGTCCAATTCTGAAGGCAGCTGATAATTGCCAGCCTGCCCTGGCCCCATCTCTGCCTCTGATGCAGAGCCCTCGTCCGAGCCTTCTTCAGCCTCCAGGACTGGCCCATATCCCTCCCCAACCTCCTCTACCCTGCTGCCAACTCTGCTAGCCACTGGCGGGCCACAACAGTCTGTATCCTGTGGATGGAGTTTCATTTGTTGGTGTAGCCTGGTTTCTGGCTTGCCACAGACCAATGCTGTTTCACAGACCAGGGGTTGGGGACCCTGGACTAAAAGACCTCCAAGGTCCCTTCCAACTCTGTTATTCTGTTATTCTCATGACATACGAAATCTTAACTCAGTCCCAATGACTGAGTCTACCCAACTCACTAAGATTTAGATTCAGACATTGCTTGATTTGAATTCTACTGGGGGCAAACTTTAAAAAGGACTTTATGGTGTTCCTAGTGAGGGGTCCTTGGTGCTCTCTGAGCTCGGTTGTTTTCCTGCAGATGTTTCATTGACTAAACTAGGTAGTTTGACTAGCTCTGATGATGTTATCTAATTTGGGTAATGAAACGTCTGCCAGAAAACAACCAAGCTCAGAGAGCAAATGAAGGACTGCTCATTTCAACCCTGAGCTGCAAACTTTATCGGTCTTCATGATTTAGATTTGTTCCATATCAGAGACCAGATTTTGAAGACATCAGGGATCAGATTCCTCCAAATGAAGGATGCCATTCCACACATTTACAAATTAAAAGCAATTGGCTTTTTTTTAAAAAAAAAAAATCTTACATAGTGACTTGCCAGCAACATCGACACTTACGATTACTTCAAAACTTTCTTTTTCTACGCCTATTTTATGCTTCAGAATCACACTTTTCTGATTCTCTATGTAAAGAAGGATCTCGCGGAAATAATCCTGGGGGGAAAAAAAACATAAGCGTATTCAGAAGGCCATCTGTCATTAATAACAGGTTCCTTCATTAAAATCAATAGGCAAAAGGTTCTAGTTCCATTTATTTGGCTTTATAAACCATTACTTTCTTCACCACAAATGAACATTTCTTGGCCTATTTTTCACTTTTATTTTCTCAAGATTTCTTCACTTCCCATTCATTCCAGAAGTTGTGGGAACTTCATCCCTGGAAACTTTCAAGAAGAGACTGGACTGCCATCTGTCAGAAATAGTGTAGGGTCTCCAGCTTGGATGGGGGTGTTGGACTAGATGACCTACAAGGTCCCTTCCAACTCTGTTAATCTGTGTTTAACTTGGGGCCAATTGAAGTCAAAGAATCACACAAAATTATAATAAAAATGAGGAATCGATAGCTTTTCCGGTATTACGGACTACAACACCCAAGAGCCCAAAATAGCTGGACCAAGAGTTAAGAGGGAAACACTGTAAGAGCAGAGTGATGTTAAGATAAGGTTTTTGATTAACATACAGGTAGTCCTCAACTTACAACAGTTTGTTTAGTGACCAAAGTTACAACGGCACTGAAAAAAAACAACTTACGACCATTTTTCACACTTACAAATGGGTTACGAACAAACGGATCAAAATTTGGGTGCTTGGCAATTGACTCATATTTATGACAGTTGCAATGTCCCAGAGTCATGTGATCATCTTTTGTGTTGTGGCATGTCAGAGTCAGACGAGGAGGAGGGGGAGGGGAGTCTGGGCCAGCTTTGGAGCCTTTGGAAGGCTTTGATGAGGAAGCAGAATCAGAGGCAGATGCAGAGCTGGGTGTTAGGTATAACATAGGTCACCTAACGTAGTTTGGGTAAAATAATATATATAAACTATGATTGTTAGTTTAAGTGTGTGTCACTTTAACTGCAAAGCATGTAATTTTGGGTGTGGTGTGAAACCACCATAAGAGGGAGCAAGACAACCTGATTGATTGCTGATGAGACGCTGACAGTTTGCTGGCAATTACTGACAATTTACTGGATTGATGGTTTGTTAGCTGCGTCTTTCCCCTACTGAAGAGTTGCTGACAGAAGAGAGGAGTTTTTGAGTTTTGCATATCTCTCTACTGCGAGGAGATATATCACCGGACTGATATTTGTAAGTGTACTGACCTCTCTTTTTCGACACTGGAATTTGCAAATGAATAATCCCTGGACGGACTGAACTAAGTGAATGATATATGGACTGTTTTGACTATGCTTTAACTCTTGCTGAAATAAAAGTATTTAATTAGCACTGTGCCTCTGTTTTGCTGAGTGTAAGCTACAAAGACATTCATCTCACATATTTTGCCTGCCTGCCTGCCTGCCCTGCAGATCTTGCTAGGGTGTATCCCTAACACTGGGGCCTTCCATCCACCCCCAGGTGGAGAGGCAGCTGTCTTCGGGGCCTGAGCTGAGCGATGGGGGGAACAAATGGGGCTCCTCCTAGATGCGTATATGCATAGAGAGGAGAGGAGAGGAGAGCAACGGAAGGCAATAAGCCGGCTCTCAGGGAAAAGAAGACTCGTAGACTCTATCCAGCCCCTCCCAGGCTGGAAAATAAATAGTAGGGCTTTGGAAGTGGCCTGTTGTCGCAGAGAATCTTTCATTTTCCAGTGTACATCAATCAAGTCAGAATCCTTTGCTAGAACTAGGTTTGTCGGGATGAATTGCTCTATATTTGAGGTGCTAACTGACTCTCCGTGTTCGGACCCAGCCTTAGCAGAAACAAGAAACAGACTTCTTGTCACGAAAAGCCCCTCTTTATTTACCCCTTGTGAATTAACTGCATTCATCCACCGAAAAGTCCAGGCAATAGTCCTTCAAAGTTAACTACACTACAGACCTTATCAGTTAAAGGCTGCAAATTAAGTTCTGGCAAGCAGTCTTTTTGGCACCAAACACAATGAGCAAAATCTTCAGAAAGATGATTTTTTTTTCTCCTACGACAACCACTCCCCTTTCCTTATTATTAATTCTCCGGCCAGGGAAGGGCCATTCAGCATCCACTTGTGCTTTGCTTCCCAAGTCACTTCCTTGTCCTCCGTTGTTCCCCTCTCCTAACAGCTCTGCGCACATGTGCATCTGGAACAGGCCCCAGCTGTTCTTCCTCCTCACTCATATCAGCCTCCAAAGGCAGCTGCCTCTTGGGGGCTGGGAAATGTTGGACTATCTCTGCGTCCGATGAAGAGCATCCATCAGAGCCTTCCCCAGGCTCCAGCACTGGCCCAAGTTCTTCCCCAACCTCCTCCTCATCAGAGTCTGCCGCCAGCTCTGCTGGCAGCTGATGGGCCACAACACCCTGCTGGGAAATAATAGGGAGTGAATTTGCCTTTGCCCGTGTGAACTGGAACTGTTTCTGTTTGGCTTAATTATCAAAGGACTTTTTATCTTGAGTTCTCATGTGAACAGAAACTGTTCGTGCCCCATTTCAGAAGGGGAAAAGACGTTCATTTGTGACTAACTATTTTTGGTTTTGTCTATCCAACGTGAATAAAGACTGTTCCCTGCCCTGTTTAACAAAGAGAGTTGTTTTACTTGTATGTGGTTTCTTCTTGCTTGCGAAGGCTGGGTAGGAACATTTTGCGATCTTCTGACAAGCAGAGTCAATGGGGAAGCTAGATTTCACTTAACAACCATGTCGCTAACTTAACAACTGCAATGATTCACTTAAACTAATGTGGCAAGAAAGGTCATAAAATGGGGCAAAACTCACTTAATGACTATCTGAGCAACAGAAATGTGGAGCTCAGTTGTGATTGTAAGCGGAGGACTACCTGCATTTTATTAAAAGGCAGAAGATTTTGAGAGCTGTAATTCACTTAAAATGGGACCAGTAATTGCCAAACCTGCCTTAACCCAACCATAGTTTACGGCAAATAATGGGAGGAAGTGACACTACATACGAAATTTACCATGTGTGTCTGAAAGAAAAGTTGTTTAGAAATCAAGCAATCAAATAAATTAAAATCTGAGCTTTTCAATCCTGCAGTACCTATAACTATCCCATCACCTTATCAAATCATTATACCAGCATGTAATAATAAACTCTTTTGGAAGGAAAATACATGCAACAGACTATCTGATTTATTTGTCTTTTATGCATTGCAATTCAGGGAGTCAAAATTCTCCAACTAGACATTTTGTTTTTTACTAAACAAATGGGAAAGAGTTCGATTTTTAAAAGTTTCCTTCCTTTTTTTAAAATGAAAACCATTTTCTGGCATATTTAAGTCACTGTTTCCCCCCTCAAGATGTGTGGGGTCCTTGGTCCTCTCTGAGCCTGCTTGTTTTCTTGCAGACGTTTCATTACCCAACTAGGTAACATCATCAGTGCTAGTTACCTAGTTTGGATAATGAAAGAGGTCTGCATGAAAACAAGCACGCTCAGAGAGCACCAAGGACCCCTCATTTCAACCCTGAGCTACAAATATTCTCCTTTAAGATGTATACACAAAATTGGAGAAATGAAAATATACCTACACAGGAAAATGTAATAAAGAAAATATTAGATTGTGCTGAAATGGATAGATTAACTTTGAAGATTAAGGATAAGAAGGACACAGAATCCTTTTTAACTTGGGAACTATTTTATCAATGGTTAGAAAATAGAAGCAGAAGTTAGAAAATTAAAATCAAAGAGGATATATAAATAAAAATGAAGTAAGCGTATAACTAAATAATGTTTCATAAATAGGATAAGGAAATATATTAGATTTGGAGGACAATGGTGATAAATGTGATGTTTATAAGGTCTAATATTAACTATATGATAAAATTGAATGGAGTGTTTAATTAAATAATGGAAACTGTTTAATAAGGATAAGTGAAGATTATGTGAATAGATTAAGTGAATAATGTCATAATTAATGTGTGTATAAGGTTTATTTGTATTTAAAAGAGATGATACCCAGATAGTACACCGCCATTGTGGATATGGAAAATTTACATATAACAAAGGAAATTGCATAAAAAGTAATAATAATAAAAGATGTTGGATTTTAATTCCCAGAATCCCACAGCCAGCTCCCATCCAAGCTTTTGTCCACATTTTTTTTTAAAAAAGGACGCAGTGCTCAGTGGCTTAAGACGCTGAGCTTGTCGATCAGAAAGGTCGGCAGTTTGGCGGTTTGAATCCCTAGCACTGCATAACAGAGTGAGCTCCCGTTACTTGTCCCAGCTGCCAACCTAGCAACTTGAAAGCATGTAAAAATGCAAGTAGAAAAATAGGGACCACTTTGGTGGGAAGGTGACAGCATTCCATACGCCTTTGGCATTTAGTCATGCCGGCCACATGACCACGGAGATGTCTTCCGACAGCACTGGCTTTTCAGCTTTGTAACGGAGATGAGCAGTGCCCCCTAGAGCTGGAAACGAGTAGCACGTATGTGCGAGGGGAAACTTTACCTTTATCTAAAAAAAAAAATATTATTATTCCATCATTATTTTAGAAATAGAGGATTCACCCACCTTAAATTCTTTGGTTGCTTGCTCCAAGGAGATCCTGACGTGACCTTCGTGATCTTTGGATCCAGCACACCACTTGCAGAAGGGGGCTTGGTGATTCCTGCAGAAATATTCCCAAGGCGCTTGATGTTTCTCGCAGACCTCTTTGCCTCTGGCCTCCTGCTTCAGCTTTTCAAGCAACCTTGCCATTTTTTCCAGGGATTTGTTTGGGAGAACAGTCTCCGTCTCAGCGACCATTTTGCACTGAGGGCAAATGTACTTCAGCACAAACTCCCTCCAGTATTTTATAATGCAGTCGTGGCAGAAATTGTGTCCACACTGAAGGATGACGGGATCTCTGAAATACTCCAAGCAAATGGAACAGATCACTTCTGAGCAGAATATCATGCCGGTGATTTCCTGGCTCATGGTGCTGAAGGCGAGAAGCTGAAGGCCGGTTTTGTTCTTCCCAGAGGGTGTAATAATGCTTGAGCATCAAAGTTTAGGGAGAGTGCTTTTTGAAAAAAATGTACTTATTTATCTTTGCCACTCCTGCAAAAGATCAACCTATATAGAAAGAAAAGGAAACTAAGGTGAGATGGGATGATCACCCATTTTGTTTGGTGGGATTCTCTCCCAATCCCACCAAAAAGTTGTTAACAAGAATAACACAGTTGGAAGGGACCTTAGAGGTCTTCTAGTCTAACCCTCTGCTCAAGCAGGAGAACCTATACCATTTCAGACAAATGGCTGGCCAGTCTCTTTAAAAGCCTCCAGTGATGGAGCACCCACAATTTCCGAAGGCAAAGTAATTGTTCTCAGAGTCAGGAAATTTCTCCTTAGTTCTGGTTCTCTCCTTGAATAGTTTCCATCCATCGTTTCTTGTCCTGCCTTCAGGTGTTTTGAAAAATAGGCTGACCCCCTCAGATACCATTGATAACAATAAATAGTTGTTAATCAAGATAGCACTTGATTTAGAATCATTTGTTCTTTTTTCCATTATTTAATTCAAAAAAAGTTAAAATACAACTACAAAATTTCAATCAAGACGCTTGGCAACTGGGTCACATTTATGACAGTTGCTGTGTCCCAGAGTCACGTGACCCACTTTTGCGACCTTCTGACAAGCGAAGCCATTGGGGAAGCCAGATTCACTTAACAACAGGGTTACTAACTTAATAACTGCAATGATTTACTTAACGACTCTGGCAAGAAAGGTTGTAAAATGGGACAAAACTCACTTAACTGCAGAAATTTGGAGCACAATTGTGGCCATAAGCCAAGAACTACCTGTACACATAAGAAGTACACTTACAAATAATCTCTGTCCATTGTCCCCCAAATTCATTGAAATGAGTTCCACCCACATATCAGAATACATACATCTGAGGACATTTTTCTCCTCTTTAAAAAAAAAAAAGTTCTTTTACTGTCTCACAAAATTTAAGGGAGAAAACCAGAAGTGGTATTCAGCAGGTTCTGACCAGTTCTGGAGAACCAGGTAGCGGAAATTGTGAGTAGTTCGGAGAACCGGCAAATACCACCTCTGACTGGCCCCGCCCCCATCTATTCTCTGCCTCCTGAGTCCCAGTGATTGGCTGGGTCTTCTTTGGTTGCCCTGCATAGGAGAACAGAGCTGGAAAGCAGGTTAGTGGGGTGGGGAGGGAATGGGGATTTTGCAATAACCTTTCCCTGCCACGCCCACCAAGCCACACCATGTCCACCAAGCCACACCCACAGAGCTGATAGTAAAAAAATTTGAATCCCACTATTGAGGTAATTCCCCACTAGGAGAATGAGCACACACAGGGAGATGTAGTGAGAGTAATGTTGAATAACACACACACAGCACACAGCTACACTGTATAGTAAAATGTCGGTTTTACTTCCAGTAAAAGGTTAAACAAAGTCCAAACACAGCCCAAGTCATATACAGTTAAAGCAGTCAGTTTTTAGTCCAGGGATAATCCAAAATCAAAGTCCAGTATCAAAAACAGTTCAGTAACAGACTTACATCAAATCCAAGAACTATGATCAGTCAATAGGGAAAATGCAGGAACGGCAATGCTCTTGGCAGCAACAGAACAGAACAACCCAGGTTTCTAGCTCCATCTTATGGCCGTTTGAGGAACCACGCCCAATTACCATTTTAGCATTCCCTTAAAGAGACAGTATTAAAATGTCTATCCTGGTTTATATATTTTCCAACCCAACTGTTAGGTAACTTACATTCCTAACACCCACCACTGGAGAAAACTCTCTTTTCACTTAGATACCACTCCTTCAGAATTGGGGACAAGAATTGGAGCAAATAAAAAAAAACCCAAAAACCTCAGTTCTTTCCATTCATCATTTGACTCCCCTAGTCAAAAAACAATGTTTGAAAATTTGAAACTGACATTTGAAAAGTCCCCATAAGATAGCATTTATTTATTTATTTAGAACGTTTATATGGCATCTCCATCTTGCACCACATTCTGAGTGGTGCACAAGCAGGAAATAAACCATTTAAAATAAAACTTATCAAAACTAAATATACAGGTAGTCCTCAACTTACGACAATTGAGCCCAACATTTATGTTGCTAAGTGAAAAATTTGTTAAATGGGTTTTGCCCCACTTTTCTTGGAATACTACAACTGTCATAAATGTGAGTCAGTTGTCGACCATCCGAATGTAGACCACGTGGTCATAGGGATGATGCAATGGTCATAAGCATGAAAAACGGTGCTAAGTCCCTTTTTTCAGTGCCGTTGTAACTTTGATCAACTAAGCAAAATGTTGTAAGTCGAAAACTATCTGCATTTAGTTCTAAACATTATTTAAAATCAAATAAGCACTTAGCTATTAAACACTACTAAATTACTTTTTAATTAATATTTACTATTTATGCCATGTCATCTCCCACAACAATGTAAATAAATAACACTGCAATTCATTTATTAATTATGCTGCGTTGCACATCATTATACCAGGGCACGGAGGCAACTTCAATTCCAAAACCTGTTGATGAGGGAATACAAGGGGGCACGCATCAAATTTACAGAGGACACTAAACAGGCATAGCGAACACCCCTGAAAGACAAGCTCAGGATCCAAACAGATCTTGACAAACTTGAACAATGGGCCCTATCCAACAAAATGAATTTTAATGTGGAGAAAAGCAAAGTTTTACATTTAGGCAAGAAAAATCAAAGGTACAAGTACAGATTAGGCAAGGCTTGGTTCAAAAACAGTAAAAGGGATCTTGGAGTCCTTAGTGGTCAATCACTTGAATATGAGCCAGCAGTGTGCAACAGCAGCCAAAAAAGCTAATACAATCCTGGGTTGTATAAACAGAGGCATAAAATCAAGATCACATGAAATATCAGTGCCGCTTTATAAAACCCTAACAAGGCCACACCTGGAATACTGCAACCAATTTTGGTCACCACACTAGAAAGAAGATGTTGAGACTTTGGGGAAAAAAATTCAGAGAAGAGCAACTAAGATGATCAAAGGCCTGGAGATTACACCATATGAAGAGCAGCTGCTGGATTTGGGTTTGGCTAGTCTAAAGAAAAGAAGAATTAGGGGGTGACATGATAGCATATTCCAGCATTTGAGGGGCTGCCACAAAGAGGAGGAGGGATCAAATTATTTTCCAAAGCACCAGAGGGGGCAGGACGAGAAACAATGGTTGGAAACTAACCAAAGAGAGAAGCAACCAGCAATTATGGAGAAACTTCCTAAAGGTGAGGACAATTAACCAGTGGAATTACTTGCTTTTAGAAATTGTGGGAGCTCCATCATTGGAGGTTTTTAAGAAGAAACTAGCCACTTATCTGAAATACTATAGGTTCTCTCCTGCTTGAGCAGGGGGCTGGCTAGACCTCCAAGGTCCCTTCCAGTTCTATTCTATTCTAAGGCAACGAGGAAACACGGAGCCATTCAACAAAGCAGATTTAAGACCGAGAGAGAGTTTAACTATATATATAGAGAGAGAGATACCCAAAGCCAGAAGGAAAACTTCCGGACCCTGCTGGTACAACGAGAAGAGCAGCGCGCGTTCAGACACGCGGAGGATGACACGGGCGCCAGGAACGAACACAGGGGGAAACAAATCGAAATCGCCGCGAAACCGACCGCTCCCTTTCATAGGAGCCCAAGCCTCCCCGCCCAGCCGGCCTCTGGCCACGCCCACCTAGAATCCTCAGACTAGATTTCTCGGGGTTTCCCTCGCCCCTTGCCTTTGATCTTTCCCCTCGCCGCGGTTAAGACCTTGAGCTGCTTCCACCTCCCACCGGCGCACCTGAGCCAGGTGGCGGCCTTGGAGTAGTGCCCCATTGGCAACACCCGTCACAGACTGACCGCTTTTTTCCCCGCGTTTTAGGCTTTGGTGTGTGGGGGGGGGGGAGGTTTCCCCCTTCTGTGAGGGAAATTGGAAATAGATAGGTCCTGGACTTACCCCCACAATGGAGCCCAACGATTCAGTTGTTCAGCGAGATGTTTGAGTTTTGGGCTCCTTTTAGGACCTTTCTTGTACCAGTTGTTAAGTGAATCCCTGCAGTTGATAAAGTACTAACCTGGTTGTTAAGTGAATCTGGCTTCCTTCATTGACTTTGCTTGCCAGGAGGTTGCAAAAGGGGATTGCATGACGCTGGGACCCTACAACCGTCATAAACAACCAAGCAACCAGGATGATTAGGGGACTGGAGACTAAAACATGAAGAACGGTTACAGGAACTGGGCATGGCTAGTCTAGTGAAGAGAAGGACCAGGGGAGACAGGAGAACCATCTTCCAATATTTGAGGGGCTGCCACAGGGAGGAAGGGGTCAAGCTATTTTCTAAAGCACCATGAGGCCAGACAAAGAATAATGGATGGAAACTGAACAAGGAGAGATTCAACCTGAAAATAAGGAGAAACTTTCTGACAGGGAGAACAATCAACCCATGGAACAGCTTTGCCTTCAGAAGTTGTGGGAGCTTCATCACTAGAGACCTTCAAGAAGAGATTGGACTCCCAACAGTCAGAAATGGTGTAGGGTGTCCTGCTTGGGCGGGGGGGGGGGGGGGGGGGCTAAATTGCCCTAAAAGGCCCCTTCCACCTCTGATTTTCTGTTATCTGTTAAATACAACCAGTTGCCAAGCGTCCAAATTTTGATCACCTGACCA
This sequence comes from Pseudonaja textilis, assembly GCF_900518735.1. Next base: position 106,408 of record NW_020769439.1, read on the forward strand.
TGTGGATGCTGCAAAGGTGGTAACTTTGGAACAACAGTCCAGAGTCCCTATTTTTCAATGCCAGTGTAATTTTGGTCACTAAATGAACTGTTGTAAGTCGAGGACTACCTGTATTGAAGGAACAACTCCCCCTCCCCCCAAGAAACACAATAAGCAGGCTTGGAAAGTCTGCCTTTGTTTTCTAAGGGTCTTTGAACTTTGGTGTTGGAGAAGATTTCTGAGGATTGGTGAAGAGCCAAGAAAAACAATGGATAACCTAAGAGAGAGTTTCTCAACCTTGAGCTACTTTAAGATGTGTGGCCTTCAACTCCCATAGTTCCCCAACCAGCATAGGAGTTGAAATCCACACATCTTAAAATTGCCCAAGGTTGAGAAACAAATCAACTCAAGAGTTCTAGCTGGAGGTATAGATGATCAGGTTGAAATTATCATCCCCTCCCACTTGTGACTCTATGACTGTAACTTTGTCACTTGTATCCTTACAATTTATATTAACTGTTTCCTAGTATGATTTGATTGCTTATTGTACCCTAGAACTATTATTAAGTGTTGTACTTTATGATTGACAAATATATCTTTTATGTACACTGAGAGCATTTGCACCAAGACAAATTCCTTATGTGTCCAATCTCACTTAGCCAATAAAGAGTTCTATTCTATTCTATCTTATGATTCTTGATGAATGTATCTTTTATGTACACTGAAAGCATTTGCACCAAGACAAATTCCTTGTGTGTCCAATCACACTTGGTCAATAAAGAATTCAATTCTATTTTATCTATTCTATTGTGAGAATCTAACACTCTACGGAGGGCTCTGATCCTGGGAAAAGAGAATGAAATAGGACCAGCAGAAAGTGGGGTGAACACAGTGATAGGAGAATCCTTTGCAAAATCTGAGAGACCAGATAAACAGAGAAAATTATATGGTCACTAGGAATAAATAGCACCTTAATAGCCCATAATCACTTTTGTTACCTTCCACAAGCTTTGGAGATTCCTTCAGACACCCATCCATGGGGGAAATGTGGTTTCTTCTGCTTTATAGAATGGGGCTCAAACAACAGAACTAGGGTTTCATTGGCAGAATGAATCACCAGAAGCCAATAGTGGGTGATGGAGCCATCACCCAGAATTAGTTTGGCTTAATTCATACCTGTTAAGCATTAATGATAGGTTACACAAGCCATTAGCTTTCAATTAGCTGGCTTTCAATAGATACCAAAGTGTGGGGTCCTTGGTGCAGAGGGTGGTTTTCTTGCAGATGTTTAATTATTAAATGAGTGCCAGATGTTACTACTTAAGTGGGTAATGAAATGTTTGCAAGCAAACCGCAAAGCACCAAGGACCTCACTGTTTATCCTGAGCTGCAAATATTCTCTTCCATCGATGTACCAAACAATAAGCTATGATTTACAACAAAGGTTGGAATGATCCAATCTTCTAAGCCAAATCCAAGCAAACTATTTTATATTAGTATACTGGCCTACTGTGGCCTCTATAGAAATTCAGCAATGTCAGGGGTCAATAGCTTGTGAGTGATAGGAAATAGAGCAAGGGTCTTCAAACTTGGCAAGTTTAAGACTTGTGGACTTCAACTCCCAGAATTCCTGAGCTAACATGATTGGAGGAGGAATTCTGGGTGTTGAAGTCCACAAGTCTTAAAACTGTCAAGTTTGAAGACCCCTGGAATAGACTTAACATCAAGTCCACAATTCATATCTCCACTCTGGTATTGCAGGATCCCAGGCTAATCTTTTTCACAAGATTTGGGGGGAGGGGGGGAGGAAAGGAAAGAAAACAGGAGAAAACATAAGATTTATAAGCGACAAGAAACCTCACTGATTTTACATCTAGTAGTTCCCATCAGAGGCAAACTACTCTATAGGTAGTTGACTCTTCCTGCATCATGTCACTCAAAATATACACTGTGCCCAGGAGTATGGAACTTGTATTTCAGCAGCCTCTAGAACACTACAATTCCCAGCAGCCCCAGCCATGAGGTGTAACACAGCAACCTTGGCCTCCTTACTCCCTTTTATGCAACTCTGTGGGCTAAGTAAAATTGTACACTTGGTTTGAATTTGTCCAAATTCAAGTTATCCCAACAAGTTTCATAGCTGGAGTGTGTTTTGAAGTGTGGAGTGTGTTTGGAGTGTGTCTTACTCTGATCTCCCAGGGAGCCAAAATTTAGGAAGAGTCTGGTGCATCTTTGAAAACTAACCCATTGAAGGCATAGATTTTTATGAGCTGCATCTGCATTTGATGCCTTGCTTCACAGAATTAGTAGTGTCCAAAAGATCCCAGGAGACCTTTCTTCACATTTGAACAGGAAGCAAAATCCGAATTACTGCACGCAAACTAATATAAACCCAGCAATTTGTTCAGAAGACTGAAATGACAAGAATCAGGCAAGGACAGTCTCACTTTATTCATGCAAGTTTTATTTCAGGGTTCAAAACAAAGGATGGGCTCAGTCAAATCTGACAGATTTAATTTTCACATCACCATCAATAGAGAAGTATTCCACTGTATCCATTTGCAGTCTATTTGGGAACACGAGTTCTTCCCCCTTCTGCATTTTCACAAGGATTTGTTCGGCATCATAGCAGACAAAGAGCTGGAAGAGATGAAAAAGAAAGTCTCTTGAGATATAGTTTATTATATTGTTCAGAAGTTCATAAGAAAGAGTGCGCCCATTTGGTGTCATTTTTGAGGCACTAGGCTAGAAATCGAGAGACTGCGAGTTCTAGTGTCATCTTGGGCACAAAGCCAGCTGGGTGACTTTGGGCCGGTCTTCCTCTCTCAAGCCCTGAGAAACAGGCAAGAGCAAACCCTCTTCCAAACACTTGCCAAGGAAACTGCCAGGACTTTTTCCAGGTAGTCAACCAGGAGTCAAAAACTGACTTGAAGATACACATAAAGACTGTGCAGGCGCACAAAAAAAAATAAGTAAAAGATTGGAGCTTTAAAACCAAAACATTTGTCATGCCCCTGTTGGAGTCTGACTGAGAGGGAGAGGAGGAACAGCTGACAGGGAGTGAAGTGTGACTCAGGAGGTTGTGGAGAAAACTGGGGAAGAGCACAGGCCAGCTAAGCAGTCAGAGGAAGACCCAGGCCCATTCCCTTTTCATCCTAGGATAGGCAGGGAGGAGCAGATAAGGGAGAAACATGTGGTCTATGGGGGAGGAAGGGGCCCTGATCCCCTTCATGGGCTGCAGCTGTGAGGACTGTTTAAAAGGACAAATTGCACATGGCCCCGTGCTGGAAGTAAAGCGTGAAATCATTCTAGTATGTCAGTTCTTATGAGTTGTGGTATGTGTGTATTTTGATATCGGTGGATGTCTTCAAGCCCTTATCCTGCCTTGTCTCATTAATTGCTTCAGTGTGGCTTGTGTTTTTTCCATTTATAATTTATATGTATTTTGAGTTTGAACGGCATTTCTTCCTTTTTGCAACTGTTTGTGAGGAAGTTTTTCAATGATAATTGGAGCTTTGAAGCCAAGTTGAAGGAATTAAAGGGACTTCACCTGTTTTTGTGACTGTTGCTTTTGTATCCCACCCTGGGTCATCACATTTCATTAGCTCCCTTGAATGTTCATCAGCTGGGGTATAAATCAGTGATGGGATTCAATTTTTTTTTACCACCTGTTCTGTGGGCATGGCTTGATGGGCATGACAGGGGAAGGATACTGCAAAATCCTCATTCCCTCCCCAGCCCACAAACTTGCTTTCCAGCTCCGTTCTCCTGTGCAGGACAACCAAAGAAGACCCAGCCGATCTGCTGGAACTCAATGGGAAGCAGAGAATAGATGGGGGCGGGGCCAGTCAGAGGTGAGATTTGCCTGTTCTCTGGACGACTCAAAATTTCTGCTACCAGTTCTCCAGAACTAGCCAGAACCTGATGAATACCACTTCTGGTACAAATCAAGTAAGCCAGGGGTCTTCAAACATAACAGCTTCATGACTTCTGGACTTCAACTCCCAGAATTCCCCCTTCTGTCATGTTAGCTCAGGAATTCTGGGAGTTGAAGTCCAGAAGTCTTAAACTTGCCAAGTTTATAAGAAGTAAGCAAATACAGAAAACCGTGGTTAAAAGCCACCATTTCCAAGAAAGCAAATATTCAACTTTAGACAACACCAAGACAATTGCGTATTAGCTTGCCAGGTCCTGTAAATTCAGAAAGGCATTCTTGTAATGGTAAACTACCAGTGCAATGGGTTTTATTTTTTTAAAAAAAACTTATTTAATCCACAAAACATGAATTGGTTTTCAAGCAGAGTCATTCCCTCCAATACAGCCACTCCCAATCTTGTCCAGAGAAGTCAACCTTTCTGTTTATTCTTGATAAGCTACTTTGCTTTTATTGCAATTAGTTGTAGAGTTCAGTTTTCCTCAGCCTGATGCCCCTTCCAGGTCTGATAGCCATGCTGACGTTTGGTATCTGGAAGATACCAAGTGGAGGGGGAGACCAACAGTTTTTCTTACCTTGAATTCTTCCCCCTGTTGGAAAGGGAATATTGACTTCCTGGTCTCCGTCCCCCATTCTCCACACGTTTTGGAATTGCAAATAATGGTCTTAATATCCCCCCGACTGTCAAAGCGAGGGTTGAAGTGAAGGACCAGTTCAGATTCATTTTGGCCCAGGTTGATGGCAAAACTGGAAAGAACAAGTTTTGATCGTTAGAAGATAGTCCAAGAAATCTATTACCACAGTCAGATCTCTATATCCATGGTACATGTGCAAAATATAAAAAAGAAACCACAAAGAGGAGATGTCCAGAGCAGTCCTACTTACAAAGGCTACTCTGGACTTTCATCTTTATTTCCCAAGACCACAGGAAAGGATTAATCCCCTTTCTCTTCCGGACTAGAAAATACAATCTGGCTGCATTAGAATAGCTACCCGATCATTAGAGTAATTTGGTATGTGATTCAGAAATAACCGATTTATGAATACATGCTGGACCCTTGAGTCATTCATAGGTTAGATCTGATGTGCCAAAACTTATTCACATTCTCATTCTATGTGACAGGCAAGTTTTAACTCCCTTCCTTCCCTGGATCTAGTATTTTTCCAATATCAGCAAGAGATATGCTGACTTTAGCTCCTAGAATTCCACAGCCGGCAGACACAGAGCTGAAGTCCACACATCTTAAAGTTGGCAATTTTGAAAAATACTGCCCTGGTACTCCATGTGCACATGCAAAAAAAAAACACCTGAATTGCAGAACTATTCCAAACTCAAGCTTTTTTCAAGTCAAAGACCAGCATGCTTCATTTTCTGTGTGTTTTAAATGGTGTTTGAAGGATTTTATATTATTTGGCCTTCATTAAGGAGGTATCTTTATATTACCATGCAAAGACAATTCATTGTTAGATTAAAAAAAAAACAAGGTTCTCCAAAAAATTACAACAAATGATCATGTAAAGGATATGTACAGGCCCAACTATCTACTGAACAAAAATGGATTCAGTGTCCCTGTCAGAATGAATTCACCCCAATATCCATCCAACCCAATATTCTTTGTAATGTAATTCTATTATTGACAAACCTTTTGGCATCGATGTCTACCTTGGCTTTCACTTTGATGCAATTGCCAGACCTGATTTTCACGTGAGCAACCAGTTTCTAAAAAAAAGAAGAGCATGGGGTGAGAATTGCCAAACTTCTAGCCCAAAACAGAAAAGAACATTAATCAATAATGTAATTATTTCATGACTGATAAAAATTGAAAGCACAGGGGGGGAAAAGTCAGGAAAGAAAATTTCCTCTGAAGAGCTTGGTCTTTCTTTTCTTTACATAAAACTTCTAAAGCAACATATAGGATTTCTCTTGAGTGGCAAATGTACTACCCTAAGTACTGTTCCAGTTCATTTTTTTAGAACTGTTCTTTTATCCAAAAAAAAAAAAAAGCACTTGTTCCTCCTTTGTGCTGATATGTGCTTCCCTTGTTATTTTTATAGATTAAAATACACATGTTATTTAAAAAAAAAATACACATTTCAAATTCTGGAAGTGTTTCCCCAGAAACCCAAGATTGTTTTTCCACCCATTTCAGAGTTTCCACAAATTTTCCATCTCTTCCTATAGACCGTAGCCAAATTCTCACATCACACTGTGATTTCAACATGGTTTCATGAATAAACAAACCACAATCAACTGGATTTGTACATCCTGCTGACCTGTTTTTGTTAGCTTTCCCCAGCAGAACAGAGAGGAGACATGATGACTAGACAGCTAATTCTACTTTGTTGTAAAGCTATAGTAACAGAATCTTGCAAGTCTGAAAATAGGATTTTTTTTTCCTCTCCTTTGCGGCGTGAGAAATTAAGGAGGGCCACCACCCCCGCCTCTTTCTCTATCCATTACGGACCTACAGGATATGCCCGCTCTTATCTCACCATTCCCTAGGCATGTCTTCATTCTGCATTTCAAGGTCTTTCTCACATTCCATTCCATTTTGTATTTTGAAACCTAAAAATGTTTGGGTTACACATGCAAAGCCAAAGCTAAGCAAACCCGGTTAAACTTTAGCATAATGCGTGAAGCTTTTTTTGTTTAGGCTAAGTTCCCATAAACTTAACTGCTTATGAATAAAATTATCCTAGCTAGGTAGAAAACAACTAGTGTACGTGAACCTCAGTACATACAGTATAGTACATATTTCCATAAACATTTTATGTAAGGAAAAGAAGAAAAACGAGCTTGCAATTCAATGAGACTTGCGGCTGTATTGAAACCCAGGAGATCAAGTAATTGGAGTAATTTCAGATAACTTAGCTCAGAAAGTACAAAGCACTTATGCAAAGGTATGTAGCACCGTTTGTTCACACTGCAGAGAAAGACAATATTTTCTCACAGTGAGAAGCCAAGTTTTGCTAAGGAGGGATCCAAAGCAGTGGAAAATGTCTCTTTGTTCATTACTATTACACACATAAGGATACTATTCAGTTCACAACACTCTAAAAATGGTTTGGATCAAAATGTGGAAAAGCAACCCAACAGGCTGGGTTAATTACCCTCAGTTTTTCATACACTATAGCCGTGTTTCTCAATCATGGTTAGTTTAAGATGTGTGAACTTCAATTCCCAGAATTCTGAGAGTCAAAGTCCACCCATTTTAAACTTGCCAAAACTGAGAAATGCTGCATTATAGACTCCCACTAGGGCTGTGGAAGAGGAAGGAAGCTATACCTTAGCATACCTTTCTCCAACTTGGAAAACGCAAAGTTTTTTCCCACCCAAAAATGTTTCCGGCTTTTATTTTGTCAATTACTTACAAGATAATAGGTTTAAGTATAAACGTAGTTATGAATACATGAAATGGATACATATAAGAAAAATAAAAGAAACAATAGGACAGGGATGGTAGGCACATTGGTGCGCTTATGCACGCCCCCTACAGACCTCTTAGGAAAGGGGTGAGGTCAATAGTAGACAGTCTAAGGTTAAAGTTTTTGGGGTTTGGGGAAGAAACCACAGAGTCAGGTAGAGTATTCCAGACATTGATCACTCTGTTGCTGAAGTTGTATTTCCTGCAATCAAGTTTGGTGCGGTTAACTTTGAGTTTGTTTCTATTGTGTGCTGCTATGGTTGAAGCTGAAGTATTCATTGACAGGTAGGACATTACAATAATCATGCATAATTTTTTGCATAAAGTCTTAGTAAGGCACACATGCAGTACTGCATCCAGTTTTGGTCACATTACCAAAAACTTGTTGAGACTTTGGGAAAAGTGCAAAGAAGAGCAACTAAGATGATTAAGGGCCTGGAAACTAAAAATATGAAGAATGATTGCAGGGGGCTAGTCTAGCGAAAAGACAGACTAGGGGTGACATGATAGCACTCTTCCAGTATTTGAGGGGCTGCCACAAAGAAGAGGGGGTCAACTAATTTTACAAAGCACCAGGAGGCCAGACAAGAAACAATGGGTGGAAACTAATCAAGGAGAAAAGCAACCTAGAACTAAGGAGAAACCTCCCAATAGTGAGAACAATTAACCAGTGGAACAGCTTTGCCTTCAAAAGTTGTAGGGGCTCCATCATTGGAGGTTTTTAAGAAGGGACTGGGCAGCCACCTATCTGAAATGATGTAGGGTCTCCTGTTTGAGTAGAGGGTTGGTCTATAAGACCTCCAAGGTCCTTTCCAGCTCTGTTCTGATTGAAATCTGACCAAGATTGGACCAATTCCTTTAATGTCCTCTTTAGTGTATTTTAAGCTCCAGTATAACTTTTGCACTTCTGACAAAACGCTAAACTTGTTTTACACCAAACTTCTAAACCATTTTCCCCCCCAACTTCACAAACTCGAAGACGGGTGGACTCCATATCCCATGCTTGCCTAGGAGATGCTAGGAGTTGGGAGTCCACCCGTTTTCAAGTTGCCGAGCCTCAAGAAAAAGCACGTCCTAAACAGCACAATCATATTACACTCATCTCTTCCCTTCCCGGCTGCGCAACATCAGCACTTCGGTATTCGGGGCGAGAAATGCAGCCTTTTTTACTTACCGGTTCCATCGTTTTTCGATTTCTCGGAGAAGTCGCAGCAGCACCAACCTGTGAAACAAATCCCTGAATTTGTCCCGGGCTCTTTCCCCGCAATCTTGAAATAGCTTTTCAGCTGCAGGTACTTTTTTACTACCAGCCAATCACAGGAGAGCACCAATTAAGTGCACCAATTAAGGAGGTGGAGATGGGAGTGATCCAGATGGGGATGATGAGCGTTCACAATCAACGGAGCCGTGAGAGGGCGGGTGCATTGCGCGTGTGTTAAATAGACATTTAAACAAATAGAAATAATAATAAAAAAATGTTTGCAATTTCCACGGTCTATTCGCGGCTTGGACAGAAATATACTTTTTTGAAGATATGCAGAGAAAAGTCCTTTTGGACTACAACTCCCAGAATTCCTCTGGAATTTTATTTTTTTTTTAATGATGGGGGGGGGGACATAAAAAAGAAGGGCCGCGTGACTACAGTTCCCAGCAGCCTTTAGGAGCGCGATTAATCCATGGTCTTCGCCATGCTACGATTATGATTTGTGGACAATGAGTGGCCTGTTCCGGATTGGCTGCGTTGGGGGCAAGACTAGCTTTGCAATTCTAGGGGCGCAAGGAGAACCTCTTGAGGGGAGGGGGTGCGGGTTTTGTTTTGTTTTGTGCAGGTTTTACGCAGATCTCAGGTGGAAATGTTAACTATTCCTATTAAATGAAAGCATTGCAAACTGCAGCCAGAATTGCAAGCATAGGTATTGCAGGAGAGTATGATAGCCAGAAATATTGACAGCTCAGCTTCAACTAAATGTTTAGCGGATAAGAAAAAAAAGGCAAAAAGGAAAGCAGCCAATGTTTCTTTTAAAAAAAACTTCTGCTTTGTAAATTCTCAAAATATTAATGCCGTCACAAGGCAAGCAACACAGCTTTAAATCCCGATTTCCAGATTTAAACTATAAATAATGCATTCATATTTATCCGCTGAATCACTGAGACAGACTAAATGGGATTTTAATTACATGGGCATGAACAATTTTGGAAGTGATTCCCTACAGATTCCTTTTTGCCCAGGCGGTATAAAAACCGGCAAGCATATTGCTGGCTATAGAGAGGAAGAGATCCTAGTCTATACCATCCTTGTTTATTTGAAGCATTGCTGCACCCTTCATTTCTCTAAATTCCAGCTGTTTCTTCTTTTCAGCAATCCCGAGGTGGAGAATGGCCTCTTCCTTGAATAAACCTGGTTTGCAGGAATTAAGATAATCTGAAATCACCCTACATGGCAAAATCCCTCACTTTGGGAAAACATGAGAGAAGCTAGGGAAGAGAAAAGGGAGAGCAATTACCAAAAGCAACAGTTCTATGGATTTGGAGGGGAGAAGAAAAGATCTAATGGGTTAGCACCCAGTTGAAGTCACCTGGCTAAAGCACATAGCTACCTTCTGCAAACATAACAAAAAAAAATGTCACTGGAAAGATGGGAGTTTGTTGTTTTTTATATTTGAGGTTTTACTTCTCTAAGCCACCCAGTCACCATGAATTAGGCAAAGCGTAGTCAGCAACAATAGGCGCTGTGATAGCAACAGCACCGTTGCAGAACATGGATAAAGCAAAAACACTGTAGGCCAGTGAATTTCCTATTGTACAAAAGTATGACGAGCTAATCTAAAGCCTAGTGCTCGCTCGGATAAGTTAGTGAGGAACAGTAGGCTTAGAGGTATATATAATTAAACTTAATAATTTGACAGAAAATCCAACTTTAATATATCAAACAGCTCATAAATCAAATAGATCCGGGCATATAAATGATGATGTTCTGTGCTAAATACTCTCTCACTAAATATTTCTAATTCTCCTTTCCCTCATGGCAATTCACACAGTGTCCAGGACACAGAACTTCTTGTCACTTCGATCTTTTCCTTCCAAGCTAATATTATATAACTCTTTCTTCTGGTCCTTCTGGTCCTTAAGGTGCTTCTGGGTTGAAAGGATTGGGGGGGGGGGTTGTTGCTCCCTTCACGTCCCTGTCAAGGAGCTGGAGCAGATGACAAGGGCTCACCCTGCCCGCACAGCAGCACTCAGGTCTCAAATGTAGGCTTGCCAACCTCCAACCCAGCATCCTAACCGCATGAGCCACTGCATTCCTTTCTGCTGATGAATGATTACAATAGTTATTGGAATATGACTGTAACTCAATCAAAATTATTTATTTAAAACTCTACTTATGCAAATGATTCATCTTCCTTCACACCTTATAAACATACTCAAGTGGACAATTACTGTGAAGTAAAAATGCACGAGTGGTAGCTTATATTTACAATTTAGAATCTCGGACTCTACCAAAATTAATTCAGTGCTTTGGGTTTGTTTTTCTGGTATAATCATATGTATTTTTTCTGTTTAATTCTTTGCTTTATTCTATAGCATACCTTGCCAAAATTTAGTCCTTTCTCTTGGACAAAAAAGGACCCTTGATTCTCACCTTTTAGATTTTTATTTTTTTTTATTTTTAAAAAAGAAAAAAAAAGCCCCCACAAAATTATGACATTCAAGTGGGCTACTGAATGTATCTGTCACAGTCTTTGTTTCTGGGAATTAACAGAAATCGTTTTATTATTCATTTTAACCACGCACCAGAAATGAGACTAAAAACCAGGCCAAAAGTGACAAACAGTCCATAGGGGACTTCACCAAAAATCAAAGTATAAGCAGCCCTGAATGGAGTAAAGGAAGTTTTCAGGGAAGGATCCTGGGCACCTGGATACAGAAAATCAACGGATAGTTTTGACCGGGCTCTTGAAATTGCTGGCGGCCTGAAGCTGCAGCTGATAAGCCATAGGATGGATCTTGAATCCATAAAGTCTGAAAGAAATAAAAGAGTTAAAGTGGGATGGGAAGGAAGATGTAAAAGTCTTGCCCAAATAACCAACCTATATTTTCAGTTAAAGTGTACAAAGACTTTGTCAGATTTCAGTATGACTACTTGGTTCAGATAAGGAATCTTAGATTTTAAAAAAAAACTTTAAAATTTGATAGAAGTGGGAATCGGCCCAATGCTATACTTACAGGTGTCAGCAAAGTAACTTTGGCTTAAGTTTACTTAACTTCCTAAGGATACGAAAAGCACAGTAAAATCAGGTTTCCACAGAGTGTGGTTTAGAAGGAAATAATTTCTCAGATATAGTGGTTTTCAGGAAAAAAAAAACTTTAAAATCTTGCCCCATAATGATAAGTTTCTCTACTGAGATTCTTCTCTTTTTCTGGCAGCATAGTATCTCAAACTGGATTTGGAGTAGGAAGAGAATTGTTATGTTATCATACCTCATTTATTCAGAGAATCAGTTGTTTATAAGCAGTTAAAATTTGATCTAACAAAAGCATACTCTTCTGTATGTTGCAGAATGTATTTCCATTATTTTTTACAGAAGAATTATTTAAATAGTCGTAAGAACTACCAGTATCTGCCTTTGTTTTATATAGAGCAATAGCACTTAGACATATATACCGCTTCACAGTGCTTTACAGCCCTCTCTAAGTGGTTTACAGAGTCAGCACATTGTCCTCAACAATTTGGGGTCCTCATTTTACCAACTTTGGAAGGATGAAAAGCTGAATCAACCTTGAGCCTGGTGAGATTTGAACTGCCAAATTGCAGGCAGCCAGCAGTTAGCAGAAATAGTCTGTAGTACTGCACTCTAACCAGTGCGCCAGCATGGCTCATATACCGCTTCTTTCCATTTCCTTCCTCTCTTTTAACTCTGATCACATTGTCAACTGCTTCTGATTCTCTTACACTCCGTGTCTGTCTATTCTCTTAGCTTCTGGCCTGCCTGCCTTCCTTCTTTATAGGGAAGTGTCCTATTAACCCTTTATTTCCATTCCATTGTTTCATCACATTTAACAATGATTTGAAGTGCACCTCTTCTTGAGCACAATATTGGGAAGCAGCACAGCCAGCCCTTATAGAGAGCCAAACAGTATTGCTTAACATTGCTATGTTTCAACATTCACTGAGTCTCTGAAAACAACCATAACAATAACATCCCAGGCTCTGGCTAGTATTGAAATTTATGACCTGCGAGATCAGTTGCAAATAAACACTGACAACACAAAAACCAGGACTGTTTTCAAGTCTTCTTTTTCGCAGCACAGAGATGTCCACTTTTGTCTGAGAAGTCTCTAGTCGTGCAACTCTATCCTTAATAATAATGAAACAATCCTTCATTCATTTTAGGGAACAACTACATCCTTTCTTTCTCTTTCTGAGTGACAGCAAAAAAATTAGAGATGACCAAACTTTTATTCAGTATATTCTGTTATACATTTGATGGCGCCTTACCTGGGCACAAACTGATTGGCTGGTCGCTTCGGCCGATATTCAGGATGCACCATGAATAACATGTGAGGAAAACCAGTTCCAAAATAGGCACCATCTGTGTGATGATGGCGGGAAGATTTGGGAGTATAGACATCCATACATTTGGGGCAGTACAGTTTGACCATAGCTTCCCCTGGGATATCGGATAAACCTAGCAGTGAAGACAAAGCACAGTAAGATAGAATTCAGAAATTAAATTAGTTTAAAGAAGTTACTTGATATGACTTCTGGAACAGACTTACCGACCTGACTTTCATCCACAGTCCCAGATCTACAGTTTGCAGGTTTCCAAAATGGACGATTCAAGAATTTAGTTCTAAAAGAGCCTGAACTGAAAGCATCCTATGATTGAATCTGCCCACTATATCACCCTGATTCTGTAGCCCAGTTTTTTTTTCTTTATCTCCTCCTATAAAATAGACCCCTTACATTAGCTCTGAATCATTTCTTCCATAATGTAACATACTCACCAATGGGCAGCATAGGCTGATTCTCACAGTAAACTCGAGGGCAGTATCCAAAGTCTCCCTGCTGGTATTTCTCAAGCTAGGAATAAAGAAGGAGAAAAAAATATATATAGAAAACACAATCTTCCCATAAATTGGAAAGGAACTGATCTGCTGGCTCAGGGCAGAGAAATCTGTAAGGAAAATCTTTAAGGAAACCTGCACTTACCAAGTAACTCGATTGTCTAGATCAGGGATCCCCAACGCCCAGAAGTTGCGGATGTATGTGCAAAGCTCCATTAATGCGAACAGCGGGTGTGGCTGCCAGTTGCTTGTGCAAATGGAGATGTATAAATACGCACACTCACCCACTGCTCATGCAGAACCCCCCCCCCCCAAAAAAGCCAGAAAGGCTGGGGACCACTGATCTAGATGAATCTGCAGTATCTGTTCAAATTACACCCCCTTTTAGGTTTTATAATCTCTGATTGGGAACCTCTGTCCAGGAACATAAAAAAAAAATTGTATAGAGTACTCGCTTATTAAATAGCATGGATAATTACCATCTGGGCAATACCACGGTTTGTGAGGATATAGCGGGCATGAATAAGTCCATAGAGCATTTCAGCTGCCTGTTCGATCAAGTCACTCTGGTTAGGATTATCCTCCAGCTCTTCATCTGCAAGAGAAAGGGAAGTGCTCTGCTGCAATGCACTGTGACATTGACAAAGAGGCAGAAAGTTGTACTTTCCTACTGAAGCATTATCAGATATTGATTCCACATTGTTAGCTCACTTCTACTGTTACGTCTTTACTTAGCCAGTATTTTCTTAAATATTGTCGTCTTCCACTCTATTCCTGCCACACTAAATTGTAATTCACAATGTAATACAACTGGCAAAATATTTTGATCATTTATTTTAACAAATTAAGATCAGAAACATAAATTACTGTTATCTTTTTCTCAAACATGATTAGGTGCCTATGTCATTTCTCAGATGTTTAAAATCAACATATTTTTAAGTGTGTATTTCTTCTACCCACTTCTCGGCCTTTTGGCTAAGATCAAGTGTAGTATCCTATTCCTTTTACATTCTTGCTGTTATTCTTAGCAAGCCTTTATTTTTATACACATTAAGTTCAGTGAGAGAGAGTGTGAGCTGTTGCACTAGTTAAAGGCACTAGGCTAGAAACTAGGAAAGTGTGAGTTCTAATGCTGCCTTAAGCACAAAAATGGTTTGATGACTTAGGGTCAGGCCTTTCCTCTTAGCCCTAGAAAGAAGACAATGGCAAACCAATACCAGTAACATTGCCAAGATTCTAGTTGCCAAGAATCAAGACTTATTTGAAGGCACAAAACAAGAGGGGAAAACAAGAGACAATATTTTATATTTAGAGTGCCCTGCAGAATTTTAATAGAAAACTGGAAAATTAAAAATCCTGCTTTTGGGGACTGAATCAGGATTCATTTTAGATTACCAGGCCCTCAGAGAATTAATATTTATGAAGACAGTTAACAAAGGGATATGGTGGTTAGTAATAGCATATTGTATAACCTGTGGCTTCTATTCTTATGACATGAAACAAGAAAAAGAATGCAAAGTGTGGTTCCTGGAATCCTTTCCAAACCCTTTGCCAGTTGTTGCCATAGTCTTCTGCTTTCTCCACATGCTGCATCTCTATATGTCTGCTTTGACATAGAACCCAGGCTATAAACCATCTGCTGTCAGCCATGTGACTGGGAGGAAGAAAAGATGGGGGCCTAGAAGGAAGCAGTCAACAGCATTCCATGCTGCTGACCAACTGCCTCTTCCAAAATTGGAATATTTTCTTCCAAAACCTTCAATTGAATCCAACCCCCTTTTAAAGTTCAATTTCTTTTTATTGGCTTTCTGCCCCAGACCCCCATACACCAAATTTGCACCCATTCTGTTTTGTTTTCAGAGTGTGATTCTGGTGACAGATAGTGAAACAAGATAGAAATCCAAATGTTATACAGGTAATACTCAACTTACAACTATTTGTTTAGTGAAAATTATAATGACAGGGGGAAAAGGGAGTTATGACCAGTTTTCACACTTAATGACCCTTGTAGCATCCCCATGGCCATGTGATCAAAATTCAGGTGACTGGCAAGTATTTAGGACAGTTGCACTGTTCTGGGGTCATGCAATTACTATTTGTAACCTGCCCAGCCAGCTTCAAACTAGAAAAGTCAATGGGGGAAGCCAGATTTGCTTAATGACTGCACTGATTCACTCAACTACAATGATTCACTTAACTGTGGCAAAAAGATTGTAAAACAAGCTCAACTCATTTAAGTGCCTTCCTTATCAAGGGAAGGTTAGGTCTCAATTCTGGTTGTAAATCAAGGACCACCTATTTTGAAAAATTGGAAAGAAAAAGGATGGCTGAAGATTATGAATCTCAATATTTTCTACCTTGGTTAGCAAAAGCTTCCCATATGATCAACCTGTGACAATTCATGTTTCTGATCCTGGCTAAGATAGAAACTCTCCATACATATGAAGAGTTTTCAGTGACATATCCAATGAGCCCTAATTAGTTTCACCAAAATGTCTTCTGAGTAATGGCTACTGCATGCACATGTCAAGTGTATGTTGCCAGCATGTGTCAACATCAAGCAGGGAGGCATAGCAGGGTCAAGAGGTTACAACCTGCTAATCATGTTTTCAAAAGTCCCTGTAATACCAGAATATAAACTGACAGTAAACAGCACCCCTTACTAGCACTGATGTTACTCTAAAGATATAATGAACCATCTACAAGAAAACAAGCAAGTTCAGAGAGCACCAAGGGCCTCCCAGTCTCTATAATGTCAAGTAATCCAAGATACAAACAGATTTAGATTGTTTCCCACCTGGTTCTAAATCGAGGATCATATCCAAGGCCTGGCGATAGTGGGGAACTTGTTCATTGAGGCCAGTTAAATTGAACTTGTCTTGGATGTAGTCTTCATCCACCTGAAAACAAATAGAAACCAGGATCAATTGATCTTGACTTCTCAAGTGTCTGTACTTTACTTTCTAAAGACCCAAGTTAACACATTTCTGAAATTGCCTGCAGCTCCTATTTATTTAAAACCCTCTATCATCTCTCTCAATATGTTCAAATCAAATTTTTTTAAAAAGGGACACTGCTAATTTCCAGGCCCCACTGAATATGTCCATGGACAATGCTTCCCAACTCACCTCACAGAAGAACTCATTGCCACGCAAACCACAAAACCAGGAAATCCAAGATACCTCCTCAGAGCTACTCATCTTCCCGTCCTCTAAGAGAAAGAAAGGAACAGAAGCATCCTCAGCGTTAACAGCGATCACTCGCAAATAAATTCTTTGTGGAAAAACTCCCTACACGACATAGAATTTTTCAGCTCATGTTCCCCAACCCTTGCTTTACGCTGGACGATAAACTACCGTCTTGCATTTGTGCATGGGAACCAATGCTACACAAGAATCCCATAAGCTGTTTCTTCTTTGCAAATAGAAACCCACTTCCGACATCACTGGAAAAAAATGCCTTTTTTCAGAGTAGTAATATCTCCTCGTTACCGCATCATTTCTCAAGAAACATGCAATCGACTCTCTTCCTTCCTTTTTTCGGTTTTTTTTTTTTTTTTTTTAGCGCCCGGCACACATTTTCGCTGCTGCCCTCGCCTCCTCCTCCGCTCTTTCCTGAATATTAACCGGAGAACGCCATTACTTGGCCATGCCTCCCCACTATGTTTCTGGCCAACACCTCCCAAAATCTATAGCCCAATAACTCACCCCAAAAGGCACGACTGCCTCAAGGAGAGGGACGCGGGGTGCAAACAAGCTTTGGACCAGTAAGGCCTCTTGTCAGCTTCAACGGCGCACGCGCTACAGTCGCCGATGAAACGGCATCACGGGATTGCAGTACTTCGGAATAAGGAGAGAACGGACGAAGAGGAACCGGGAAACTACCAGTCCCAGAGTGCAACGGAGAAGGAAATGGACGCTGGTGGGGGAGGTGGGGAGTTAGTCCAAATTTCCTTTCAATATGCTGTGCGCAACGAACTAAATGCAGCGCAAATAACGCTGTGCTTTCAATGAGCCCCCCGGACTTGCAGAAGAACAAGATGAACGTTTGATCGAAACTGGCTTGGGGGAGGTGAGTGGGAATGGTAATCGGATTAACCCAAGGTAGGAAGGGGTGGTTTAGATCTTCGGGCTGGGTTATCATTCGTGAATATGGAAGCGATCGGTTCGAAAGTGCAATTCAATGTACTTTTCCAATCCTTTTACAAATAGTAGGGCGGAAGGGCAACCAGAAGCGTAGAGGCTTTATCGTTTCTTTTCTATTTGTCCGATCCGGTCCCTGTTCGCGCTGATTTACACGAGTGTAAGCTGAATGAAGACCTAGCTAGGTATCATTTCGCTTCCTTTCCCTAATTCTTGATCTTTGGCAGCCTCTCCACATTCCTCCTTCACATCTTTGATTTCATTCCACGTTCCTCTCGTTCCCTATCGATGAGCTTCAGGACCTCCAAGCGATTCCTGACGTTCTTCTTGAAAATGGTCCTTGCGCGCTCCGGATCGTGGAAAATGGTTGCCTTGTATATGAGCAGTTCGTGACCTGTTTCATAGTCAGCCCTTGGCCAAGTCTTTAGTGTTACAACTGAGCCCTTGTACCAAAAATAGAGTCAGATCTGGATTCGGGTAGTCATCAACTTAAAATCACAATTGAGCCCAGAATTTCTGTTGCTAAGTGAGACATTAAGAGACACTGTCCGGTTAGGACATTTCTTGACACAGTTGTTAAGTGAATTACTGCAGCTGTTAAGGTAGTTGCATGGTTGTTATAAGTGAATCTGGCTTCCCCCATTGACTCTGCTTGTCAGAAGGTCGCAAAAGGGGATCACATGACCCCCCCTGGGATACTGCAACGGTCATAAATATGAGCCAGTTGCCAAGCGTCTGAATTTTTATCATGTGACCATGAGGATACGGCAATGGTCATAAGTGTGAAAAAACAGTGATAAGTCACTTTTTTTCAGTGCTGTTGTAGCTTCGGTCACTAAATGAATGGTGGCAAATCAAGGATTACCCGTACCCCATTTGCTGACATTCGTATACAGAGATGTTATTTTGGTTGTTGGTCAGTTTAGTTGTCACTAAATTGTTCATCTGCCTCCAGGACTTTCCTCTTATATCACTTCTCTTGAATATAAGCGCCTTGGCAGCTTTAGCTGGTCAGCGGGGACCCCCTTGACGCTTCTGGTAATCCTGAGGGGATCCTATATTCTGGTTTAGGCTCCTGGCATTCTTCACTCAACTCTCCCAGCCTTACCTCACTATGATGATGGCCTATAGCAGGATTTGTGGGGTATTTGGTAGCCAAATACAATTGAATATTCCTCCCACTGCCCACCATATTACACAAAGGAACAAAAAAGGAGGTACATGATAATACTTCAATGTTATATCAAGATTAGTGAAAGCGGTAAGTAGCAATGAGTGTAGGGTACAGGTAGTCCTCAACTTATGACCAAATTGAGACCAAAATTTATGTTGCTAAGCGAGATGGTTAAGTGAGATCTGCCCCAGTTTACACCCTTTCTTGTCACAGTTGTTAAGTGAATCTGGCTTCCCCATTGACTTTGTCAGAAGGTCACAAAAGGGATCTTGGGACTCTGCAACCGTCTTAAATATGAACCATTTGCCAAGTGTCTGAATTTTGATCATTGTGACCGTGGAGATAATCCAGTACTCATAAATGTGAAAATGGTCATAAGTCATATTTTTAGTGCCGTTGTAACTTTGAACAATCACTAAATGAAAGGTGATAAGTCAAGGACTGCCCATATTGCCTAGTTCCAAAAATGTGACAGAAAAAGTATAATGTGATAGAGATGCAAGCCAGGGCGTGCTGTTTTCCAAACAGGATTTTGAAGGGTTAACGCTATTTTATAAAACAAAAGCAAATATTGCAGTGCTAGCTCCCATTGTAGCTTATTTCTGTTTCCTTGCACATTCCTTTTTAACCATGATTGTAGCATCAATATTATATCTATGCAGACCAAAACAGAAGTGGTCCGTAAAAGGATACCATGATTGAATGGTATCCTTGAATTATGGGGCCTTGAATTAAATCCAGAACTCCCTCCCCTACAGTACAAATTAAGCAAATTAAGCAAAGCACCAGGGGAGACATGATAGCAGTCTTCCAATATTTGAGGGACTGCCACAGAGAAGAAGGGGTCAAGCTGTTTTCTAAAGCACCTGAAGGCCACACAAGGAATAATGGATGGAAACTGAACAAGGAGAGATTTAAACCTGGAAATAAGGAGAAACTTTCTGACAGTGAGAACAATCAACCAATGGAACAGCTTGCCCTTAAAAGTTGTGGGAGCACCATCTCTTGAGACTTTCAAGAAGAGATTGGACTCCCAACAGTCAGAAATGGTGTAGGGTCTCCCACTTGGGTGGGTGGGAGTTAGATTAGATGACCTACAAGGTCCCTTCCAACTCTGATTATCTGTTATCTGTTAAATCACAAACCTGAGTGTGCTTGCTTTCTTGCAGAAGCATCTTTAACTGGGTAACATCATCAGTGCTAGTAAAGAGTGCGGTTTGCTGTCAGTTTATATTCTAGAATATAATGTAAACTGACAACAAACTGCACTCCTTCCTAGCACTGATGATGTTACCTACTTGGGTAATGAAGTGTCTGCAAGAAAACAAGCAAGCTCAGAGAGCACCAAAAACCCTCATTTCAACCCTGAGCTACAAATATCCTCCTTTATTGAATTCACAAACTGTTATTGGGTCTGAATACAGTAGCTAAGAGGGATAACAAAAATCAGAGTTGTCCCACTTTTAATTCAAAGACTACCTAAGAAGGAAGCAAATCCACTTCCCTGAATTCAGTTATGACCTCCCTTCCCCAATAAGTTACCATCCCGGATGCTGGTGCTGCTTCGCCGGCTCATCCTGTCTGCTGTAGTTGTTCTCAAAATGGCTGTCATGGTTTCTGTATCAATTAGCCATGCCTGTGTGATGGGAAAATGAGGAAAATATCCATCAATACGTACAGTAAAGTACAATCATCACATGTAAGTAATGTTTGAGTTACACTTTTTTTAACCAACTACCCTCTGAGATGGATTCTAGATACGCAAGCGATCTATGGTGTATTGTATTTTTATTTAAATCGCTTATATTGAAAGTTGCTTGGACTCCTCGTCCTGAAAATCAGGAAATTAAAAATGGTAATACTCAGTTCTGGATTTTAGCTTTTGACAGGACTTAAAAAAAAAAAAAGATTCAAAACATTAATAACCAAGTGTGGCTTGTGGTTACAGTGATCACATGTCTTTTATTATTGTTATATAGAACAGTGCTTTATTTCAGAAATATGTTACTTTATCTTTTGGGCTTTTGCTCTTGAATCTTCCTTTGTAAACCAAAGCTATAAACATTATTTTTAATCCTCATGAATCTTTAACAGATTCATTCCTTTTTCTGGTTTTCCCTTTTATTTTTCCATAAAATCTGTTAACTGAGAAATAATGCAGCCAGTAAACAAGCTTTAAAACTTTTGGAAATCTAGTTCCTTACAGGTGAGAGGTGTCAACTTTTTAGACCAATTGCTCTCTTAAAATATCCATTTAGAAAGCTTGAAAAGAAGGCATAGTATTGGGCCTAGGTGCAAATTAAGGAAAACCTTCAAAAAGAGCTCTGTCGCTAAAAGGCGGGAAAAAGGACCTTTTGTCGGCCAAAGTGAGCATGCGCATGGAGAGCATGCATGACCACTGCGCATGCCTCACAACGTCAAGGGCTCCTAAGGATCCCTTACCTCCGCTACTTCAAACCCTTTCTTCTGCAATGTGGAAGGCTCCCTTTTACATTCGTACTCTTTGTATTATTCTGTGCTTTTAATCCACCCACCCCGTTTCAAAAAGTGTTGGAGGATAAGTCGAGCTTGCGTGTATAGTTGAGCCTCCGCAGCCCCTACGTAGCGTTTCCGCGCGTTGCTAGGCAACCGAACGGGCACTTCCGTTTGAAAAAATCCCGTCCGGGAGTCGCGTGTTGCTTTGACGTCTTAAGAGAAGCCTTAGAGATACGCAGTTAAAGGGACGTGCGGCTGTAAACTTCAGGGTTAAAGAGACAAGTTTTTTTCCTCCAATAAAATTTGTCAGATTCACCAGGGTAATAATGCGGAATCTGTTTGATTCTTCCACTTTTCGTAACGATGGTTGATATATGGTGTAGAAAATATTACCCATTGTTCTTTTACTATTGAAGAGGGGGTTGCAATTATGTTTTTTCTCTAGCCTGAATTTCTTAACTTTTTGATAACTTAAGGTATGTCTGGAGAATTCCGAGAGTTGGTCCACATGTGTTAAAGTTATACTAAGGTTGAGAAACATTGCTCTAGAGCAGGGATGTCAAATCTTGGCCATTTTAAGATCTGTGGACTTCAACTCCCAGAATTCCCCAGTCAGCTGTGCTGGTTGGGGAATTCTGGGAGTTGAAGTCCACAGATCTTAAAATGGCCAAGATTTGACATCCCTACCTTAGGGTATCTTTCAACAAAATGGTGCAGAATAGGGTAGGATAGGATAGGATAGGATACTTTATTGTCCAAGTGTGATTGGACACACAAGGAATTTGTCTTGGTGTAAATATTCTCAGTATATATAAAGAAAAGGTACATTGGTTAAGAATCAAGAATCAACGTACAACACTTAATGATAGTCATAGGGTACAATCAACAATTTGATCATACTAGGAAACAGTCGATATAAATTGTAAGGATACAAGCAACAAAGTTACAGTCCTACAGTCACAAGTAGGAGGGGATGGGTGATAAGGAGTGATGAGAAGATTAACAGTAATAGTAGTGTACTCTTTGTAAATAGTTGGACAGTGTTGAGGGAATTATTTGTTTAGCAGAGTGATGGCTTTCGGGAAAAAACTGTCCTTGTGTCTAGTTGTTCTTGTGTGCAGTGCCCTATAGCTTCGTTTTGAGGGAAGGAGTTGAAACAGTTTATGTCCAGGATGTGAGGGGTCTGTAAATATTTTCACAGCCCTCTTTTTGACTCGTGCAGTATACAGGGCCTCAATTGAAGGCAGATTGGTAGTAATTGTTTTTTCTGCAGTCCTAATAGTTGGGGTGTGTGTGATTTTTTATTTTTTTTCCAGATGATGTTCTACTGTACTTTTATTAATTTATTTTATTCTTTTTGTTAGTTTTTATTGTTGTTTTGTTTTATTTTGTTTTAAATATGGTTTTACATTCTGTAAGCTGCCTTGAATCGCCATGGGCAAATAGGTGAAAATATACATTCAATAAATAAATAAATTATTAATATTATTGACCCCATCTTGATATTATTATTATTAATAATAATATTGACCCCCATGATTTAAGAGAGGAAAAAACAGGTCAATAAAAACAAAGTTAGGGATGGCAAAATAACAGACTAGGTTGTTTTCTGAGTTTTATTTACTTACTTCATGTGTGTCTAGTCCTCTAAAGTAGTGTGTGAACCCTCTTCTGGATGGCACCTGTTTGGAGACCCAAAAAAGGATCAGAGAAACTAAATGTTTAGTTTTCTTGCATAATTGTTGAAATTGGTCAGTAAAGACTAGAACAATCCCTATGCGGTAGAAATGTTGTGTTTGAATTCTCACCCAATCCAGCTAACCACAATACCTAGAGTCTTACATTTTAATTAGAGAAATAAATAACCCAATCTTCAGGATGTTTCGGTGCTTGATGCCACATTGTGCACTGCTACAAAATGTGTAAGGATAGTACGTATTTGTCTGTGGTAAATAATTGGTGTTTTATGTAAATGTCTTGTTTTTCTCTTTCAGCGGTTTGTGGTGGTTACAGCTTTTCAGCCAAAAACAATTTTGCTTCAACATGAACCATGGTGAACAACTGATCGCTTTTACTCGTGCCCAGGAAGAATCGGATCTTTGGAGAGATGGACACATTCAGAAAAAAACCAGAAGTTCTTGCACCACCATCCAGGTAGAAGAGAACTTATCTGGTGAAGCAGTGCGTAACTTTTATGAGAGCCTGGCACTTACAAGTAGTTCTAAAAGTGCATCACCGAGGAAACCAAGGGTAGTTCGTGTACTCCGTCGGCCAGCGCAGGTGTCTCCTTGCACCCTGAGCTGCCCAGAACAAACCGACACCCGCAAAGGGAATCAGCTCTTGAAAGCCGCTCAAGATGGCAACATGAAGGCTCTCCAAAGGCTTGTGGAGAAGGAAGGGTGTGATGTCAATTATAAAGATGGGTTTTATTGGACAGCCATCATGTGTGCAGCCTATGCTGGGCGAGAGGAAGCGGTGCGTTATCTTTTGAGACATGAGGCAGCTTGGCTGGGAGTTTGTGAATCACAAGGCCGGGATGCTATGGATCTGGCTGAAGAAGCTGGACACGGAGAGGTGGTCAGCATCCTTCGGGAGAGCAAAAGGCCTCAGGTGAAGAATGAACCCTCTAGGTGAGTTCTCCTGTTTCTGAGTTCATCCAATTTTCCTGACGGAGGAAATGCTCTTGAGCGCATTTGCTTCTGAGTGTTGCTATGCAATATTTTGGCCACTGAGGTAGGCCAAAAGCAAGTCAAAAATTGTCAAAATTTTAAAAAGTTTACCCTAATATTGATTTTTAGTTATTGCACTAATGGCTACAGGTAGAGCAAAGCAAAGGCCATTAAATCCATTCTATGCCATGAAAACATTTATGGAATGCAAGCTGCTCACTGCTCCCCCACCCCTTTCTGTTGGCAACTCTAAAAAGACCATATAAATATGTTATGAGTTGGTAATATAAATATTATTAATAAAGACCAGAGTCTTCTAGGCTAAGCAAAGTCAATTTGAAAAAGATTGCCATGGTCCTGTAATGTTGTTCATAGATAGAATTTCAGAATTTTTCAAGAAAAACAAACCCTACAGCCCTGCTCCAATCTCCCATTACCATCTTTTGGCATGGTTCAAGTTACAGTTTGTATAAACGTGGCTTGCCTTGTTTCAAACCATTTGCCTTCTTTCTGCAGTTTACTGGCTGAGAGAAAATACTGCGAAGTGTGCCAGGCCCACTATAGCGAGGACACTGTGGCTCTCCACGAGCGTTCCACTGCCCACCTTTTCAATCGGCGTGACCCGTTGCCCTCCACCCGGTACTGCATCCCTGAGAATAACGTGGGCTTCCAGTTGATGGTCAAAGGCGGCTGGGATAAAGAAACTGGACTGGGCCCAAGTGGTGCTGGTCGCAAGTTCCCGATTAAGACTGTCCTCAAGAGAGATCAAAAGGGTCTCGGCTTCTGCAGTAATCTCAAACCCAAGGTTACCCACTTCAGGCCTAATGACCGTTGCGCTGTAGAGGAACCTGTGAAGCGACAATCCAGAAAAGAACGAGCAGCAACAGTGGGAAAACGGGAGGCCCGCCGGAGGGAGGCCAAGGCTGCAGCTTGGGAACGCAACCTTCGTACTTACATGAACTTTGATCTTTGAACCCTTTGGGGACATTTGGTGATCCTGATAAGGGCATATCCAGCTATGAGTTACACATCATAATAAAGCATATCTTAATCATAGTTTATTTAATATATTGACATTGGCTCTGGGTACTGTAAGTCTTGGCTACTTTGTTATTTAACGTGTAGTGTCACCAGCCATTGAGTCTTTGACCTTTTTTCGGTCTAATTCAGCCTTTCTCAACTGTGGCAACTTTGAAGTGTGTGGACTTCAACTCCCAGGATTCCCATACTGGCTGGGGAATTCTGGGAGTTGAACTCCTTACATCTTAAAGTTGCCAAGGTTGAGAAGCGTTGGACTAATATGTAGCAGAGAACAGAATGAATCAGGGAAGAAACCCATAGGAGGAGCAGGAGTAACTATGACTCTCTTTCATGGGTACACCGCCTGGGCACTTCCTTGCAGCGACCGCTGGAGAAGGTGCAGGCATGTTATATGCCCCCCTGTACCCGAGCTAAGACCCAGGTCACCCCCCCTGTCGGGCCAACCACCTAGCAGGGGGTTTACTGCTGGTTACAGAACGTATAAGGAAAAAGGGTCCTGGTCCCTCCGGACTTCAGGACTCCAGCACTATAGATGGAAGCACTAGTGTCACATGTCCCCAAACCGGTTCACTGAGTACTCCTGTGGCCGCCAGTTTTCCACCAAGCAGGGCCTGAGCACGCATCGATGACACTATCAACCTGTCGAAGTTAACATCGAACACGTAGCCGCTTTTCCTACTAAGCGCCTGATGTGGTCCCGGGAGGATGATGAAGCCCTGCGTCGGCATTCTGACCATCTCTGGAAGACTGGGATGCTTAACAAAGAACTTTATACACTTCTGCTCCTGCAGTTCCCTGGCCGTTCACAGGAAGCTGTCAAGAAGCACCTCCAGACCATCAAGTGGGTCCCACCATCTGACCCCGCATCTGTTTGCCATCCTCCGCCAGAGGTGGGCACCAAGACTACTACTGTTTCCGGATCAGACCCGCTGGCACCGTTATCTGCCTCTACATCAGGTCTGGCTCCAACCCAGCAGCTACCTGGATGACCACTCTCCTGGAAGTGGCAGCTGCAAATCTGAGAGAAGCCAAGATGGGAGCCAATGAATTGAGTGAGATTGCCCGAGATCTACTATCTCAGGAGATTAGCCAGTCACGGGGCAGGGCCCTCCTTCAAGATCATGCCCAACACTGGTTTCCCCACACATGGAGACCATCGAAACCCCGTCCGACAGATATGACTCATCACTGGAGCTAACGTTCCACTCGTAGAGCCAATTATTCCAGCATTCATTTGTCTCGATCCACCACCTCTCTGTCATCATTTCTAACTGGGGACTGCTTTACAAACCATCCGGCGTTGGGATACAGATTTTGGGCTTGTGCCGCAGGGACTGCATGGACATTGGTCTCCTAATCATCGCAGGCTCGCTCAAATGTTACGATGTTTACATGTGTGGAACCGGGAAAGGTTGAGTCCGGACCTTGGGTCGCATGTGATTAATGACACTGCCATAAGTGGTGACTCCACTAATGTGGCCATCTTTAGCTAATTTTTGCTCTCCGAGGGGTTCGCCTCTCTGATAATTTATGATACCCTTGCCAAGGTTGAGAAGCGTTGGTCTAATATGTAACAGAGAATAGAATGAACCAGGGAAGAAACCCATAGGAAGAGGAAAGAAGAAACAACTGGTTCTTTGACTTTATACCAGGAATCTTCAAACTTGACAGCTATAAGACTTGTGGACTTCAACTCCCAGAATTCCTCCTCTAGTCATGTTAGTAAAGGAATTCTGGGAGTTGAAGTCCACAAGTCTTAAACTTGCCAAGTTTGAAGACCCTTTCTTTATACGGTTTAATATATGTGTCAGATCCGTGTATCTGTCATTTCTTCAGTGGAAGAAGAAAAGAGTGGGGGGAGGCTGATAAAGAAATCCCTTTTTGATGTAACCTGAATATATTTAATCTTATATCAAATTTGTATAACCCACACATGATACGATGGAGGGAGAAAAGCCAGATGGCCAGAACTATCACCTCTGAGAGGCACAACCAGGAGATGAGAAGGTCATAAAAACTCCACAGTGAGATTGTACTTTGGGAATCTCTTGAATAGTTCCTTCTAACAAGAGGGGTGGGGAGGAATTAACATATTGGCTTTTGTTTCACTAAATACACATCGAGATAAGGGGAGGGGGTCTAAACTCCCTTATGTATCCCTGTATGCCTGAGAGACCTCAGACGCTGCTTTGAACTCCTACAGGAATTGTCTCATCTCAATAAAGAATTCCTTTGTGATACATTTGGATACGTTTTCAGAAGTTCATTCTAGTTGAGTGAATGGGAAAAGTTCTGTAGCCTGACAATATGCTTTACATGCCTTGAAAATGACTAAACAATGAACTTCACAATCTGAACTATTTTGTGGATTTGAGGATGAAAATTAATGTACAATAGGAACACTTCAAGTTGACCCACTTCAACTACTTGGAACAACTACATTCTTTAACTGGAACTCATAGATTATAAACCACTTAGAACTGGAAGAGTAGGTAATATATACAGTACCTTTTGATAGTATGCATCCTATAGACATCCAAATGTTTTTTACACTGTCTGATAAGAACTTCAGATTGTATAAAATAAAGAGCATGAATCTGAAAATTATCATTTCAAATAGGTAAATTGAGATGATAGGGGAAATGGAATGTGTTGTTATTAGTTGCCAACCCATTGTATGTCCGAACCATCGTAACCCCATGGACAACGTTCCTCCAGGCCTTCCTGTCTTCTACCATCTTCTGGAGTCCATTTAAGCTCACGTCTACTGCTTCAGGGACTCCATCCAGCCACCTCATTCTCTGTCATTCTATTCTATTGCCCTCAATCTTTTCCAGCATCGGGCTCTTCTCCAGTGAGCCCTTCACATTAGGTGCCCAAAGTATAGAATGGAATATATCTCTGCTAATATGAATGGTAAAAATAGGGTAAGAAAAATGGAAGAATGAGAAAGTTCAAGACATGCAAGTGTAGAAAATGGTCAACGTGTTCTCGGTTGCCACATAGAAAAATAGAGATGCAGTGAATTGTGTTGATGTAAAGTACTTCAGTTATATTTTCTATTCTCTTTCTCCTCCCCTTCAGTCATTTAGTTTCTTGGGTTTACTGTTTCTTATTCCTTTTTTGTGTTCTACACAATCCTGGCTGTCCAAAAGGAAACAGTACATTGATTTGTGTTTTTGTCTGCTTGAACCCCCACCCGCACAAGAATATGCTATTTCAAACAACAATGGTTTGGAAGGCACCTTCAGCATGAATTCCCCCATCTTATATTACTACTAATTTTCACATTTCGTTTTGGCAGATATTTATAAGCAGATATACTGAGATAATCCCAAACCCATGTCTTTAGGACAACCATATTAGGATTTTTTTTTTTAAAAAAAAAACCAGGGTAACCAATAGATGGCAGTGGTGTGAATATATTTTTTCCCCTTTATCAATTTGCTCCTGTGTGCTATTCACCTCATTTTGCAGCCAGGTTATAATAGCCTACAGAAAAATTAGAAAGTGATTCAAACACACAGGAACTTTCTAATTCCCACTCCTTTCATCTCACAATATGTTCGCTTGCTGGGAAGGGTGGAGACTGCCCTTTTAATACATCTGGACTGGAGGGAATTACGATTCGAGAAAGTTACAGCACTGCGGCTCCTACCACTCTCTGCTTCTTTCTTTCCCTCCCCAACCGCCTGCTTTGTGCTTCCAGCTCTGGTTTCCTAGCCGGACTCTTAAACGCCGAACACCAAGTACGGGCATGAGCAAACCCTCGCTGATGTTTAGAGAACTGCTTGAAGGCACTTCCGCCCTTACTTGCCTCTTCCATTTCCTGTACGAACGCCGGACGCTTTTGTGTATCGACTAGAGATTTGCTAAAGTAATCTAGATTTATGGAAGAAGGGAGGGTGTATTAAAGGAGAGGGGTGCTCTGCGGTGGGAGGAACAGAAAAAGGAAAGGGGAAGAAATTAACTCACTGGGAATCAAGTTGGGGGTAAAGAAAAGGTGCGTTTCGACGAACTAAATGCAGCGCAAATAATGCTGTGCTTTCAATGAGCCACCCGGACTTGCAGAAGAACAAGATGAACGTTTGATCGAAACTGGCTTGGGGGAGGTGAGTGTGCCATAACCTTTTCGGGAATGGTAATCGGATTAACACACAGGGAAGGAAGCGGTGGTTTAGATCTTCAGGCTGGATTATTTATTTATTTAATTTATTTATTTAGTTGGTTAGCTAGTTTGTCAAGCATGCATAAGAAA
>NW_020769439.1:135580-147926 GCF_900518735.1 Pseudonaja textilis
TTTATTTATTTAGTTGGTTAGCTAGTTTGTCAAGCATGCATAAGAAAACAAGTATAAGTATGAACATAACATATAAACATATAAGTATAAACAGGTATAAGTATATACATAATAAATGAGTACAAATGAATGGGAACAAGTAGGACAGGGATGGTAGGCACGCTGGTGCGCTTATGCACGCCCCATTACAGACCTCTTAGGAACTGAGTGAGGTCCACAGTAGACAGTTTAAGGTTAAAGTTTTGGGGGTTTGAGGATGTAACAACAGTCAGGTAGTGAGTTACAGGCATTGACCACTCTGTTGCTGAAGTCGTATTTTCCGCAATCGAGTTTGGAGTGGTTTCCTTTGAGGTTGTATCTGTTGTTTGCCCGTTATCACTTGTGAGCAAGGAAGCGGTTCGAATTGGACATCAGCTCGAAAGTACAATTCAGCGTACTTTTTCAACCCTTTTACAAATAGGATGGCAACCAGAAGCATAGAGGCTTTATCGTTTCCTTTCCGTACCAGATGTTTCCACTCCCTCCAGTCCCTGTTCACGCTGATTTACACAGGTGTAAACTGAATGAAGACCTAGCTAGGTATCATTTCATTGCCTTCATTGTCATTGCTAAGGCTGGCAGTTGTCCGTGTTTTGGCTTCCTCACTTTCCCTAATTCTTGATCTTTGGCAGCCTCTCTTTTCACATTCCTCCTTAACATCTTTGATTTCATTCCACGGTTCCTCTAGTTCCCCATCAGTGAGCTTCAGGACCTCAAAGCGATTACTGATGTTCTTGTGTGCTCAAGATCATGTAACTGCCTGTAATTTGGCAGTTCGAATCACACCAGGCTCAAGGTTGACTCATCCTTCCATCCTTCTGAAGTGGGTAAAATAGGACCCAGAAGAGGACCCCAAAACCAGCACAGTTCTAGGCTGCATAAACAGAGGGATAGAATCAAGATCACTTGAAGTGTTAATACCACTTTATAATGCCTTGGTAAGGCCACACTTGGAATACTGCGTTCAGTTTTGGTTGCCATGATTAAAAAAGATTTGAAACTCTAGAAAGAGTGCAGAGAAAAGCAACAAAGATGATTAGGGGCAGAGGTGGGATTCAATCGGTGTTACTACCAGTTCAGGTATTATACTTTGCGCGTGCATGCGCACTTTGCGTGTACTGCATGCGCGTGTAATACACCTAAAGCTGTGCTGCCCAGACAGCTGATAAGTGTTGCACGTGGGTGCACAACGCTAAAAAAACCCACCTTTTTTCCTGCTTTTTCAATTTTAGCTGTGCCACACAAAGCAGCTGAGGTTGAAAAAGCAGGAAATAAAGGACAGGTAAGAGCCCAAGTGGGCGGGTGGGCCAAATAGCAGCAGACACAGAACCAGTTCTGTGTCTGCTGCTCTTCAGAGCTACTGGTTCTACAGAGCTGGGCAGAACCGGTAGCATCCCACCCCTGATTAGGGGACTGGAGACTAAAACATAGGAAGAACTGTTGCAGGCACTGGGTATGTCTAGTCTGAAAAGAAGGATCAGGAGAGATATGATAGCAGTCTTCCAATATCTCGGGGGCTGCCACAAAGAAGAGGGAGTCAAACTATTCTACCTGAGGGCAGGACAAGAAGCAATGGATGGAAACTAATCAAGGAGAGAAGCAACTTAGAACTAAGGAGAAATTTCCCGACAGTGGGAACAATTAATCAGTGGAACAATTTGCCCCCAGAAGTTGTGAATGCTCCAACACTGAAAGTTTTTAAGAAGAGATTGGACAACTATATGTCTGAAGTGGTGTAGGGTTTCCTGCCTGGGCAGGGTGTTGGACTAGAAGACCTCCAAGGTCCCTTCCAATTCTGTTATTCTATTGTTGGGGGCAATAGGCTGATTCTGTAGAGAGGGCTGTAAAGCACTGTGAAGCAGTATATAAGTCTAAGTGCTATTGCTATTGCTATCATGGAAACTGGCTGACTTTCTTCTGCTGTTGCTGTTTTAGCTTAGCTTGGTACTTGTATATGAGCAGTTCATGACCTGGCCAAGTCTTCAATGTTATAACTGAATCCTTGTCCCAATAATAGAGTCGATTCCAGCTCAGTGAGGTTCAGGGCCTCAAAGTGGTTCCTGATGTTCCTCTTGAAAATGGTAGCTGTGTGCTGGAGATGGTGGAAACTGATTGGCTTTTTGCTACTGCTGCTTTAGCTCAACTTGGTACTTGGTATATGAGCAGTTCAAGGCCTGTTCCACAGTCAGACCCTGGCCAAGTCTTTGGTGTTATAACTGAGCCCTTGTACCAGTAATAGAGTCAATCCTCTCTCAGTGAGGTTCAGGATCTCATTTTGCACTAAGGATGGTGGAATGATAAGTGTTGATCTGCTTCAGAGGCAGAAGAGTGAGTAAAATGGAGGCATGGGTGAGGGTGCCTGAAGAATTAAAGGCAATTCCTAAAGCAGCAGGAGTTAGGATGGTGTTGTAATGACGAGGCAGTTTGATCATGAACAACTGAATCATGATGATCTTTATTGGAGTATAGTCTTGTATTTATATACATTTTTAGTTATCCTCCATCATTGGTTAACTTTGGTTACTGCTTAACTTTCGTTACTGTTTAGTACAGTAATCCATACAATTAATTATCTCTAGTTAAAGTTTACTTCCCCTCTCTAATCCTCCTTTATCCATAGATTAGTGACTTTGTTTGCCCGAGTTGTATTTGCTTGGAAACATTCTTTATCTGAGGTTTGCCATCCGAGATTGGAACATTCCTGCAATTACAACTCTACAGGATGGTTCTTCTTATAAAGGAAAGCGTCACCCTTCTTGTAGCTGGTCCAGGAAGATCAAGGGTGTTTTGATTAATTTGGGGGTTAAGTGGCCTTTTTTCTTTCCACAATCACTCACTTTCCTTTCTCCCATCAGTGAGCCCAGAAAAGGGATTTTGGCATTCTGCATGGAGAGGTAATGGAGCTGGAGGTCTCTGCTAACCCAGTGGTTTAGAACTGCTGCTTTTCATGACTTGCAGAATTATTTATTGTTATTTTATATTTTTATAAAGTATATATATATATTCCCTTCTGACTAACATATCTATGAACATTTCAGCAGAAAATATTTATATTTTATATTTTTATTACACACACACATACATACACATTGTACCCAAAATGGGTCCTAGCCTGGCTAGGCTACGACCTATTTTGGATATAATGTGTATGTGTGTGTACATAATATAGCCAATAAAGACCACCAGGCATGAGGAATGACCTTTCCAGCTTATTTTACTAAAGTATTTCAGCAAAAAGGTCTTAGCTAAAGGAGCCAAGGCTTCGAACAATGCAAAAGCTCACATTTTCTAGGGTTATGAGTAAGGAAGTTAATGCCCTAAGAATCACTCATTGGTTCCTTAATACACATTTCCTTGGATTGGATTCTTCTACTTTACCCTCCTTCATACATCATATGTCTATGTTAATAAGCTGTCTTATCAAAAGTGTTTTACTGTTATAATAAACTAGAGGTTATCGAAGTTTATATCTCTATGTGCCTTAGCTAGCATCCATTATGTCCTTTTAACTTGTAACTTTCTTGTTACTGGGCAGTAGTGTCCCACCATTTGTTACACACATTGCAGCTGCAACTTTCTGCCTCAGCAATTCTTTTTAACAAACTTTCCTAATTCCAACCTCAATCATTCTCTCCCTCTCTCTCTTCCCTCCCTCCCTCCCTCCCTCTCTCCCCCTCTCTCCCTCTTTCACTCCCCCTCTCTCTCCCTTTCTCTCCCTCCCTCTTTCCCTCCTCTCCCTCCTCGCTCCCCTCTCCCTCTCCCTCTCCCTCACTCCCTCTCTTTTTCCCTCCTTTCTCCTTCCCTCTCTCTCCCTCCCACTCTATTCCCTCTCCCTCCCCCCTTCTCTCTCTCACACACACACAAACTTAAGACTGCAGATATATCTAATATTGCTGCTGCTTGTTTTCATAAGGCCGGTTGGGCTCAGATAGGGATTGATATTGTATTTTCCCCAGGCTCGTGGGTGAGCATCTCCTTCCATTGCCCTCCTGGTTCCATGGCATTGAAGTACCAGCGCCGCTTATGGCGCTACGTGGAACAGGGCCGCCGTCACAAGTTGCGCAGGCTTCTGCGGCATCACAGAGAACTCTTGGACCTGGGTGAAACGAAGGGACACAAAAAACACACACCCTTGCACCGATGCTGTGCCCACCTGGACCACAAAGCTGCCCTCCTTTTGCTGAAGTACGGGGCAGACCCCTCTCTCCCAGACCACCGTGGAGACACAGCTCTGCATTTGGCTGCCCGGCGCGTAACACGTGGAGGAGATCATGGTGAGATGAAGCTTTAGACCTCTGTTTTGCTGCTTAGTTAAAATATAAGGACGCCTGCATCAAAAAAAAAATGGAGATCTCTCATCTACTGTACTATATGGAGATAGTGAGTACCAATAGGACAGATTGTCTATTGTATAAATTAATGTTCTGTTTTGTTCCGAGATAGGATAGAACAGAATAACAGAGTTGGAAAGGATCTTGGAGATGCCCTTGGGTGCAAAGGATTCATCCGGGAACTATTCCTATTTTTTGCTCAATTGGGTGGGAACCATGAGGCCCTCATTGGAATCAATGGTAGAAGCTTCATTTGAAGCAATATTTATCCATTTGGTTAGTTATTAAAGGTACGTACAGAATTGCATTTCATTTAGGAACTGAAACTCAAAGCACATAGTGCTTTTTCACATTTTTTTTTCCAAACAACAATCTTATTATGCCTCCACATGGTCCAGATTCCAACTGTGAAGATACTTACTGGGTGACTTTTGGTCTGTCAGGCCCAGCCTAGCCAAACATTCATTGCAAGGTTGTTAATTGGGATGATAAAAGATTAAAAATAACATGATTGGAGACTCCCATTCTCCCCCAGTGAAATGTCCTGAAGCACTAGAGAAAAAGTGAGCTACTGATAGTCCGTAACTTACAACCATTTGTTTAGTGATTGTTGGAAGTTACCACAGCAGTGGAAAATGTGACTTAGTCGTCATACTTATGATTGCTTACAGTGTCCATACAGTCACATGGTTGGGATTTAGGCAATTGGCACATATTTAAGACCCCAGGGTGCTTTTTTTCAGGAGACAACTGGACTTTTTTGTTTTTTCTCCTGAAGACGTTTCGCTTCTTTTCCAAGAAGCTTCTTCAGTTCTGACAGGATAGTGGGGAATGGAATCCTGTCAGAGCTGAAGAAGCTTCTTGGATGAGAAGCGAAACATCTTCAAGAGAAAAAACAAGAAAGTCCAGTTGTCTCCTGAAAAAAAGCACCTTTGGGGCAACGTGACCTGGATGACTGAGAATTTTCTATAGATTTTCACATATTTAAGACATTTGTAGCATCTCTGTGTCAGGTGATCATCACTTGCAACCTTCCCAGGGTCCTTCCAACAAGCAAAGTTTAATGGGGAAGTTGAATTTGTTTAACAACTACAGTGTTTTGCATAACAACTGTGTCAAAGAGGTAATAAAATCAGGCATGACTCATTTAATGATGGAATCACTTAGCAAAGGAAGTTCTGGCCCAACTATGATTGTTAAGTCGAGGACTGTCTACATAAGTCTAGCAAATACTATTAAATAGGAAAACCATCATAGAAATCTTTACAAGATTAGGAGCCAAAAGGTATTACTAGGTATTCTGTCAGTATTTCTCCCTGGTTCCCATTATCTAGCATTTCTCTTCTTCCAGAACAGGGGTCCCCAACCACCGGGCCGTGGAACATTTCCTAACGGGCTGCCGGTTTGCTGGGCGCCGCCATCTTGTTTGACGAGAAAGTGCTTCTGGGTGAGCTTTTCCGGTTGGAAAGCGGTGTTTGGGTGCTGAAAGAATCCTCGTGCCTTAGTTTCATTGAAGGGGGGGGCTTCGAACGAAACTAAGGCGCAAGGATTCTTTCAGCACCCAAGGCAAGGCGAGCCGAGCGACCGTCCCGAAGTGAAGCCCATCGACAAAGGTACAAAAGAGGAGTTGAAGGTGGCGGGGAGAAGCGGGGGACAGCTGGCTGGCTGGTCACTCGGCTCACCTTGCCTTGTCATGCGTGCTGATGCCGGTACCGGGCCGCGGATCATTTTGTGATGCCGGTACTGGGCCGTGGCACAAAAAAGGTTGGGGGCCACTGTTCCAGAAGAAGTTGAGGTGTAGGAAAAGAGTCAGAGAGGAACACTAATTGTTGATGGAGTTCAAAGACCAGTCATTTCCAGTATGTCAAGATGTCTGACTGCCTGGGCAGCGCTTATTCTTTTTATATGATTTTTGCAAGCAGACAAAGGCAACGTAGATACAGCATTAGGATTGGTGAAACCCCCCACCAATCCTTAAGAATAGTGGTGATGTTAACAGATGAGATCATTGTACCAGTCCGGGACTTACCAGCCGGGGAGATGGAGGGAGATCATGTAGGTAAAGAGGCCCATGTAGGTATTAAGGCACAGCAGTGTGCTGCTTGCACCCCCTACAGGATCTACATCTCTACTACAAATTGTGGTAATGTTTTTCCTTATTTATCTCAGATTTTTGTTCCTGTGTCACAGAGGAGAGAGTAGATGCAGGTGAACATGAATTGCTGAGCAAACGTTTTTGATACAGTACTTTAAAATCAACTGCTGTAGTATGGCATAAGCTCTCATTGACCACAATCCATTAGATTCATTGAGGGAGTAACCAAAAATCATATACTACTCTGTGCATCTATAGAAGGAGTTTGTGGTTTACTAGAGTTATGCAGTTCTATTATTAATTTTAAAAGGTTTGTGAGGCACTTTGCTCAATAGTCTTAATATGCTGGTTTTTGTAATCTATAAATAGAGAAGCCTGTTTTGCTACACTATTTACGGCGTGGAATAGCAACTACCAGTATAAATATTCAAACACAACTTGCTGCAATTTGCTCAGTAGCCACTAAATGGCGCTAATCATTAATGTTGATTTTTTTTTCTTCTTCTCAGTGTATGAAGATCTGTTTGTACCTTTGCGAATCCACTGTCCATCTGCCATGAGCATCAAGAATAGAGCTGGGAAGACCCCCGGAGATCTCTTGAATACAACAACAGAAGAGAAATGGGTATGAGTAATCCACCAGTAAGGGTGTCAGTAGGAAGAGATGGTCGAAACTTAAAAGGAATCAAAACTTAATGGAGAGTGGGAGAGAGAGAGAGAGAGAGAAAAGAAAGAGAAAAAGATCCATATCGTTTATTTTAATCATTATTACTTTCCTGTTTTGTAATCTAGAACACTAAAAATCTCCACAGACCATTCTCATCCTAGACGTTCATATTTCGAACTGTTATCATCAGGGAGGTGTTATAACTGTCTTAAAATGAGGACTAATAGATTGAGAAACAGTTTCTTTTCCAAGGCAGTAATTATCTTGAATCAAACAGTGCATTTGTGAATTATTTATTATTATTATTATTATTATTATTATTATTATTATCATCATCATCATCTCTGTAGTGTGATTGTGATGTGGTGTTTGGGGCACGTGCTGGAGTAGCTTTCAAATTTCATTGTATTCGTGGAATGCAATGACAAGGTATTCTATTCTAATAGTATTTTAGGATAATCACGGTTGTATAATCTTTGTTATGTTTCTTATTGATGAAGAGTGAGGAAAGGGGAAGGAGGAAAGGAAAAGGAAAGGAAAGGAAAAGGGGAAGAAAGGGAAAAGAGAAGTGAAGAGATCATTAACTGATTCCATTTTGTCTTCTCTCAGACACAGAGTGACATGTTTTAATTCTCCACAGTGCCCCAAAGAAACGATTGAGGAAAATGAGGCAGATTGTGAGGCTGAGAGAGAGTGGAGGTCCAAGCTTCTCAATGAATGTGAGGATGAGTTTCAAGAGACCCCATGGCAGTATGAAGGTAAAGAAAGACTTTCCTTAGAAGTGAAGATTCCCACAGTCCATAAGGTGGTCTCCCCTGTGGATTTATGAGCCATGATCATGACAGATGAGTTTGTGGAGTTGTCACTAAGAAGGGCTAGCGCAGTGGTTAGAATGCAGTATTGCCGGCTGACTCTGCCCAAAACCAGGAGTTCGATCCTGACCGGCTCAAGGTTGACTCATCATTCCATCCTTTCAAGGTCTATAAAATGAGGACCCAGATTGTTGGGGGTAATATGCTGACTCTATAAACCGCTTAAAGAGGGCTGCTAAGACTATGAAGTGGCATATAAGTGCTGTTGCTATTGCCACTTAGACCAAGTTGTCAGGCCCCCTAGACTTTTCCTAAAACAAATTAAATAATTCCCTCAATAAGTTTGACCAGAGATTCTTCCTTGTTTTCATTTACTGAAGCACCCTTTTTGCTGATATTTAAGCCATTTGGGGCTTTGGAAGCTCCCTTCTTCTACCATCTTAAAAAGTAAGGGTGTTGTGGCATCAACTAGATTTGAAAGGGAGCTTCACGGAGCATGATGCACCCTCTGACTTATTTCCTCGTTCTTTTCCAGAAGATTTCTCCACTGGTCCCAACTCAGAAACGTTTGAGGAATGGACTGATCGCATACACCGAGAATACAGGCAAAAACGTAGGCAAGAAGAGGAACGGCGTCACCAGAGGCCTAGAAAAGAAGCTCCGAAGTCTTCCGTTCAACTCCAGTGCTTCCTGGAGCAAGAGCATCTGGAGTACCTAAAACGTGCCCAAGCCAAGGAGGAAGAAATCCAGGCAGCCAAGAGAAGACGTTATGAGGAAGGCTGCAGTCATGTCTTCTCCTCAGATAGTTCACCACATCCATTGTGTTACAAGGACATTCCCTGGCCAAGCTCATCTGGGACTCCTGAGGAAATGGCCGCAGCAGCCCTTCGTGGGGTAGATCCTTCAGACAAAGGCGCTTACCGGCGCTTCCTCCGGCGTCAGCAGGCTTTGTGGCACCCGGATAAGTTCGCGCAACGTTGCGGCACACGCTTGGCCGAACAGGATCGCCGTCGGATCTTGGACACTGTCACGGCGTTGTCCCAAGCTTTCAATCACTTGGCTGAAGCAGCCAAATAAACCTCGACATCAGCATTTCTCAGCCTCAGATACCTCAGGATGCGTGGACTTCAACTCCCAGAATTCCTCAGCCGGCATGCCAGCTGGGGAATTCTGGGAGTTGAAGTCCATGCATCTCAAAGTGCCTGAGGTCAAAAAACACTGGCCTACATGTCTGAAATGTGTTTAGGATACTTGAACAGAGGGAAGATGTCCTATTTTTTTGTCCTGTTTATAAAACAAAACTATAAAATGTTGCTTTTGAATGTCTTTGGTTGGTCTAGAGAAGACTGAGTAATTTCAGTAGATTTCTTTTAAAAAAAAGATTCTTCGTTGAGGGCAATTATGTGTGAACACCACCCCCCATGGTTGAGTAAACCAGTAAATCATATGTAAACCAGATCAATATGGCTTTGTTAAAAATCATTTTAAAAATATGGCTTTGTACATTTATCCAGCCCCTGTCTTCTCCACATGGATATCTTGGTTTGAATCTCAACCAGTGAAAATGTGATGCCGACTAGCTGTGTTGGCATTTGAACTTGCAAACCACAGTTGCCAAGTTCCTTATTTTCCAGGAGAGATCTGAGTTAGAGATCGTCATTTGAAGCCCGATAGTTTAGCTTCCTCACCCAATGAGAGCCCCTGTAGATAATCCAGGCAGGGAAATCAGCACCACAGAAAGGCTAAAAGTTCATTTGTTCCAATTGGCTATCCAGGAAGTCCTTGAGTTATAACCGTAGCGGAGCCTGCTTATGACAGTTGTAACTCATGATGGTTGTAAAACCAATTTTACAACCTTTTCTGCAGCAATGGTTAAGCAAATCGGGACATTTTTTTCAGCAAATCGACAGTTGTTGATTGAACCAGTGGTTCATTTTGGGCATGATTTTGTAGCATAATCATAAGTTAAATGCTCTTTTGAGCAAAATTGTCATAAAACATGATCATGTGATGATGGGACGCTGCAAATGGCCATAAACGTAGTTCAAATTGCCAAGTGCCCAAGGTGTGCTCATGTGACCACTTAGAACTTAGACTTAGAAAAACTTTATTGTCACTTTGTGCACTCATCGGCATACATTAAAATGAAATTTTGTTGCATGCAGATCTCAAAGGATCACCACTTCCAATATACACTACATAAACACGACAAAATAAATAAATAAATACACAATTGTGGATATGCCCATATATATTATATGACACAGAGAAACAACACCATCTTATCTGGATCTATATGGTAAGAAAAATATTGCGAGTTTACCGGACAGCTATCATAGGGTGTAAAGCCGTTACAGAACCTGGTAGTCCTGCTTGAAATACTAAATGAAAGTCAAGGATTACCTGTAATAAAGATGGCATTGATGGAGATATCCAGGATATGCCTACCACTAGAGCTTCTCTCACATCTTCAGGGTAGGAATAGAGCCTTGTCTTTGATCCCCAAACCTTCCATGGTGCCCGTTCTGTTGCTGTTCACACAACCCACCTGGCCACACACACAGATTACCACAAATCTGAGGCAAGCTTCTAATTTGTACACTAGCTCTTGCCCTGGATGTGGCTGAATTACCAAGCTTTCTCCTGGGTCTGAATTCATGATGCCTTTCTAGATTTCAAGAGTTACACAAATCGTTAGATTCCCGATGCCGTGAACATTTTACCATTATGCAGAGTCTGTAGAGCAGAGGTCTCATTCTTGCCGCCCGTGGGCCAATTGCGGCCCACAGGACGATATCCTGTGGCCCCCACCGTGATATGAAAGTATAATATTAGTGTATAATATAAATATAAAGTATAATATAAAGTATATTATGCAGCCCAGCCTCACCCAGACTCTGCCTCCAGTGGCCCCCAGGTAAATTGTGTTTGAGACCCCTGCTGTAGAGATTCTCAGTCGTCCAAAGGTGCTTTTTTCAGGAGGCAATTGGACTTACTTGGGGTTTTGGGTTTTTTTGAAGATGTTTCGCTTCTCATCCAAAAAGCTTCTTCACCTCTGACAGATAGTTTATCTGATAAACCTGCAAGTGCTGATAAACCTCCAGGTGACCTCAATGACTCTCTAAAAGAACGTAAATGACCAGCTGTCTGCAAGGAATATAAATCCTTCTACTCCCCACTATCCTGTCAGAGCTGAAGAGGCTTCTTGGATGAGAAGCAAAACGTCTTCAAAAGAAAATCAAAGTCCAGTTGCCTCCTGAAAAAGCACCTTTGGGATTACCCAAAGAGATGGATGGATATTTTTCATACCTGAATGTGTGGTAATTAGATTATTTTCCCTGAATTTTTACGGCACTCCTATATAGTTGTCCATTTCTTTGTAACAGTTATTGGCATTTGACCATCCTTCATGAGTCAGCGAAGAATATTTCCAAATGATGAAAAAGGAAACTGTTTTGAACTGCAGTGAAGAGGTCAAACTACCTTCTTGAGAAAATAAGCCTGCTTTGAAGAACTCTTTACTTCTCTACTGCTTACATCACAACTTGGACATTTAGTGTACACAGACGCAATACAAGACAGTACAGGACCTGAAGCTTATACCAGTACAGGCATAAAATCTCATCATAAAACTCAAAAGTTCTAGGTGGATAGAAGGGCAAATAATTACCAGCTTTGAAGAAGTATTTGAAGTTTCAGCTTAAATGGTAACAGTCAGAAATGGTATTCAACCAGTTCTGACCGGTTCTGGAGAACTGGTCATGGAAATTTTGAGTAGTTTGCAGAATCGGCAAATACCACCTCTGATTGGCCCCGCCCCCATCTAGTCTCTGCCTCCTGAGTCCCAGCTGATCGGCTGAGTCTTCTTTGGTTGCCCTGCACAGGAGAGCAGAGCTGGAAAGCAGGTTAGTGGGGTGGGGAGGGAATGGGGATTTTGCCGTTTCTTTCTCCTGCCATGCCCACCAAGCCCACAGAACCACACCACTGGCAACAGTCCATCATAAATATGGCTTACTGAGGAATTCTTAGAAGAAGGGGAAGTTTGGGAACAATTGGTTTGATGAGAGAGGAAACATGCTTTGAAGAATTTCCCCAAGAAAATCCAAAGGGGGAAAAGATGATTAAAAGCATATTCTCAGAAATAGTTTTTGGATAACAAATTCAGGAAGAGTTTCTTCGCGTTACTAATTTATATAAATAACTAGGTCATTGTTATTATTTGTTGGCTTTAATGCGGGGCAGGAAATAGCAATGAAGGAAGCAGGAAATGGGTGCGTGTTGTGGTCCAACTTTTGAATAGAATCTGAAAATAGCGGAATTCTGTCCAGGAATCCGGTGGAGAATGAAGATGAGGGAAGTGGGAGAGAGAAAGAGAGAAGAAAGAGAAGGAAAAGAGAATGAA
>NW_020769439.1:152529-163737 GCF_900518735.1 Pseudonaja textilis
AAGGAAGGAAGGAAGGAAGGAAGGAAGGAAGGAAGGAAGGAAGGAAGGAAGGAAGGAAGGACATTCAAGCAAGATTCAAAATGTTTATTCCTGAACTTCTTCTCTACAATAAGTATGAACTGAAATTTAATTTATTCAAGAAGGAAACTAAGCTTGGAATTCTCCATGAATGATTCTTCCCTTCCTTTGTTTCATTCATATTTGCCCAATAAACTTATTTTCTATCTGGAAATTGCACTTCATTTGTTTTCAAAGGGAATTGCTCACTAATATCTACCCATGTGCAAGTATGCACCATTGCACAGCTGATTAACTCTTGTGCTTTGGAACTGGCTGCCCATATGTTGAGTTCTGGATTTTGGCCTCTGGATAGGATGATTAAGTCCATCCTCCTTCTGGATGTGAGCCAAAGGGAACCATCCTGAATAGGTTGAAAGCCCAAGAATTCTGCTGCTGGAGAGAGCAAGAGGTTCAACTTAATTGGTGGCAACTTCTCATGATGATCTTTTGTTGGGGTTGGCCAAGGGAGTGGTCCTCCCCCACTCATTCACACGTACATAGTGAGCAGGTTGATAGGAGACCTGTCCAGAACAGTGCTTCTCTACCATGGGAACTTGAAAATGCGTGGATCTCAACCTCCAGAATTCTGGGAGTTGAAGTTCCCACATGTTTTAAATTGCCAAGATTGAGAAACGTTCATTCAGAACATCTGGAGAAAAACATCTGGATTCAGGTGACCCTGAGGGCACAGATAAACCACCAAGTGGCCTCAACAACTCTGAGAAAGAAGGCCATCGACCCACATGACTGCGAGGAATATAAATCCTTTTATTCACAACCA
The DNA here is from genome assembly GCF_900518735.1 of Pseudonaja textilis. Next base: position 153,371 of record NW_020769439.1, read on the forward strand.
TTCTGTCAGAACCAAAGAAGCTTCTTGAATGAGAAGCAAAACATCTTCTAGAAAAACAAGCGAGTCTGGTTGTTTTTTGGAAAAACACCGTTGGGACAACCGTGACCTGGATGGCTGAGAAACTCCATAGACATCTGGAGACAACCACAGAAGAGATGATTAGATGCGAAAGATCAATTGTCCACTCTGAATCTGGCTAGGATTCAAAGGGGGTAGGGAGGAAGGATTATTAGGGATGGTGGCGGAAACTGTCAAATAGCTGAGATTCTCTAGGACTGCAGCAAGTTGTAGTATCTCTGGAATCTAAAAAAAAAAAAATTCTCCGATTGCAAGCCAGAAGCAATTCCTCCATTTCACAACCCTCCGAGAAATGATATTAATCTCTCTTGGGGCATCTTGGAAGGAAGGAAACTGCTGTCTGGATTCATCCTTCTAAGAATGAGAAAGCATGACGGAAGAGGATATCTTTTTAACGTCGCTTCTAACCAAGAGCTCAAATTCCAGGAAAGTTTTTAGCGAAGCCATCTCACTTTCCAGATTCATGTATACAATTGTGGCTAGGCACTTATAAGGCTCTCAGAAGGCAGGATTGTGGGGGAGATGTCAGAATTTTTTTCCCCCCTTTCCGTTGAGGGGCTAAAAAAAATTCTGACGTCTACCTCACAATCCTTTCAGACAAACCTTTATGTAACTGGATACTGGATTTCCTTATTGACAGGCCTCAGTTTGTGCAAATATGGAGAAAAGCTTCAAATGCCATCTCCTTGAGCAGGGGTCGCCAACCACCGGGCGGCGGACCGGTACTGGTCCGTGGAACATTTCCTACCGGGCCACTGGCTTGCTGGGCGCCGCCATCTTGTTTGATGAGAAGGTGCTTCCGGGTGAGCTTTTCCGGTTGTAAAGCGGTGTTTGGGTCCTGAAGGAATCCTCGCGCCTTAGTTTCATTGAAGGGGGGGGCTTCGAACAAAACTAAGGCGCAAGGATTCTTTCAGCACCCAAGGCAAGGCGAGCCGAGCGACCGTCCCGAAGCCGTCCCGAAGCGAAGCCCATCGACAAAGGTACAAAGGAGGAGTTGAAGGTGGCGGGGAGAAGCGGGGGATGGCTGGCTGGCCAGTCGCTCGGCTCGCCTTGCCTTGTCATGCGTGCTGATGCCGGTACCGGGCCGCGGATCATTTTGTGATGCCGGTACCGGGCCGTGGCACAAAAAAGGTTGGGGGCCACTGTCCTTGAGTGCAGGATCCCCATAGGGCCATTACTGTTCACCTTCATGACCCACGACTGCTGTGCCAAATCTGCTATGAATCATATTGTGAAGTGCCAGATGACACGGCAGTGACGGGTCTTATCCGGGAAGGCCATGAAGATCTTATAGGGAAAGAGGTGAAGGTTGTGGTGGACTGGTGCAATAAAAGTAACCTGGTTCTAAATGTTAATAAAACCAAGAAATTGTTGTAGATTTTAGAAAGGAAAGTCATATTTCCAATCACTATCAAAGATGCAGCTGTAGAGATGGTCAACAGTATTAAGTATTGGAGGTGCAGACAGGGGTGGCCTTCAAAAATTTTAGCAAAGGGTTCTCTACCCGATTTCTGGGTTGGTGCGGCCATGGTGGGTGTGGTCTAATCGGCCTTCTGCACCACGGTGGGGGGCATGTGTTTTTGCCCTCCCCAGGCTTTTCTCAAGCCTCTGGGAAGGAGAAAACGCCCTCCCGGGGCTCCAGAGGCTTTCTAGAAGCTGGAAACGGGCCCATTTCCAACCTTCCCAAACTTCCAGGAGGCCCGTTTTTTTCACCCTCCCTGAGCCTCCACATGTGCCCTGCACTTACCTGCATCCAAAATGGACCGCGTGGAGACTCCTGATAGGGAGGGGGAGGGGCCAGCCAGGAGTGGGATTTGGGGGTTGTCTGAACTGTGCAAAATCTTAGCTAGGGGCTCTCCCGAACCCCTGCAAACCCCCAGCAGCCCACCCCTGGGTGCAGATAACTAAGAATCTGAATTGGTCTTTCCACATGTCAACCTTGGTGAAGAGTGCAAATCAGAGGCTGAATTTCCTGCATCGGATGTGGAAAGCACATCTTTCTCTTTCTGTCCTGGCCACTTTTTATAGAGGCACGGTTGAGAGCGTTTTAACAAATGGCATCACTGTTTGGTTCGGTGGCAGATAGATAGGCCTCAGATAGAAAGTCCATACAGAGAGTGGTGAGGACAGCCGAGAAGATTATAGGAAGCTTGCTTCCCATTATTCAGGATGCTACTTATATGCTTAGAGCTCGAAGCATTGTTAGAGACCCCACACACCTATTTTACAATTTGTTTCTGTTGCTCCCCTCTGGGAAGAGGTTTTGAAGTATTTCTAGCAGGACTACCAGATTCTGTAACAGCTTTGTTCCCTACGTCATCCATTTGGTAAACTTGCAAGATTTGTTTTTCTCCCCATGTACATGTATACATCCGAAGTAGACGGTGCTGTTTCTCTATGTCATATAATATATGTGGGTATATCCATAAATTTGTATTTATTTATTTATTTAGCCATGTTTATGTAGTGTATATTTGAAGTGGTGACCTTTTGAGAGATGTATGTAACGAAATTTCATTTTAATGTATGCCGATTAGTATACATTTAAAATGACAATAAAAGTTACTCTAGAGCAGGGGTAGGAAAACTTGGCTCTTTTATCACTTATGGACTTTAACTCCCAGAATTCCTGAATGAGCCATAAAAGTTTCCCCATCCTTGGCCTACTGGTTTTTCAGTTGTGAGGGAAATCAATTTTTGACTTGAATGGGACTGTTTAATATACAAATGTAGGACATATAAAGAATATAAAGAATATGTCCTACATCTGTATATTAAACAGTCCCATTCAAGTCAAAAATTGATTTCCCTCACAACTGAAAAACCAGTAGGCCAAGGATGGGGAAACTTTTATGTCTCACTCAGGAATTTTGGGAGTTGAAGTCCATAAGTGATAAAAGAGCCAAGTTTCCCTACCCCTGCTCTAGAGTCTAAAGTCTAAACTGGCTCAATAAAGCAGATTGTGTCAGGGGAAATCCCAACTACGTTGACCTTTGGGATTGTATTTCGCTGATTAATTTAAGTATCACGAAGTATCGTGAACCCAATTAATCATTTCAAACCCTGAGCTATAATTTGATGAGGCCCAGGGGTGGGATTCTCCTGGTTCAGATGGGTTCGGGCGAAACCCTTGTTCCGATGATCAGCTAGCTCTGAACCGGTTCGCTCCGACGAACATGTGCCCGCCCACTCTGCCCCTGCTCTTTCCAGTACTTTATGTCTTTTTGTTAGAGCATAACTGATTTGTGTGGCAGAGTGGTTTGCTGTGCCTCAGCTGTTTCCTTCAGATGCAGTTGAAGGGAAGTATTAGCTTTTTAAAATGGGGAGCATGAGCGCGGAGTGCCCGTTTGGTGGGCACACACGTGCTTACCAAATCGGTTGTTATACTGGTTGAATCACACCCCTGATGCGGCCCCTACACAATGGACGGCTACAATGAATTACAGGTAGTTCTCGACCTACAACTATTTCTTTAATGACTGTTCAGAGTTACAACAGCACTGGAAAAAGTGACTGGTGACCAGTTTTCACACATATGACAAGCAAAGTCAATTGGGGGAAGCAAGATTTATTTATTTATTTGATTTATATTGGCGCCTAGTCGCCCTTGGCAACTTGAAGTGGCGTACACAATGTAAAATCATATTTAAAACAAAAAATAAAAATAGAAACAATAAGAACTAAAGAAAAGAATCAAATAAATTAGTAAAGTACAATAGAACAAAATTTAAGAAAACAAAAAACAAAACAAAACAAAAACCAACTCCCCCCCCCCCCGACGACAGTGGGTCACACTAGCCATTTGATGGATTCCATCCCTCTCTGGGTTCCCCAGGCCCGCTGGCAAAACCAGGTCTTCAGTGCCTTTCAGAATAGTATTAATGAGGGGGCCATTCTAATCTCTGGGGGAATGATGTTCCAGAGAGATGGAGTCACCACAGAGAAGGCCCTTCTTCTAGGTCCCACCAGGTGTATCTCCCTCAGGAGTGGGAGCCTGCAGCATTCCCTGCCTCCTCGCTCTGATGGGTCAGGTAGATGTCACTGGCAAGAGATATTTTCTCAGATAACCCGGACCCAAGCCATGAAGGGCTTTAAAAGTGACAACCAGCACCTTGAATTGCACCCGGAAGCAAATTGGCAGCCAATGCAGCTCCTGCAGGAGAGGTGATACATGTGCACACCGGGGTCTGCATAAAACTATGCGGGCCGCTGCATTTTGCACCAACTGGAGCTTCCGGATTCTCTTCAAGGGCAGCCCCGTGTACAGCACATTGCAATAATCAAGATGGGAAGTGACCAGGGCATGAGTGACTGTGAGTAGGGATCAGGAAAGGGCATAACTGGTGTACAACCCGCAGTTGCGCAAAGGCCCTCCTGGCCATGACTGCCACCTGCTCTTCGAACAGGAGTCATGAGTCCAGGAAAACCCCTAGATTACACACAGGGTCTGTTTGGGATACTGCCACCCCAACCAAGATTAAAGGTGGTAATTCTCCCTGAACCAACGAACCCCAGACCCAGAGCCACTCGGTCTTGCATGGGTTTAGTTTCAACCCATTGCTTCTCATCCAACCCCTAACAGCCTCCAGGCACTGCAAGAGGGAGGATACAACAACACTTAACTCACCATGGGCTGAGACATACAGCTGAGTATCATCAGCATATTGGTGATCTCAGTCCATGGTGATGGATGATCTCACCCAGAAGTTTCATATAAATGTTGAACAAGAGCGGAGAGAGTACTGAGCCCTGTGGAACCCCGTAAAGCAGTGGGCAAGGGTTGGGTCTCTCCCCTCCTATCAACACTAACTGAGAGCGGCCGCAGAGGAAGGAAGTGAACCAAGACAGCACAAGGCCTCCCACTCCAATTCCCTGAAGCCATCCCAGGAGAATCCCATGGTCAATGGTATCAAAAGCCGCTGAGAGGTCAAGTAGAGCAAGGATGGATGCACTACCCCCATCCCGCTCCCGCCAGAGATCATCCAAAAGTGCAACCAAAGCTGTTTCTGTCCCAAATCCAGGCCTGAATCCTGACTGGTAGGGGTCGAGATAATCCGTTTCATCCAGAAAACTCTGGAGCTGCTGCACAACCACCTTCTCAACCACCTTCCCCCAAAAGGGAGGATTGGAGACAGGTTGGACATTATCCAACCGGGTGGAGTCCAGTGATGGCTTCTTAAGAAGAGGGCGGACCACAGCCTCCTTAAAGTACTGGAGCACCGTCCCCTCCTATAGGGAAGCATTAATCACCACCAGAGTCCACCCACCTGTCACCTCCTGGGAAGCTTTCACAAGCCAGGAGGGACATGGGTCTAAAATACAAGTGCTTACACGTATACTCCGTAAGATCCTGTCCACTTCCTCAGGAGCAACAGGGTCAAACCGTTCCAAGATAACAGGGCAAGAACCTGCCTCAGAAGCTTCCACTGGATCAGCAACCATGCCGGCATCTAACTGGGAATGAAGTCGAGTTATTTTGTCTTCCAGACAAATTCCTCAGCATGTCTCTTCAGGTGGACCTGAATCTCCTCCTTCCCTAAGAGGAGACGGCTCACCTTAAAGAGGGTCGTTGGGCAATTATCTTCAGACGCAATTAGTGTGGAGAAATATTTACACTTCACCTCTTGAATTGCCACAAGGTAGGCCTTAGTAGCAACTCTTACCCGTGTTTGATTGAGTTCATCTCCTGTCTTCCACCAGTGGCACTGGCTAAACAACCATATGATTCATTTAACAGCTTCAGTGATTTGCTTAACAGCCACAGCAACAGGATTGTAAAATGGAACATGACTGAATAACTGTCTTGCTTAGTAATGGAAAGATTGGTCATTACCTTAAGGGCTACCTGTACCCCACCCTACTGAATGTCAAGTGCCAGGGAAATTAGGGCATCCAGGCAGTTCAAACGGGCATAAAGATTTACTGTAAGCTTAAGTTCTCTATAAGAATCTGAACTACTAACAACCAAAGCAATTTGGCGGTAGATAAGAAATTCACAGTGGGCTGGACTTAGATACCTTGTGGACACAAAGGGACTCGTGACTGATGATGCATTTGATCCCTCCTTCCCAGGGCTCAGCCTGGTCATCTCCTACATTGTTCTTCTGTAAGAAAATCATTTTATTGGGTGAAGTGAAAGTGAAAGTGTTGTTTTCAGTTGGGTGAATACCTGTTTGGCTCATCTCAGCTTGGTATCTACTAAGACATCTAAAACCAGTATAAATGTTGTGTTGCCCAGTATGATTTCCCACCCTCACCTCATCCTATACCGATGTTTTTGATGTCTCCCATTTAAATGTAGGAGCTAAATTCAGTTTTGCTAATTTACCTTGCTGGTTTCCGCTCATTGTTGCAACTTTTACAAAACTGCTTTGAAACTGACTGTTGTCCTCTAGATTATTTGCAATTCCTTCTGGTTTTTTGTCATTTGCAAATCTGATACAGGTAATCCCCGATTTATGACCACAATTGAGCCCATGTCCATTGCTAAGCAAGACAGTTGTTTAAGTGAGTTGTGCCCCATTTTATCACCTTTTTTTGCCACCATCTATGCAGTTGCTAACTTGAATCATGCAGTTATTAAACAAATCTGGCTTTCCCCATTGACTTTGCTTATCGGAAGCCAGCTGGGAAAGTTAGAAATAGCAATAGCATTTAAACTTATATACCGCTTTATAGTGCTTTACAGCCTTCTCTAAGCGGTTTACATTGTCAGCCTATTGCCGCCCAACAATCTGGGTCCTTATTTTACCAACCTCGGAAGGATGGAAGGTTGACTCAACCTTGAGCCAGTGAGATTTGAACTGCCGAACTGCTGTCAATCAGCAGTCAGCAGAATTAGCCTGTAATACTGCATTCTAACCAGAGGTGGTACCAGGTTCTGACCAGTTCTGGAGAACCGGTAGTGGAAATTTTGAGTAGTCTGGAGAATCAGCAAATACCACCTCTGACTGGCCCCACCCCCATCTATTCTCTGCCTCCCATTGGGTCCCAGCTGATCGGCTGGGCCTTCTTTTGTTGCCCTGCACAGGAGAATGGAGCTGGAAAGTAGGTAGGTGGGGTGGGGAGGGAATGGAGATTTTGCAGTATCCTTCCCCTGCCACGTCCACCAAGCCATGCCCACCAAGCCAAGCCCACAGAACCGGTAGTAAAATGTTTTAAATCCCAACACTGATTCTAACTACTGTGTCACCATGGTTCATGGCGATGATACTGATCACATGACTCTGGGAGTCTGCTATTGTCATAAATGCATGCCAGGTGCCAAGCACCCAAATTGTGATCACATGACCATGGTGATGCAGCAATGGTGGCAAGGGTGAAGACCAGTCATAAGTCACTTTCTTCAGTGGCCTTGTCACTTTGTGGTGGAATTTTTTTTTTTATTACCGCTTCTGTGGGTGTGGCTTGGTGGGCATGACAGGAAAAGGATACTGTAAAATCTCCAGTCAGAGGTGGGATTTACTGGTTCTCTGAACTACTCAAAATTTTATTGATTGATTGATTGATTTTATTTGTCAATCGCTTACAAGATAATAGGTATAAGTATAAACATAGTTATGAATACATGAAATGGATACATATAAGAAAAATAAAAAGAATCAATAGAACAGGGATGGTAGGCAGGTTGGTGCACTTATGCATGCCCCCTCTTAGGAAAGGGGTGAGGTCAATAGTAGACAGTCTAAGATTAAAGTTTTTGGGGTTTGGGGAAGAAACCACAGAGTCAGGTAGAGTATTCCAGACATTGACCACTCTTGCTGAAGTCGTATTTCCTGCAATCAAGTTTGGTGCATAACCTTAAGTTTGTATCTATTGTGTGCTCTTGTGTTGTTATGGTTGAAGCTGAAGTATTCATTGACAGGTAGGACATTGCAATGTATGATTTTATACACTATACTTAGATCAGACCGAAGGCGGCGTAGTTCTAGGTTTTCTAGGTCTAGAATTTTGAGTCTGGTGGCCTAAGGTATTCTGCAACGAGTAGAGGAGCGGAGAACTCTTCTTGTGAAATATTTCTGGACTTTCTCAACTATGTTAATATCTGATACGATTTCCACTACTGGTTCTCCAGAACTGGTCAAAACCTGCTGAATACCACCTCTGCTTTTAATGATGACCGAATGAATGATTGTAAGTCAAGGAGTACTTATAATAATTGTATTTTCTAACCCATTAAGTAATCTATGAATACATTGAACAGAGCTATTTGATAGGCCGTGGAACTTCTTTCCAGCTTTAGGTTGAACTACTGAGGTTAGTTCTTGATTCATCTATGATCTATGATCAACTCACTTTTTGTCATCTTCCGTATTAGTTCTCACGGATGACTTTGCTGAATGCTTTGGTAAAATTAAAGGGAATTCTAGTCAGAAGGAATTACTTGAATATGAGTACTATTAAGCAGGGGAAGAACCTATCTCTTAGAATTATATGTACCACTGGTGGGTTTCAAGCAATGGCTGCATCTGAATTTGTCTGGGGATGTTATGAAGATTCTTGCCCTGTGAACGGGGTTGAATTAGAAGACCACCAGGATTCCTTCCAATATTATGGTTATTTTCCCACATGCACATTAAAAAAAACCCTGAAAATAGTTAGGGTGAAAGAGACCAAAGTCACTAAATCTCTATGGCTGAGGGTAGATTTAGTGTAGACACGAGTAGACAGTGTCTACCACAATGACTACACCAATGTTCCTCAACTTTGACAATTTTAAGCTGTCTAGACTTCAACTTCCAGAATTGCCCATTCTAGCATGTTGGCTGGGGAATTTTGGGAGTGGAATCCAGACATCTCAAAGTCACTATAGTTGAGAATGAGTGGACTAACAACACACAATCTCTTTGCACAACAGTGACTAGGGCATTGTGAAATAGGATAATATTGTGCCCTTGAATTAAGAAGTAATTCTCCCAGGCAAGAATGACATAATGAACCCAAAGACAGAAGTATAACAATGATAAAGAAATATGATTCATGTTTTATAAATTTTCCCAGACTTGTTATCAACATTCTGGAAACATGAAGGAAGGATTTTCTTGGCTCTTGGGAGCCGCAGTACCATAGCTTTCTGACAACTGCACTTGGATCACAAGTAAAGCACATGCAAACAAGGCATGCAAAAATCCCAATGAAAAACAGGACATGGTGAGACAGTCCTCTCTAGGTCGTAGATAGCCATTCCTAATTCAGCCTCTATATATTTGACCTTGTTATTATTGGGGACATACTGCAAATCGCTTTGCAGAATTCCCTAGGAAAATGTAGGTAGTACGGGGCCTCCAAGTTCAAATATAAAACAAAGATTCCCAAACTATTTTGCAAGAATGGACTTTCTTGCAAAATTACTGCCTGCTCTCTTCCTTTAACCTTTGAGTAAGCTTGGATTCAATAACTGTTCTATCTCAAGTAGGGCTATCGCAATTATACAGTATATACCCACGTAGTATATACCCATGTAGTATAACATCCTTGTAGTAGAGCTGTGTTGCCATTATCCTTCTCAACTTATCTTTCTCGTCTTTTTCATCTCACCTTTCTCATCTTCTCATCCTTCTCATTTTTAGCAACAGGTTCTCTGCCCGGTTGCTGGGTGGACGTGGCCATAGTGGGCATGGCCTAGTCGACCACCTGTACCACGGTGGGGGAGGAGTGTATTTTTGCTCTCCTCAGGCTCAAGAGGCTTTCCTTGAGCCTCTGGGACAGTGAAAACAGCCTCCCCGGGCTCCAGAAGCTCTCTGGAAGCCAGAAATGGGCCTATTTCCGGCCTGCCCGAACTTCCAGGAGGCCCGTTTTTTGCCCTCCCTGAGCCTCCCCGCATGCCCTGCACTTACCTGCCTCCAAAATGGGCCACATGGGGACTCCTGGGAGGGGAGGGGGGGTAGGATTTGGAAGTTCTCCGAACTGCTAGAAGCTCTCCCAAACCCCTGCGAACCCTCAGCAGTCCATCTCTGGACTCATACTGTCGTAACATTTGTGGTTGTTCAAAATCCCCTTTCAACGTTCATGGTGGGGTTCCATTGAAATAATGACTTGTTAAGATGTGATAACAAAGGAATTGGTTAGCAGCTTGTATTATTCAAGCGATATCTCTCAGTGGGAGAGAAAAATGACCCAAGATGGTTCACAGAGTGCTTTGAGATCACTCATCAACACCCTCTCTCATCCCTTCAGAGAGGAGGAGGAAGAAGAAGAGGAATAGGAAGAAGGAGAAGGAGAAGGAGAAGGAGAAGGAGAAGGAGAAGAAGAAGAAGAAGAAGAAGAAGAAGAAGAAGAAGAAGAAGAAG
>NW_020769439.1:163747-188296 GCF_900518735.1 Pseudonaja textilis
GAAGAAGAAGAAGAAGAAGAAGAAGAAGAAGAAGAAGAAGAAGAAGATTATTGCAGGATTGTTTGAGGCATCTTGAGTCCTGCTTACGGAGATGAGAACCACTCAGAATCCCTGGTGACTGGAATGACCTTTAAGTCTAAAGTGAGCGCTAAAAAGAGCAGAAATGCCTTTGTTCCCAAGGAAGAAAAGCAGATTTGCATCCCAGTAGTTCTCACCATGCAGAGTGTAGCAACATTGACCAAGAAAGGACGTGACGAATTACTTAAGAATCCAAACTTAATGCGGGGGCAAATTCTGCAATTGGCCTTTTATTAAGGCAACGCAAGCAGTATTCCAGTATTTGAGAGGCCGCCCCAAAGAAGAAGGAATGTCTATGGAGATTCTTAGTCATCCAAGTCATGGTTGTCCCAAGTTGCTTTTTCAAGAAACAACCGGACTTTCTTATTTTTTTTTCTTTTTCCTCCCCTTTTTTCTTTTTCTTATTTTTTCTTTTCTTTTTCTTATTTTTTCTTTTCTTTTTCTTATTTTTTCTTTTCTTTTTCTTACTTTTTCTTTTCTTTTTCTTAGAAAAAATAAAAACATCTAGTTGCCTCTTGAAAAAGACCCGTTGGGATGAGAGGGGATTAATTTATTTTCCAAAGCACCACAGAGTTAACAGATAGATAACAGATAATCAGAGTTGGAAGGGACCTTGTAGGTCATCTAGTCCAACCCCCCGCCCAAGCAGGAGACCCTACACCATTTCTGACAAATGGCAGTCCAATCTCTTCTTGAAGGTCTCAAGTGATGGCACTCCCACAACTTCTGAGGGCAACTTCTGTTCCATTGGATGATTGTTCTCACTGTCAGAAAGTTTCTCCTTATTTCCAGGTTAAATCTCTCCTTATTCAGTTTCCATCCATTATTCCTTGTCTGGCTTACAGGTGCTTTAGAAAGTAGCTTGACCTCTTTCTTCCTGTGGCAGCCCCTCAAATATTGGAAGACTGTTATCCTGTCTCCCCTGGTCCTTCTCTTTACTAGACTAGCCAAGCCCAGTTCCTGCAACCATTCATCATATGTTTTGGTCTCCAGTCCCCTAATCCATCCTGGTTGCTCTTCTCTCTACTTTTTCTAGAGTCTCAACATCTTTTTTATAACGTGGTGACCAAAACTGGATGCAGTACTCTAGGTGTGGTCTTACTAAGGCTTTAAAGAGTGGTATTAGTACTTCCCTTGATCTTGATTGTATCCCTCTGTTAATGCAACTTAGGATTGCATTGGCTTTTTTGGTGGCTGCTGCACACTGCTGGCTCATATTTAGCTGGTCGTCCACTAAGACTCCAAGATCCCTCTCATAGTTACTGCCGTTGAGCCTAGTTTCACCCAGTCTATATGTGCACTTTTGGTTTTTCTTGCCTAAGTATAGGACAAGAAACAATAGATGGAAACTAATCAAGGGGAGAAGCAACCTGGAATTAAGGAGAAATTTCCTAACTTCCTGGGAAGACAATTAACCAGGGGAAAAGCTTGCCTTCAGAAGTTGGAGCAAAAATCAATAGAAGACCCAATCTTATTTTTGGAGAAACGTAGGGTATGAGTCAGTTGCTCAAAGTCTGAATTTTGATCATATGACCATGGGGATTCAGCAATGGTTCTAAGTGTGGAAAATGTCAGTGCTATTGTAACATTAAAAAGTCAGTAAGAGAACTGTTGTAAGTCGAGGACTACCTGCAATGTCGCGGGCAAGATTGAAATCATGGAAGGAAATCAGATTTGAGTAAAGAGGAGAAGGTCAATTTATTTTCCAAAGCACCTGAAGGCAGGACAAGAAACAATGGATGGAAACTAACCAAGGAGAAAAGCAACCTGGAATTCAGGAGAAACTTCCTAAAAGTGAGAACAATTAACCAGCTGAACAGCTTTGCCTTCAGAAGTTGTTGGGGCTTCATCACTGGAGGCTTTTAAGAAGAGACTGGACAGCCACCTGTCTGCAATGGTACAGGCAGGGGTGGGATTCAAATTTTTGAACAACTGGTTCTGTGGGCGTGGCTTAAGTGGTAGGCATGGCCAGGTGGTCATGTGACTGGGTGGATGTGGCTTGGTGGTCATGTTATTGGCTGGGTGTGGCCAACTCAACATCACTCACATCGAGGCACGCATCTCCTCGCCTGGCCTCTCATGACTGTGGGGATGCTGCAACAGTCGTAAGTGTGAAAAACGGTCATAAGTCACTTTTTTCAGTGCCATTGTAACTTTGAATGGTCACTCCACACAAGCGAAGTGCCAGCAAAGGAGTGGGAAAAAACTCCAGAGAAGTTCCAGAGACAGGAAGTCTAGTCCTGCCAAGAATGTAATAAGGGTTAACGGAGAGGCAGTTTCTGTAAGCAACACCAGAATGTTTCCTTCCTGCCTTCCTTACAGGATTAGGCCAGTAATTTATTCTAACAACCGGTTACTGCTAAGAATGTTAGCAACCGGTTCTAGGGAATAGGTGCGAACGGGTAGAATCCCACCTCTGAGCAAGGGAGCTGGATGAGAAGATATCCAAGGTCCCTTCCAGCTCTATTCTGATTGATTGATTGAATGCTGTCCTGAAGTTCCCCAATAAAATTTTTGCCCTTGCGTGGTACTATTAATATACTCTAATGCATCAGTACCATTTTTTAAAAATATATTGTTAATAGTGATGTCTATTGCTGGTCTATGACCTAATAAAGTTATATTCATCTCGTATGGAATGTTGATTTCAAAACAACATCAAAGCAGACACATTCACACCCCCCCCCCTCAACAATAAGGCTAACTAACACTGATCAAACGTAAGCAGAACAGTACTTCCTCTGATCTTGCTAGGAATTGTGAAAATAGGCATGTTCCTGATTTTGGAGCAAGGTGTGCTTTCACAGACAGACTCCTGAGAAAGTGGGAAGGCATCTGTTTCTTCCTTTCCCAGCTTCACTCGTGGGGAAATTTGGCATTGCGCATTTGTTTAAAATCGAGTCTGGCTGATTTCCGAGGTACAATTTCAACTTCCTCTGTGTGATGTCAAGTCCAGTGAACAGCTGGATTGGCTAAGGGTGAGCTCTGGAGTGAAATCAAATACAGCTGTGGTCCCACCCGTCTTCTAAAGCCTCTAAAGCTTCTTAGTTGCTTGCTTAAACGCCCTTTCAGCTTCTACAGCCAAAGATGGACATTGCTTAAAGCAGGAGTGTCAAACTCGATTACATTGAGGGCCGCATTAGGGTTGTATTTGACCTCAGAGGGCCAGGGTGGGTGCCCATAGGGTGTGTGGCAATTGTGGGTGTGGCCAGCTCGACGTCACATGTGTCTGGGGCATCTGTAGTGGCCAAGTGCTAAGGCAGGATTCCCTCCTCCTTCTCAGACCCTCCCTCACTCTCATTATAATCTTCCTTCCTTCCTTCCTTCCTTCCTTCCTTCCTTCCTTCCTTCCTTCCTTCCTTCCTTCTTTCTTCTCTCTTTCTCCTGCCTTCTTCCTTCCCCTCTTTCCTTATTTTTCCTTCCTTGCTCTCTTCCCATCTTCCCTTCTTTTTCTTTCCTCTTTCCCTTTCTCCCTTCCAGTCCCTTCTTGCATGCTCAAATGCAAAACGGAAAATATTTTTCCTTTTGTTTTGTTTTTAGTTTGTTTAGCCCTCTGCCAGCAAAAATGGAGCCTGTGGGGGCCATGCACGCCCCACCCCAGGCCCCGTTTTTGGTCGTGACAGCCTCCTGCAGTCCTCTCCCGAGCTCCGTTTTAACTGGCAGAAGTGCCCTTTGCTGTTTCCAGACCACCCCTGTGGGCCAGATCTAAGCATCCCACCTGCCAAATCTGGCCCCTGGGGCCTTGAGTTTGACACCCCTGGCTTAAACAGTACAGATAATATATCTAGCTAGGCAGATGCACAGGAAAAAATTCTGGCAAGGGGTTTTAGCTAAAACCATAATAATAATAATAATAATAATAATAATAATAATAATAATAATAATAGCAAGATATTAATCATCACGCTGCAAATGGGAAGAATAACTTTTTTCACTGCGTTTTTCAGTGAATTCACACGCTTTCACACGAATTCAAATGCAATATGCAAATTGGGTGATGAATTTCTCAACTAAAGACATTGTGCAAAGTGTGTACCTTAGGGATTGCTGTTTAGAAGAAAGCGTGCGGTATATTGAGAAAGGGTTTATTTGGGGAAGTTGCAAAAAAGAATTGCCTGTCTCTAGATTACCGTTCTTAGCTTGGGTAAAACAGCAGAAGTTTGGATAGGGAAAGTCTACATAGCAGTTGTGACTCACTAACCAAAATTGCCTGTATTAGCTTTTACCATGAGGAAGGAATGCTGCTTGGGGCTTAATTGTAACTGAGAATAATAATCTATACTCTAGCCAAATTGAGACCGTGGGGGCAAAAAATAAGGTATCCCACAATCCAGCTGCCTCCTGAAAAAGCACCTTTGGGACCACCAAGACCTGGATGACTTGAGAATCTCTACAGACTTTTAGCTATACAATTTGGGATGGACACCCTTTGAATGGTGTGGGAGTAGGAATGGATTTCCAGAGGAAAAATTGCAGACTACAGAAACAGATGACCCTGAGGACACAGATGAACCTCCAAGTGGCCTCAACAACCCTCTAAAAGAATGCAAATGACCAGCTGTCTGCAAGGAATATAAATCCTTCCATTCCCCACCATCCAGTCAGAGCTGAAGAAGCTTCTTGGATGAGAAGCGAAACGTCTTCAAAAGAAAAAAAACAAGAAAGTCCAGTTGCCTCCTGAAAAAAGCACCTTTAGGACAACCATGGCCTGGATGAAGGAGAATCTCTACAGATGTTTAAGCTATTTCACATATAGTGACAGAGGGTCAAAATAGCTTCTCAAAAGAATGAATGGAAAATGGACTTAAGATCCCTTCCAATTGTGTTATTCTGTTATTATGGCTAATCTCCAATTCAATTCACAGTATAGGACTGGTAAAAACCTAACCAAGGACCTAAGAGCGGTTAAGGTAGCACCTGAATATATAAGCAGTTGCGAATAAGGTGGGTTTTTAAAAAATTTTTTGGCAAAGTTGGGATAGTCAGGTCTAATAAGCTCAAAAATTCCATGTATCTAGGCAGCCCTTTGAGTATTGCTCCAAGGGTTCCTATTACTATTAGTACAACCATTGATTTTTTTCCCTCCACAATCGCTCATTTTCAATTTACAAATCACAATATTTGGTTATTTTTTCTAGCTCTTTCTCCTCAATTTGTGCCTTACCTGATACAGGGATGTCTTAACAGCATTACGGGCCCCTGGCAAACAGTATACTAGGGCCCCTACGACAACATTTTGTGAACTTGACAATTGGCCCACATGTACAGCTGCCTGCACCATCCTACAGTCACATGACCCCATGTTGAATTGAGAGTCCAGCATGCTTAAAGGGGGATTATAGAGATTTGGGTGGGAATGAAGGTAGGATTTAAAGTGAGTGCTAGAAATGTTAGAAT
The DNA here is from genome assembly GCF_900518735.1 of Pseudonaja textilis. The sequence goes on from NW_020769439.1 coordinate 169,223, forward strand.
CTAAGAAAAAAACGGTGGTGTGATCAATGCTGTGAGAATGATGAAAAGTTGTAATGCCACAGATGAAGATGATGTAATTAGAGAAGCGTTAATACACAGATGTGGTTTCCTGAGGAAGTGGTTTTAAGCTGAGAAGGATATAGGGGACAGTTATTTCTTTTACAACTGGTCACTGAGCAATGCATGAATGTGAGAGAAAGCACCCTGTTCATGTTTTCTTGACTGACTGAGGAGAAAAATCAACCAATGGAACAGCTTTGCCTTCAGAAGTTGTGGGGGTGTCATCACTGGAAGCTTTCAAGAAGAGACTGGACTGCCATTTATCAGAAATGATATATAGGGTCTCCTGCTTGAGCAAGGGGTTGGACTAGATGATCTACAAGATCCCTTCCAACTCTATTAGTCTGTTATAACTTCATGAATTGTGATGGTGGAGGGAATGGGGTGAGATGGGGATGGAAGGATATACTGACAGTTGAGTCTAGAAGGTGGGGGAATGGACAGATAGATTCTGACCGAATGGGTGTGTATGTGTGATGGAACGATTGTATTTGTCTTTGAAGTCATCTGCTCAATTAGCATTCTCTCTGAGAGCCCTTGTGCCATCACCTTGCCATCACATCTGAGGAAATTCCTTGGAACACTTTGTTCTTCCTCAAGGGAAAAACAGTCCAGTTGCCTTTTGAAGAAGGGGGGGAAGCAATTTTGAGGCACAGGGGTCCACCTGGTCCTCTGGCTTCTAATGCGCATGCACAGGCGAAGACCAACTGGCCGGCCAATTTCTAACTTGCATGCACACGCCAGCCAGGTGGTCTTCATGCGCACATGCACCTTTAAAAACTGGAAGACCAGATGGCTGGCGCGCATGCTGCTCGCCGGGAGCTGCGCTTCCTGTTTCCAGCACTCTTATGCATACGAAGACCAGCTGGCCCGCGCATGTTGGAACCCAGAAGACAGTGGTGGTATTCAGCAGGTTCTGACCAGTTCTAGAGAATCGATAGTGGAAATTTTGAGTAGTTCGGAGAACTGGCAAAAACCACCTCCGGCTGGAGATTTTACAGTATCCTTCCCCTGGCACGCCCACTAAGCCACACCCACAGAACTGGTAGTAAAATAATTTGAATCCCACCACTGCCAGAAGAGCAATGTGCGACAGCTGACGTGTCCAGAGCGATGGCTCTGAGTGCCACTTCCATCATGCGTGTCATTCCCATCATGGGTATTGTTCTGACCCAGGCTTTGTCCAAATTAAGGAAACACAAACTGAGTGTAAAATCAAACCTATTTTAATGCAACGCTGGGGATTTCTTGCATTCCCAGCCAAAACTAATTAAACACAGTTCTCTGAGATAAGCTCACACCTTTCAGGCTTGTAGAAGGCTGCCAAGAAACAGAAGTCCAATTGCTTAGAATATACACCGATAGGAGTTCCAGCAAAAACAAACCAGAGTTCCCAGGGCTTCACTGAGGAATCAGAATCTAATGAACTTCTTTGCTTCCTGCAAAGAGCATGTCACCAAGGGCTGACTTTTATCCCTTATGGGAAGGGCAATCACCTTCCAGCCTTTCTCCCGAGTTGCCCCCTCAGCTTCAGCTGCTCTCATCTTCTAGCAGCTCTGCGCACACGCACATGGTGACAGGCTCCCTTGGGTCCTCTGCTTTACTGTTGCCAGACTCCAAAGGCTCCGAAGGCAGCACCCCACTCCCAGATGGTCCTGGCTGCATCCCTGCATCAGATGCAGGACTCTTGTCCAAATCCTTGTCAGACTTTCTGACTGGTGGCTCCCTTTCGTCCTCACTGTCCGATACCTCTGCCGTCTGCACCGGCTGCCAGCGAAGCACAACAGGTATAGAGTCTCTTACTTCAGACGGGGGTTGGACTAGAAGACTTCCAAGATCCCTTGAATAGATTTCACCAGCAGCAACCTTCTTCATCAACTTCATCTTCTGCTCTTCATAATTAAAACAAAGAAACTCAACTCGTCCAGCTCGATTTTTAAGCTCACCTAAAAGCAGCATTTAGCAACAAACTGCATTTTACATCTAGTCAATTGGGCAATTAAAAAAAGCATGACTTCAGGGTTGTTGTTTTTTAATCTATTTAAGCAACCATTTGCAGTCGAGCTGTAATCTTTTCAATCAGTTTCTAATTAGTTTCACAAAGCAAAGAACAAATGTGGACAGAGGAAAAAAAATGCAACGTTGTGCAAGAGCAGTGGCATGTTTGTCAGATGCAACATGATGGGTGCGATTTCACAATCCAAGCTCCTTTCCTGTTGTGTGCAGGTATGGTGAGCTCATGCTCACCCAAATAAATACCGTGCTACTTTGCAGATTTTTTTTTTAAAGTTTCCCTTTTTATGATATTGTTATACATCTTGATAGAGGCCAGCGATGGCGAACTTTTTTGTTGTGGTAGAGTACTGCATCCAGTTTTGTTCACCACATTATAAAAATGATGTTGAGACTCTAGGAAAAGTACAGAGAAGAGCAACCAGGATGATTAGGGGACTGGAGGCTAAAACATACAATGAACGGTTGCAGGAACTGGGCTTGGCTAGTCTAGTAAAGAGAAGGACCAGGGGAGACAGGATAGCAGTCTTCCAGTATTTGTGGGGCTGCCACAGAGAGGAAGGGGTCAAGCTATTTTCTAAAGCGCCTGAAGGCCAGACAAGGAATAATGGATGGAAACTGAACAAGGAGAGATTTAACCTGGAAACAAGGAGAAACTTTCTGACAGTGAGAACAATCAATCAATGGAGCAGCTTTGTCTTCAGAAGTTGTGGGAGCACCATCAAAACCTTCAAGAAGAGATTGGACTCCCCATCTGTCAGAAATGGTGTAGGGTCTCCTGCTTGGGTGGGGGGTTGGACTAGATGACCTACAAGATCCCTTCCAACACAGATTATCTGTTATTAGTATCTGTTATTATCTGTGGTGTGCCGAAAGCATGCATGCGCGGGCTGGCACCCACTATGCAATGCGCCCTTCCCCCCCCACGCATGCGTGTGCAACACTCCCCTCCCCCCCATTACCTTCACTCCCACTTGATTTTCGGCCTGTTTGAGGCCTTTTTTGCCCTTCTGGAGGTTCGAGGGAAACCTCTGCAGCCTCAGGAGGCCGAAAAACAGGCCTTCCGGAAATACCGGTTCTGTGGGCGTGGCTTGGTAGGTGTGGCAGGGGAAGGTAAAATCTCCAGTCAGAGGTAGGATTTGCCGGTTCTCCAAACTACTCAAAATTTCAGCTATCGGTTCTCCAGAACTAGTGAGAACCTGCTGAATATCATCTCTGCTTACAACCACTGCAGCATCCCCATGGTCACATGATCAAAATACAGACGCTTGACCGTTGACTCATGTTTATGACGGTTGCAACATCCTGGGGTCTTGTGATCCACTTTTGCGATCTTCTGACTAACAAAGTCCATAGAGAAACCAGATTCACTTAAAGAACTGCATGACTCACTTAACAATTGCAGTGATTCACTTAACAACTGCGGCAAGAAAGGTCCTAAAATGGGGCAAAACTCGCTTAACAAACGTCTCGCTTAGCCACAGATACTTGGCTCAATCGTGGTTGTAAGTCGAGCACTACCTGACGATTGCATGGTTTCCAAACTGCAGTATGATTAGAGAGGAGTAGCACTTATGATTCTCAGAGCATTGGAAAAGAAAAGAAAAGAAATTGTGTTAATATGAATGACGTCAATATTACAAGCCTAAAATCATTTGTTCTTGTTTTTTTAATCCAAAATTAAACATGCCATTCACAGCAAAATACTGAGGATATGATCGTGGTTTCAGTTTTAAGCTAATTACTTACTATTAAAATCCCCATTGTATTGCTCTATGCACACACACACACACACACACACACACACACACACAGTGATAAAATACAAAAAGAAAGACAGATGGAGTAAATTTCACAAAAGTAAAAATACCATACACACACATATATAAAGGCCCCTTTTAAAAGCCAACCTGTCAGTAGTTTTGTTTGTTTGTTTGTTTGTTTACTTACTTACTTACTTACTTACTTACTTACTTACTTACTTACTTACTTACCATGGTATGTAATTTCCTATACAAGCAAATGGACTGTGATTTTTGTTATTCTGCTGACGGGGGCTTCCCCTTTCCAAGTTCGAATACAAGATCTTGCATGAAGGATGGTAAACCACAAGAACCTTTCTGCTGATTTTTTGGATTGCTTTTGGTTTTGGTTTCTTGTGTGAAATACCGTGTTTCTCATAAAATAAGGCCGGCTCTTATATTTTTTTGAGCCCCGAAAAAATGGCTAGGCTGTCTTTTCGGGGGTGACTTACTTCCCCCCCTTGCATCCTCATCTAAAGCGCCCTGCTGGCAGCCTCGCCACCAGCTGCTCCTAACGGGTGATCATGGCGAAGCGCAGAGAGCTCCCTACTCCCACCAAACACCTTTGCTGCAGACCCAAGACCTTTGGCACCCACCGCTGTTGCTTTCCCTTCTGCCCATTCCGCTGCCACGTTTGGAGCTGCCGCTTCCGTGTTTGGAGTGCCGCTGCCATTTGGAGTGCCGCTGCCATTTGGAGCACCGCTGTCATGTTTGGAGCTGCCATTTCCGCGCTTGGAGCTGCCACCGTGTTTGGAGTGGCGGCGGCGCTCCAAATGGCGGTGGTGCTCCAAACAGCGGCAGTGCTCCAAACGCAGAAGCAGCAGCTCCAAATGCGGCGGCAGCTCCAAATGCGGAAGCGGCAGCTCCAAACGGCAGCGGTGCTCCAAACAGCAGTGGTGCTCCAAACATGGAAGTGGCAGCTCCAAACGCGGTGGTGGCATGGGCAGAAGGGAAATCAACAGAGGCGGGCGCTGAAGGTCTTGGGTCTGCCGCAAAGGTGCTTGGCAGGAGTAGGGAGCTCTCCGCGCTCTGCCATGATCGCCCATTAGGAGCAGCTGGTGGCGAGGAGTTGCTGCCCGCGGGGTGCTCGTAACAGCAAGTCCCCCCGCCCTTCCCCCCATTTTGCATGTTTTAAAATAGGCCTAAATTTGGGTGGAGGGGCTTAATTTCATTTTATGCCTAGAAAACATGCTGGGTCTTCCTATTGGGGGAGGTCGTATTGTTGGAGAAACAGGGTATATTGCTGACATTTGAGATCCTTTTTGCTTCAGGGCTTTGGCGAAGATTTCCAGGAACAGAAGATACACAATGAGTTCCAAAGAAATTGCAAGGCTTACATTTCCTGTCCTCTTCTGATCTTTCAAAACTTTCCCTTATCCGTGTGCGTGTGTTTTCATGAAAGTCTCCCTTTAGCAGTTAGGAATCAATGCATTTAAAAAACTCAAAGGTAACATTTGACAAGCACTGATTTTTTTTTTTTTTAAAGGCTAAATTTCCATTTTTACATGAGAAATACCCTGAATCATAACAAGCACACAATGTCCTGGTCACAACATGTACAGTACAGTTATTGAGCCAACATATAATTTTTAACATTTCGTGTTTCTGGTAAACATTTCAGGTAAATAAGAATTGGATAAGAACAAGCGCAGGGTTTTTCCCATTTTCTATTTTCTCGCCATCTGAATTGTCCTTACTACATTGCCCAAAATGAGGAAATATGTTGCCCAAAAAGGAAGACGAAAGTATATATTCACAACGGCAACTGCCATAACACTACAACCGTCATAATTATGAGTCGGTTGCCAATCATTTAAATTTTGATCGGATGCCCACGGGGATGCTGCAATAGTTGTACGGGTGAAAAACGGTCATAAGTCACCTTTTTCAGTGCCGTTGTGACTTTGAACAGTCACTAAACGAATTGCTGTAAGTCGAGGACCACCTGTATAATACAATTGATAGGATCAGGGGCTTCTTTCCGTTTTAGTTTTCCATGCTGTTCTATCCTGTTTATAGGAGTTTCAGGATCCAAGGGTCACTACTCTGAGTCCACATGCATGTCTTCAAGAGAAACTCAAGCACGTAGTTAAACAAAGCTGATTTATTGGTAGAAGTGGCAGTGAGTAGCGGTTGAGAAGGGCTATTAGTAAAGTAAGATGCTAGGGCTCTTTTGTGAAAATCTGATTAGCAGATCAACTGCATATGGCAGTTGAATAATGAAATTACTAGGTGTGTTTAAATGATATGGCGGTTGGCATTAGGAGAGAGTATTGAAATGTTGAAAATAAGCAATGAAGGATTATGACTTATTGTGAATACGTGTATTAAGAGATACGATTGGTATTATTAACTTTGCTTATACTAAAAAGTATGATATATTGATGCCACGCTGTTTATGTATTGCTGTGTATGTGTAGATTGAAATAAAAAACTTGATTTTTTTTTATAAAAGGAACTGTTTCCCTGAACTCCAGTAGAATCTACTTTCCGATACATGAAATCTGTTATTCCATATTTGCATTTGAGAATGATATTTCAAAACACCTTTACGTCATTGAAAGGGATTGTCTCATCTCTTCAATCAGCTTTTCACAAGAATAACTGGTAAAAACCTGTGATTCATAAGGATACCTCAAGGATGAGGCAGGTACAAGAAGCAATAATGGAAACCAATCAAGGAGAGAAGCAAGCTAGAGCTAAGGAGACATTTCCTGACAGTGAGAACAATTAATTAGCAGAATAACTTGCCTGCAGAAGTTGTGAATGCTCCAACACTGTTTAAGAAGAAATTGAACAACCACTTGTATGGAATGGTGTAGGTTTTGTTCTTGAGCAGGGGGTTGGACTAGAAGACCTCCAAGGTTCCTTCCAACTCTGTTATTCTATTATTAGCTCTCTCCAAATCTCTTAGTCTCTCCTCATAGGCAACTCAAATGTGCAAACTTCAATTCCCAGAATTCCCCAATCAGCCTGGCTTGGTAGGGAATTCTGGGAGTTGATGTCCACAGATCTTTTTTTATTTATTTATTGGCTTATAATACAAAATACAAAAAGAAAATAGGAAAATAGGGGAAGGAAAGGGAAAGGGAAAAGTGTAGAGAAAATGGGGAATAGAAAGAAAAGGCACTGACTTCCAACTCCTTTTGGTGCAGTAAAATAAGATAATCACATAAAACCTCAGCTTTTTACTTTTACATATTAGTATAAACTAGCCTTTTCTGTAACAACAAACCTATCTAATCAGTAAATGTCTATGGAGCTTCTCAGTCATCCAGGTCATGGTTGTCTCAAAGGTGCTTTTTTTTCAAGAGGCAATTGGACTTTTTGGGTTTTCTTTGAAGACGTTTCACTTCTCATCCAAGAAGCTTCTTCAGCTCATCCACTTCTTGGATGAGACGTGAAATGTCTTCAAAGAAAAATCAAAAAGTCCAGTTTGCCTCTTGAAAAAAAAAGCACCTTTGGGACTATCTAATCTTTAAAATCCCAAATCAAAGTTTCATTTTTTCCACCTCAAGCACCAAGTCCAGAAGTGCTTTCCAACTAGAAATAAAAGTAATTGTGATTTTTTTTCTTTCTTTAATCAAAGCAGTCAATTTAGCCATCTCTGCTAGATGGCCACCCATCTTAAAGGTTTCTAAGCTTATGAAAAAGTGGTCTAGTGGTTAGGGCACTAAGCTAGAAACCAGGAGACTCTGAGTTCTAGTCCTGCCTGTGGCATGAAAGCCGGCTGGGTGATTTTGGGCCAATCCCTCTCTCTTAGCCCATGACATAAGGCTCTGGCAACAAGCCAGTTGATCTGTCACAATCAATGGATCAACACTGAGTTGATTAAAAAAAAAAACCCAGATCTTGTATTTGCAGGAAAAGACTAGGAAGAGAAAAAAAAATTCACGGCAACCTAAAATTACATTTGCTATTTAGCTTATAGACACTTCTGAGTCACATTCAAGCCATAATGAGTTATGGTTTCAAAATCCTTTTCACACAGGCTGTCCTTAACTCTGGCATCCCCCATTCTAAACTGGTACATTCAATTTCAATTTCCTCTGAACTTTGCATTTCTCTGGTTTGAATTTCATTCCGCTGAAAGACGCGGCGGTGGGGGGGAGGGGGCGGTGGGGAGAAGCATATATGGGAAATAGAAGGGTTTTACCAGAAGACAGTCAATCAATCTCCGCTCTGAAAGGATGAAGCTATTTATATACAGTATAATCATCTAGATGAAAGAGGTATTGAGAGCAGCTAACTTGCAGCTCAAGGCAGGAATCCAAATTGTTAAGACCGCCCCCAAATTATGAATTTGAAACACCCTAGGAGCTGTTTCAAAAGGTCTTATTGTCAGAGGTGTCCAACACAAACCACCACATCGGGAAAAAAAGTAAAGTCAAAACGTACACCATGACATTATAATGTGGTTGCCGTTCACTCAGCGTTGTTCACTCCTCGTAGATTTGCCTGCAGATTCAATGATGCAAGCAGAAAAGAAAGAAGATTTGCATCACAACATCACAACATCACAATGGGGTTTTTTTTGCCCCCTTTCATCTCCACAGGATGTTCCTCTTCATTGCTTGCTTCTTATATACCAGAAAGCCACAGATTCTTGTAAAGAGCCGTGGTGGTGCAGTGTTCAGAATACACTATTGTAGGCTGACTCTGCCCACTGCCAGGAGTTTGATCCTGGCTGGCTCAAGTTTGATTCAGCCTTCCATCCTTCTGAGGTCGGTAAAATGAGGGCCCAGATTGTTGGGGGCAATAGGCTGACTCTGTAAACCACTTAGAGAAGACTGAAGAGCGGTATATAAGTCTAAGCGCTGCTGCTATTGCTTTGCTGTGGTTGACTTGCATCTATAGATAATCTATTTTAAGCAGCACGCTGATTCGAATCTGGTATCAGTGCACATGGTAGGAGAACTTGTAATCTGGACCCAGTTTTACTCTTGAAAACATATCAGAGGTTGTTATGAATCAAGCATCTGAAGGCAGAACAAGCAGCAGTGGATAGAAACTAATCAAGGAGAGAAGCAGCCTACAACTAAGGAGAAATTCCCTGACAGTTAGAACAATGAATCAGTGGAACAACTTGCCTCGAGAAGTTGTGGGTGCTCCATCGCTGGAGTTTTTAAAGAAAAGATTGGACTGTTCTAACCAAGGCTTCCTAAGACTGTAATTAAGCACATGCTTAGTCCAAACAACTCTTGTTTTAAGAGTTTCAACGCTGGGAATTATGTTCATTCCCAGCCCGAAATGAGTCCCAAACAGTCTCTTGAGATAAGCACCCACCTTTATCTCCTTTGAATTGCTGCCAACAACTAAATTGCCAAATGAACTGTAAAAAACCAACCAAAGTACAAGGTCCACGCAGAGCTTCAAAGTTTAATCTGAACAGAGCAAATGATTTTGCTTCCTGCAAAGGTTTCTCTACCTTTGCACTTCTTTATACCTTAGGGGAGGGGCAATCACCTCCAAGCCTTACTCCTGAGTTGCCTCTTTTGTCTTAACTGCTCTTGCCTTCTGGCAGCTCTGCATACATGTGCACTGGGAACAGGCTCCCCTTATTCCTCTGCCTCACTGCTACCAGATTCTGGAGGCTCTGGATTCAGCACCCCACTCCCAGATGGTCCTGGTCCCATCTCTGTATTGGATGCAGGACCCTCGTCCAAGTCCTCCCCAGACTCCCAGACTGGTCCCCATTCTTCCCCACTGTCTGATTCTGCAGCCGTCTGCACAGGCTGTCAGCGAACCACAACATAGGCAACCAGTTCTCTGAAATACAGGTAGCCCTCGGCTTATGACCACAACTGAGTCCAACATTTCTGTTCTTAAGTGAGACATTGGTTAAGTGAGTTTGGCCCCATCGTACAATCTTTCTTGACATGGTTGTTAAGTGAATCACTGCAGTCGATAAGTTAGTAAATTGGCTGTTAAGGCAATCTGGCTTCCCCATGGACTTGGCTTGTCAGAAGGTTGCCAAAGGGGATCACATGACCTTGGGACACAGCAATGGCCATAAGTATGAACCAGTTGCCAAGCGCCTGAATTTTGATCACATGGGGATGCTGTAAGTGTGAAAAACGGTCATGTCACTTTTTTTCCACTGCTGTTGTAACTTTGAACGGTCACATAATGAACTGTGGTAAATTGAGGACTACGTGTAGTATAGGTTTCCTGCTTGAGCAGGGGTTGGACTAGAACAGGGATCGCCAACCTTTTGGACCGCAGGGACCACCAAACTCATAATTTTAAATCCCATGGACCAGAGACCCTGGGAAAACCCCAAAAAAGTCTGCAGGAAAATTCCCCACTCTGTTTTCCTACCAATCGATCATTCTTTATTTGGGATCGCAGGATACCGTCTCCAGTTCTGTTGTCAGGGGGATTGAGAGAGAAAGAGAGAGAGAGAGAGAGAGAGAGAGACAGACAGACAGACAGACAGACAGACAGGCTTCAGGCAAGGAAAGCAGCAGAAACAGCAGAAGTCTTTCTTTCTCTCCCCCAAACTCCACCAGAAATGAGTCTTTGTGAGGCTTGTCACAGCCTCTTGGAGCAGAATGCCTTGCAGGCTCCCAAAGACTCATTTCTGGTGGAGTTTGGGGGAGAGAAAGAAAGACTTTTGCTGCTTTCCTTGCGTGCAGCCAAAAGCAGAAGAAGAAAGAAGCGAAAAGAAGCAGCCCGGTGGCCAGGCGAGTCACGTGGGGCGAGTGGGGCAAGTCCCCCCCCTCCATCCTTTCCCCCCGCCCCTCACTACCTCATGTTGTTCGCAATGCAAGCGATGCAAGCCTTGTGTTCCCACGGGCCATGTGGGCGGCGGAGCATTGTGTTTCCGCGCAGCCTGGATTAATTGCTTTGGGGCACATTTCTCTGCGGACCACCAAAATTTCCTTGCAGATCACCAGTGGTCTCCAGCCCACTGGTTGGCGACCACTAGACTAGAAGACCTCCAAGGTCCTTTCGAACACTGATTCTATTATAGTTCCTGAATTAGGAATGTAGAAAGGGATATACCAAGCCAAGCCTTTTGTTGCTTCCCAGGGCAGTTGTTATCCAGATGTCCATGAGCCACAAGGGGAACAGCAGAAGTTGCTTCTGTTCCTAGAGGCCGCATAGAGCAGGCTCCATCCACATGTTTGGCTCTGGAAGCACTATTGAACATGCAACATCTGGAAATTATGAGCTACAATAGTGTTTCTCCACCTTGATGACTTGAAGATGTGTGGACTTCAAGTCCCAGAATTCCCCAGTCAGCACAAGGAGCCCACATTTTAAACAAAACCTTGGGAAAGAACGTTCACAGATGTCAACCGCAGTGGTGGTATGCTACCGGTTTGGACCAGTTCAGCCGACCCGGTAGTCAAAAAAAAGGCCGAAGATCAGCTGACAGGAGGAAACAAATCCTGGGACAATCAGCTGAGAGGAAAAAGAAGAGAAAAGCACAGGATCAGCCCTCCCACACGCCCCTGCGCTTTCTTCTTGATCCTCTCAACTGATTGGCGCTGCAGGTCTCAGCCGGTGTGGGGAAAGCTGCACGCCAGCTTAGGCAAAGCAGGCCCACCAAGCCATGCCCACTGAAACGGTGTTCAAACAATTTGAATCTCACCACTGGTCAACTGGATTGAGGGGTGATGTCTTAAAGTTGCCAAGGTTCAGAAATTCCCTCAACACTGTCCAACTATTACAAAGTCTGCACTACTATTACTGTTAATCTTCTCATCACTCCTTATCACCCATCCCCTCCCACTTGTGACTGTATGACTGTAACTTTGTCGCTTGTATCCTTATGATTTATATTGACTCTTTCCTAGTATGATTTGATTGCTTATTGTACCCTATGACTATGACTAAGTGTAATACCTTAACATTCTTGATTCTTGACGAATGTATCTTTTCTTTTATGTACACTGAGAGCATTTGTACCAAGACAAATTCCTTGTGTGTCCAACCATACTTGGCCAATAAAGAATTCTATTCTATTCTATTCTATTCTATTCTATTCTATTCTATTCTATTCTATTCTATACCCTATCCTATCCTATCCTATCCTATCCTATCCTATCCTAAATATGGACCTAAGGAATGGCTGTGGGCATCTGGTATATCTCAGAACCAAATAAAGGCATAGGCTTGCTTGTTGTGAGCAGCTCAAAGGTGCAAACCGTCCGCCCTCAAAACCTTTCGGGTTCGATAATGGCTTCTGGCTCATGCATACTCTCCATGGATTACTTTGTGCATGTGTGCTAGTGCGTGGTGAAAGTGGTGACCGGCTTAGCCCAAGAGCCCTTCTGTACGTCATAAACCTCGGTAATTTTCCCTCTGTGAATGTTTGGTTAGAGTTTTGTGTGTACTTCCGAGTTGTTGTCCTGCTGAAACTATAGGACAAGCCTTTTACATTGTGCTGGGTTCCACGTTGTGACACCCATATTGTGTCACCAATGTTCTCTCGTGACTCAGCAGCGTTGTTTAACAAACCTAAGCTTGGTTGCCTAGGCAATATGTCAAAAGTTCATTGCACTTCTTAATCTATTGCAATGGAGCGGAGAGCAGAAAAGTTTTTCTTCAGAAAGTGGCAGACTCAAACTCTTTATTTGGGGCAAGATGCCTGCTTGGGTGCACACATGCAAAGAACATGACTCCCCCCTTTATTTAATTTTTCATTGTTGGAAGAAATATCCTTCTGGGTTCACTTCCACGTGGGAGGAAAGACCCTGGAAACATGGAAGCTTTCCTTCTCCAAACTCAGCTGTGAAGGTCTCAAAGGGTGATCGTGTGATTGCAGGGTGCTGTGGTCATCGCAAGTGCATATCAGTTGCCAAATGCCTGACTTATATGGCTACAAACCTGAGGACAGAATAACAGAGTTGGAGGGTCTTTGAAGATCTTCTAGTCCAACCCCTTGCTCAGGCAGGGAACCCTACACCATTTCAGACAAATGGTTGTCCAATCTCTTATTTAAAATATCCAGAGTTGGAGCATTCACAACTTCTTGAGGTAAATTGTTCCACTGATTAATTGTTCTCACTGTCAAGAAATGTCTCCTTAGTTCTAAGTTGCCTCTCTCCTTGATTAGTTTCCACTCATTGCTTCTTGTCCTGCCCTCAGGTGCTTTGGAGAAGAGCTTGACTCCCTCTTCTTTGTGGCAACCCCTGAGATATTGGAATATTGCTATCCTGTCACACCTAGTCAGGGGTGGGATTCTACTGGTTCGGACCAGTTCAGCCAAACCCCTAGCTCCGACGATCAGCTACCAGCGAACCAGTTCGCTACGATGGTCATGTGGGCCTGCCCACCAACCCCTGCGCTGAACTTACCTATATCCTCTTAGCTGACTTGCACGGCAGAGCAGATAGCCGCTCCTCAGCTGTGTTACTCCCCAGCAGTAACATAGCAGGTAGATTTTTTTTCTGGAAGATATTCATGTGTGCGTGCAAGATCACCGAACTAATTGTTACAATGACCTTTTGATGGCTTCCTTTTACCGGTCTACAACAGAAAGCATCCTTATATGTTGTGTTTCAGTATGATAGGCTGGCTTGACAGCTGCGGACAAAAAGGTATTACAGAGGGTGATGAGCACAGCACAAAAAAATATGGGCTGTCCCCTGACACCGCTGGACAAAATAGCCAGGACCCCCTGCCTCAGCAGAGTGAGGAAAATTCTTACAGGTGATTCACACCCTGGTCAACACCTCTTTACTCTCCTACCATCGCGCAAGAGATATGTAGAAGCATAGCCAGCTGAACGAATAGGCTGAAAAATAGCTTTTATCCATGGGCTATCAGGCTTCTGAACGCAACATAAACACCACAATTAGGTTTAATATAATAGACTTGCAGGGCCAGCACCAAGGAAGCTCATTTCAATTTAATTGACAATAAATGTTTGATTGATTGATTGATTGATTGATTGATACACCAGCAGCATCCCACCATTGCCCCTAGTCCTTCATTAACCATTTTCATTAACCAGTTACCAGTTTCTTTGTTCAACCACTGACGAGTATTACTAATAAAATCACTTGCCCTCCTTGGGAGTGGCATGCATCAAATTTCCCTACCCTTTGCACTTCGACCACACTGCAGTAAGGCTCCAACATTTATGGATGGTGAAATCTCCCTCAAGTTGAGGTCTGCTCTTCATGACAAGCTGACCTTATTTTCTTGGCAATGTGATGGCAAACCCCTATCCCAAAACTAGCAGGTTGCAGCCAGTCCCTGATCTGCCTCCAGAGAAGCCATAGACCAAAGTCCCCTGGTTACATAGATCTTCTAGAGAAAGTGGTTTAAAGATAGCTCAAGCGTGTAAGTCTACGCTAGCCTTATAGCTGATAAGGAAATGAGATAACCATAAGGGAGAGAGAGAAAGAGAAAGAGGAAGAGAGAGAGAAAGGAATCCCATAATAGAGGGAATTCACCCCAAAAGGAAGCATAGCTAGATTGATCAATGTCAAACCAAGGTCCTGCTTGTTATATTGTAGGGCTGAGGCAGGCAGATTCTACCAGTTTGCACTATTTGCTAGAACCGGTTGTTAACATGAGAACCGGTTGTTAGAGGAAATTCCTGGCCTAATCCTGTAAGGAAGGCAGGAAGGAAACATTCTGGTGTTGCTTACAGAAACTGCCTCTCCATTAACCCTTATTACATTCTTGGCAGGACTAGACTTTCTGTCTCAGGAATGTCTCTGGAGTTTTTTTCCCTCTTTTGCTGGTAATTTGTTTGTGTAGAGTGACCATTTAAAGTTAAAATGGCACTGAAAAAAGTGACTTATGACCATTTTTCACACTTACGACTGTTGCAGCATCCCCACAGTCATGAGAGGCCAGGGGAGGAGATGCGTGCCTTGATGTGAGTGATGGTGAGTTGTCCACACCCAGCCAGTAACATGACCACCAAGCCATGCCCACCAACTAAGCCATGCCCACAGAACCAGTTGTTAAAAAATTTGAATCCCACCCCTGAGCAGAGGTGGAATTCAGCAGGTTCTGACCAGTTCTGGAGAACTGGTAGCAGAAATTTTGAGTAGTTCAGAGAACCAGCAAATACCACCTCTGACTGGAGATTTTACAGTATCCTTCCCCTGCCACGCCCATCAAGCGACACCCACAGAACTGGTAGAAATTTTTTTTGAATCCCACCACTGTATTGTAGTGACCAAAAACATAAAAAAAAATGGAATATACTACCCAAAAGCTTTTTCTGATATGGTTGAAGAATTAGATCTAGTAGATGCGTGGAGGAAACTGAACCCAGGGGCGACTCAATTCACTTTCTACTCCAATCTGCATAAATATTGGTCAAGACTGGAAATTACATGGGTGAACAGTGATTTACTTAAGGATATACAAAATATAGAGATACTAACAAATATCTGGGCATCCTCTGCAGATAATTTGAAAAGACCAAATTTGTAAGAAAAGTAGGTGGACACTCAATCCACAAGTATTGAAAGAAAAAGGGTATACTCAAAAAATTAGGGAAGAATTAGATGTATTTTTTAAAATTTAATAAGCAAAAGGATACCTCATTGCAAAACCTCTGGGACACAGTGAAGGTGTATCTAAGGGGAATATCTATAGCCTACATGACCAATAGAAAGAAAGAAAAGTGGAAGAAATGAGAAAGAGAGAGAGAGAGAGAGAGAGAGAAAGAAAGGAGCCCCATAATAGAGGGAATTAACTGAAGAAATATTCCCCAAAGGAAAGCTTAGCTAGATTGATCAATAAGTCAAACCAAGATGCTGCATTGTTGAATGGCTACTGTATAGTTGACTCTTTCAAGGCGTGAGCTGTACAGTCACTTAGTCACAACTTGGCACAATATTGAAAATTCCATTTCTAAGGGGTGTGGCTGTGGGTGTGTTACAGGGGAGAGATATGTGCACAAAACACACCGTTTATAGTATTGACTCAACATGAGCACCTATTCCGTCTCAGCCTTGCAACAATACTGAATACAGGTCATCCTCGACTGACGGTCACAACCAAAGACACATGACGCACAAGGGGGAATTGCGCACACATGTGCAGATATGCGGCACACGAGGGGGGATCGCAGACGCATGCGCAGGGGGCGTGGGGGGCCAGCACGCATTGCCTTCTGGGTGCTGGTACATGAGCGTGTGAAAGCGAGCACGCGCGCAATTATCGGCACAGGAGCCGAAAGAGGTTAGCCACCACTGCTATAGGTAGTCCTCACTTATGACCACAACTGAGCCCAAAACTTCTGTTGCTAAGCGAGATCGTTGATAAGTGAATTTTGCCCCATTTTACGACCTTTCTTGTCACAATTGTTAAGTGAATTACTGCTGATGTTCACTTCGTAACATGGTTCTTAAACAGGGGTGGCATTTAACAACTGGTTCTGTGGGCATGACTTAGTTGGTGGGTGTGGCCAACTCAGTGTCACTCACATCGAGGCACACATCTCCTCACCTGGCCTCTCATGACTGTGGGGTGCTGCAACAGTCGTAAGTGTGAAAAAGGGTCATAAGTCACTTTTTAAAGTGCCATTGTAACTTTGAATAGTCACTCCACACAAGCAAAGTACCAGCAAAGGAGGGGGAAAAACTCCAGAGAAGTTCCAGAGACAGGAAGTCTAGTCCTGCTAAGAATGTAATAAGGGTTAACGGAGAGGCAGTTTCTGTGAGCAACACCAAAATGTTTCCTTCCTGCCTTCCTTACAGGATTAGGCCAGTAATTTCTTCTAACAACCGGTTCTCCCAGCTGCTTAGAATGTTAACAACCGGTTCTAGAGAATAGGTGTGAATGGGTAGAATCCCACCTCTGTTCTTAAATGAATCTGGCTTCCCCATTGATTTTGCTCATCAGTAGGCCGCAAAAGGTGATCATATGACCCCAGGACACTGCAACCCTCATAAATATGAGCCAGTGGCCAAGCACCTGAATTTTAATCACATGCCTGTTGGGATGCTCAAGGATTTGTAAGTGTGAAGGTCACTTTAAAGAACTATTGTAAGTCAAGGATTACCCTTATCTGTGTGCGTGTGCTTGTGTTTTAATGAAAGTCTCCCTTTAGCAGTTAGGAATCGACGCATTTTAAAAAAAACACAAAGGTAACCTTTGAAAAGCACTGATTTTTTTTAAAAAGGCTAAATTTCCATTTTTACATGACAAATACCCTGAATCATAACAAACACACAATGTCCCAATCACAAGATGTACAGTTCAGTTCATGAGCCAACATATCATTTTTACTGTTTCGTGTTTCTGGTAAACATTTCGGATAGATAAGAATTTGATAAGAACAAGTGTAGGGTTTTTCCCATGTCTATTTTCCCTCCATCTGAATTGTCGTTACTACATTGTCCAAAATGAGGAAATACGTTGCCAAAGGAAAAACAAAAGTATATATTCACAACAGAAGTTTTGCCAGATTTAAACAATACATCACACAGCAAGGCAAATGCAAATATTTACAGTACAGCTTTTTAGGATATCTAAATATTTATAAATGCTATAAATCAGTTGGAGTACAGAGTAACAAATATTTATCAACTTTTTCTAAGCAGTTCTTTCTCTTTTTCTTGCATCTCTTTGTTTAATATTCACAAATAACAATAAGTAATAGTACAGTAGAATCTTTAGTACTAAATATTTGGTATTGAGGTCTAAGATCTACTGTATATTCATATTCTAAAATAATTTAATGAAGTTTGCGACTTTTTATTAATGTCCTATTTTAACATTACTTACCCTACCTAACATTAATTTTACTTACCCTACCCTACCTCATGTTCATTTACATCTTGGCAATCATGTTTAGCATTGATATAAATCTTTCTTTTCCCCTCTTCTTTAATGATATGAGTTAGATAATCATCAGTGTGCTGTTTCCAGTTTCTAACTATTGCTGTACTCCATTATTATCTGTATTTTATCATACAATAAAACAATTCACTTAGAGATAAAAGGGGGCCACCGTTTCCTTATAGTACCACCTGTTCATGTATAGCAAGAGAGCCAGTTTGGTGTAGTGGCTAAAAACTGGGAGAAAGTGAGCTATAGTCCTATTTTGAGCACAAAGCCAACTGGGTACCTTTGGGTCAATCCTCATGTCTCTAACTTGAGGTTTATTGCAGCTGGCAAAGGCAACCACTTGATACCACTAATCCAGAGTAAAAAAGGGTATGTCATGGAACTGAGGAAAAACTTTTGGAGGTGGGATAAAGAGATAGCAATAGCAATAGCACTTAGATTTACATATCATTTCATAGTGCTTTACAGCCTCTCTAAGCCAGGCATGGGCTTCCAAAATTTTACCAGCTGGTTCTCTGCTAGGTTGCTGGGTGGGCGTAGCCATGGTAGGCATGGCTTAGTTGGCCTCCTGCTCCATGGCCGGGGAGGACGTTTTCACCCTCCCGGTGCTCCGGAGGCTTTCCTCGAGCTTCCAGGAGGCAAAAATGGCCTCCCTAGGCTCCGGAGGCCCCCCGGAGGCTGGAAATGGGCCTGTTTCCAGCCTTCTGGAGCTTCCAGGAGGCCCGTTTTTTATCCTCCCCCAGTCCCCCTCCCCCTGTCCTTAACCTGGATCAAAAATGGGACATTTGAGGACTCCTGGGAGGGGCGGGGTGGGAGAGGCCAGCCAAGAGTGGGATTTGCCAGTTCACCCGACTGGCCATAAAACAGCCATATTAGCTACGGGTTCACCCGAACCAGGACAAACCAGTGCGGCTCACCCCTGCTCTAAGCAGTTTTCAGAGTCAGTATATTACCCCCAACAATCTGGGTTCTCATTTTACTGGCCTCGGAAGAATGGAAGGCTGAGTGAACCTTGAGCCAGTGAGACTCGAACGAGATGCTACCCAAGGAATGGCCAGATAAGAGGGGTCATGGTCCTCAGCTTGACAATAGGCAGAGCAAGAGGTTCAGAACAGACCCTCCCTAGAATCTTGCAAGTCTAAAAATATAAATATCCTGCCATCTCCTTTACATCCTGAGAAACTAGGGAGGGTCCTTTCTGAGCCTCTTGTTCTACCCATTATACAGCTATGGGCTATGCCCTCTCTTATCTGACCATTCCCTAGGCCGCATCTCCTCACTCTGACTCCTAAGGCATTCCCCCACATATTATTACAGATTGTGGCCTAGTAAAAGTCCATACTGAGATCAGTTTCGTTCAAGGAACAACAGGAGCTGATAATAGAATAGAATAGAATAGAATAGAATAGAATAGAATAGAATAGAA
>NW_020769439.1:188306-199448 GCF_900518735.1 Pseudonaja textilis
AATAGAATAGAATAGAATAGAATAGAATAGAATAGAATAGAATAGAATAGAATAGTTTGAAGGGACCTTGGAGGTCTTCTAGTCCAACCCCCTGCCTAGGCAGGAAAACCCTATACCATTTGTCTGACAAAGACCCTTCCACTTATTTTTATCCTTAGCATCTCTCATTTGGCCATGAGAGCAAATTGACTTGTAATGCTGGGAAGTAAAACTCAGTGATAGCTCTTAAAACATCAGTTTGGTTCTTCTGTTGCATTTCTATACCTATTGATGCACTTGTGAATAATCCTGTTGAACTCCAGGAAGAATGGCTGGCAAAGATGATAACAAACATGGCAAAATTGACTTGTCTGATTAAGGAAGGGATCATAACCGTATTTATTAGTGATTGAAAATTCCTTATAGACTGTTTGCTGAAGAAAGAAAAAACATGAACTTACAATTTATAAATCTCACAATTAGAAAGGGTAGGCTATGGAAATGAAGGAAATTGTGTAATGAGAGAGAGGGAGGGAGAGAGGCAAAGAGAGAGGGAGGGAGAGAGAAAAATAAATCCCATTTATAATCACTGTTAGGAAGAAACCATTTCTTTATACAGTATTTTTTTTTGTTTCTCTTCTATTTTTTTCTTTTCTTTTCTTTCTCCACTACCCAGAGAAAGAAGGGGTACCTTAGAAACAAGAAATAGAAAAAATAAATCAATACATATTTTCTTCCTTATCTATTCACTATTTTTCTTTCTTTCTTCTCTAAAAGTTGTCATTTGTTCCTTAAGAAAATTTTGTAAAAAGTGAACTCAGGCCAAGGGGAAATTTTTGCTTGAATGTGCCTAATGTAACCTTGCACGTCTCTGAAATGAAACGCCAAAGGAAGTTTAGGTCCAAAAGTAGGAAGTACAGCCAATACAAGTGAAAAAAAAGGAGGTGGCCTTGTTGACCAACAAAGCCTGAGATTATTCTCATGCAATGGGGAAGTGAAAGCCTAGTATGTAATGCCCCGGCTGGCTGTTTACGGGCAAGATCTACTGTTTTGAAGTCACTCCAGAGGTGGTGGTGACGATTGGGAAATGAAATTCCGTATTTGAAGCCCCAGCCTTGAAATGCCGGGTATCAAGAGGACTGGGTAAAATCAAGCCAGGCGCAAGAGAGGAAATCTCCCCTCTGAGGGAGCAGTGCTGAAGGCATCGAAAATCCCCTTTGCAAGCCTAATGAGGAATGCAAGAGTTCAAGAGACAGCTCAGGCTATGCTATCTGGGAGGAAGAACAACATGGCTGGAGGGCCTGTAAGCATCTATGAGAGAGAGTGAGGGGGAGAGAGAGAGCCTAGAACTACGTCGCCTCCGGTCCGATCTAAATATAGTATATCAAATCATACATTGCAATGTCCTACCTGAAAATGAATACTTCAGCTTCAATCATAACAAATACAAGAGCACACAATAGATACAAACTCAAGGTAAACCGCACCAAACTTGATTGCAGGAAATACAACTTCAGCAACAGAGTGGTCAATGCCTGGAAAGCACCACCTGACTCTGTGGTTTCTTCCCCAAACCCCAAAAACTTTAACCTTAGACTGTCTACTATTGACCTCACCCCTTTCCTAAGAGGCCTGTAGGGGACGTGCATAAGCACACCAATCGTGCCTACCGTTCCTGTCCTATTGTTTTTTATTTTTTTTCTTATAAGTATCTATCTCATGTATTCAAAACTATATTTATTCTTATACCTGTATCTTGTGCATTGGGGTTGTGGGTTGGGATCAAAAAGGGCAAGATGGAAAACCATGAGTCTGTGGCTTGAAGCCCTTAAAGTATGTATCACAAGTATCACATGTCCCTTTAAAAAAGAGGCAGGGTTGCAATGAAAGGGTTGTGGCCATCTTTTTTGTTCTCCCTTTGTTTACTAAATAAAAATGAGCAGAAAATGGGGGGGGGGAGTTTTGTGGATATGGAGGAAGGAAGGGAGGGAGGAAGAAGAAAAGAAGAAGGATGGGAGGGAGGAAGGAAGGACAAGTAAGGAAGAAAAAAGAAAGGGAGGGAGAGAAGAAAGGAAAGTAGAAAAGAAAAGAAGGGAGGGAGGGAGGGGGAAAGAGGGGAGGGAGGAAAGAAGGAAGAAGAAAAAAGAAAGAGAGGGAGGAAGGAAGGAAGGAAGGGCACAGAGGTTTGAAAAAAAGGAAGGGTGGGAGGGGGAAAGAAGGAGGGAGGGAAATCAGTAAGATATACATATAAGGGTTTCTCATGCAAAATGGAGATAACCCATGAAAACTGTTTACATAACAGTTTCAGTTAAGCAACCATCATTTGCATTGAGGTTGTCCATATATAATCTAAGCAACACAGTTGTAGAATGCCAGTATCAGATCTTCAAGTATAACTGGTCTATAGCAGTGGTGGGATTCAAATTTTTTTACTACCGGTTCTGTGGGCGTGGCTTGGTGGGCATGGCCATATGACTGGGTGGGTGAGGGTTTTTGTTTTGCTTTTTTGCTGCCCCCACCCATTTGTGGGAGCTTCCTAGCCTCAGAAAAGCCTCGGGGGGGGGTGGTGTTTTGGCTCCCCTAAGGCTCTGGAAGGCAAAAAATGGAGGGGGGGCTGAGCTCCTCCCTCCATTTTTTGCCTTCCTGGGCCTCAGCAAAGGGGAATCCTGGCACAGGTGATCGTATGAACAGCTGATTGTCGGGAGGGAAAAAAAAAAAGAAATGCCTTAGGTAAATGTCAGGTGGTGAGTAAACGAGCATCGGGCAGGAGGGCGACCGGATCAGGGCCATGGCCAGCCAGAAGTTACTACTGGTTCGGCGACCCATGCCAAATTCTTGCTACCGGTTCGCCCGATCCGGTGGGAACCGGTTGAATACCACCACTGGTCCATACGTTATTGCCAGCTTAACTGTTTTTTATCTAAACACCATCCCCACCTCAGACTTCCCTGAGAGACAGCCAATATAGCTAATTATCATTGGGGAGAGGGCTTCATTTTGACTTCAAGGCACAGATATCCGTATCTGTACTGTTAAACATTTGTCATCCCTGTTCTGACTTAGGTTTTCCCAAAAAGCACTAAGCAGACTCTTTGTCCCGGCAAAACCCCTTTTGTTAAACAAAAGTGAATTTCTTGCATTCACATTCAGCCAAAGGTGTGGCAAACAGTCTTTCAAAGGTGTAATTAGGAGCAAAGACCTTATCTAGCCTGGAGAGCTGCCAAGTAAATATTTGCAAACGCAGTGCTGACAGGGAAGGACTCGGCACAATCTCTGAGATGCACCAACCGATCCTCACACTGCTGCAACAAACAAATTATGTCCTGCAAAAGCCCCCTCCCCCTTCACTTCTCTTTTAATCCCTGTGGGAGGGGCCATTCAGCATCCACCTATGGCTTTACTCCCACGTTGACTCTTAGTTTGTAATAGTTCTTTTCTTTTGGCAGCTCTGCGCATGCGCATGCAGGGAACCGGCTCCAGCTGCTCCTCCACCTCACTGCTGTCTGACTCCGAAGGCAGCTGATGCCTGCCAAATTGCCCTGGCCCCATCTCTGCCTCTGACACAGAACCCTCCTCTGAGCCTTCCTCAGCCACCAGTTCTGGCCCATGTTCCTCCCCAACCTCCTCTACTATCTGACTCTGCTGCCAGCTCCACAGCCCCATTCTGCTTGTCTCCAGCCCTTGTAACCCTCTGATTGTCTCCCTAGGACAGAAAGGCACCATCTTGTCCTCAAGACACCCTTCGCTCATCGTGAAGATCACCTGCACCATTTTTCACTGATGAGCCTCAACAGTAGCATTTTCCAATTTCTGTCCAAGTGAGGGGTGTTGTGTGATTGATCTAATGCATTTAATTTCTTTGAAAGAAAATTCCTATGGTTCAGATGGCTACTGTATGCAATAGTTCCTGAGCATTGGATCTGGTCCCTGTTTGATCAATATTTTCTCCGCATTTCTTTCTGGGCTGCAGGACCACCTGATCCTTTCTAAAGGGACATTTTTGGTAAAATGTTGGATCTTATGAACCTTCATTGTTTTTAAAGCAGGTGAAAAATGACAAAGAGGCCTATTTTGCCTTCAACCCCATAGGACAGGAATAACAGCTGTAGGAATATACGATAAGAATTTTGGTTGCTTCTCTTCTGCTACTGATAGACGTGCTGGATGGAAAAATAATGAGTTTAAGGAAGTTTGTCTGTGGATATTCTCAGTCATCCAGGTCATATTTGTCAGAAAGGTGCTTTTTTTTCTTTTTCCTTCAAAAGGCAACTGGACTGTTTTTTCCTTGAAGAAAAAAGGAACAAGGAAAAAGGAACCTAGATCTAAGGAGAAATTTCTTGACAGAACAATTAATCAGTGAAACAACTTGCCTCCATAAATTGTGGATGTTCCAACACTGGAGGTTTTTAACAAGAGATTCGACAACCATTTGTCTGAAATGATTTCCTGCCTGAGCTGGGGATTGGACTAAAAGACCTCCAAAGTTCCTTCCAACTTTTATTTTGTTAAGAAGAATAAAATATTTTGCTTCTCATCCCAGAAGCTTCATCAGTTCCTAAGGCAGGAGGGAATGGAAGGACAGATTTTGATAGGATTGGGGTAGCAATAGAAGGATTGTATTTTTTAAATATATTTTATTTATACATTTTTCTTTAGAATAGAATAGAATACTTTATTGGCCAAGTGTGACTGGACACACAAGGAATTTGTTTTGGTGTAAATACTCTCAGTATACATAAAAGATATAAGTGCTTAGTAAGTGTATTGTCAGTTTACTTGTAAATAATAATAATAATAATAATATTCATATTCACTTATATCTAGGAATAATCTTCCAACTTCTAATTTCTACCTCTGTCGTCTAACCATTGATAAAACAAATCCCATGTTAAAAAATATTATGGGTCTTCTTTGTCCTTGATCTTTAATGTTAACCTATCCATTTCTACACAGTCTAGTATTTTTCCAATTATATCTTCATCTGTAGGAATTTCCTTATTGAAAGGATTGTATTTCTTTGCAATCATCTGGTCATTAGCCTACTCTCTGGAAAAAAAAAATTCTAAGGAAGCATCAGTGGCAGAGAGCTTATACAGAATTTGGGGGCTCAAACCCAAGTTTCCGTTGCTAAGACAGTTGTTAAGTAAATCACTGTAGTTAAGTTAGCAATGGCGTTGTTAAAGCAACTCTGGTTTCTTATTGACCTTGCTTATCAAAAGTTTGCAAAAGTTGATCATATGACCCCGGGACACTGCAACCATCATAAATATGAGTCAGTCACCAAGCGCCTGAATTTTTATCATGTGACCACCAGGATGCTGCAATGGTCGTCCACGTGAAAAAAGGTCATAAGTCACTTTTTGGGTGCCGTTGTAACTCTGTACTGTCACTAAATGAACTGTTGTAGGTCAAGGACTGCCCATACAGGGATTTCATTTCAGTGGAAATCACATATTTTCAAAGACCAACCAATAAAAACTTTTGCCATCTTTGGTAGGCCTGTAAGATGGCTAAGAAATGCTGGAACCAAGCAGAGGTGGTATTCAGCAAGTTCTGACCAGTTCTGGAGAACCAGTAGTGGAAACCGTGAGTAGTTTGGAGAACCGGGAAATCCCACCTCTGACTGGCCCGGCCCCCATCTATTCTCTGCCTCCCGAGTCCCAGCTGATCGGCTGGGTCTTCTTTGGTTTCCCTGCACAGGAGAACAGAGCTGGAAAGCAGGTTAGTGGGGTGGGGAGAGAATGTGGATTTTTCAGTAACCTTCCCCTGCCACGCCCACCAAGCCACACCTACCAAGCTATGCCACGCCCACCAAGCTACACCACACCCACCAAGCCACAGCCACAGAATTGGTAGTAAAAAAATTTTGAATCCCACCACTGGAGCCAAGTATGTACTTTAACTCAGAAGATACTAAATATCGAAGTGCAAATAAAATCAGGGGTCTTCCTTTTAGGAATGATGGATACACAGATTGAAAGGAAAAATGGGGCATTGTTCTTATATACAGGATAACAGCAGCGAGACTTCTATATGCACAATGGGAGAAGGATACGCAAACTCCTACAATGGAAGAATGGATAGTGAAATGGAACTGGCTGAGAGGGCAAAATAGACCACTTTGATAAAAAAAACAACCCAGAAACTGGTTTACTTTGGTTTCTGTTTGGAAACCACTCTTAGATTTCTTGCTTGAAAAAGATGGAAATGAAACTTTGATTTTGAGATTTGATACCTCGATCTGTTTTGATTATAGAGGTATCGTAACTGTATTTGTTTAGTAGGTATACTTCATATCTTATGCCTTTAATTTTGCGTAAACTTAAGAGTAAGATGTCACTTTATTATATATTTTGTAAGGAAGAAAGTTGGAAGCTACTCTGTTTCTGGGTTTCTTTCTCATTTCTTTTTTCTCTCGTTACCCTTTCAATTCTAATTTTTCTTGCTTTTCCTTTTTCTATTTGTTTAATATTCTGTATTTCTTGCTTTTCCTTTTTCTATTTGTTTAATATTCTGTATTTTATCACTTTTTGAAATTCAATAAAATTATTTTTTTAAAAAAAACTACCCATAAAAAGCAAAGGGATTGGGGCTTACTTTCCCACCAGGGCTGGCAGGAATAAAGAAGCAGTGAAATCTAACAATCTAGTATCTAACAGGCATTAGCACCCAAACTGGAGAAAGGAATGAAATCTGGACAGCAATTTCCTAAACTAATTTCATTTCCACCAGATTTCTTCCAAGGAGATGAGTTGGCTTAAAGCTTCCAAATGCAAGATGTCACTGACCCTTTGCAAGGACAAGCCTGAGGTGTGTAAAAATTGCCAAGCTTTGTCACTCTTACTTGGACAGAACATAGGAACATGAGTGGCAGTGACAAGGAACTGAGGAAGGAGCTTGGTTAATAAAGGGGAAAACATGAAGCAAGGAGCTTACGTGGACAGTAGCAGGAACTAGATGGCCTTGAAAGAATCTCCTGAGGTAAACTCTAGTAACCTTTATGAGTTGGCATGGAGACCTAAGTGATCAGAACTGGTACTCCTGTGCAAATAACAAGGAGAACGTGCACGCAGCTTGCAGGTGCCGTAAATCTTCTAGAACAGTGTTTTTCAACCTCAGTCATTCCAAGATGCATGAACAAGATGGCTGGGGAATTCTGAGGGTTGAGGTACATCTGAAAGGGGATCAAGCAGGGGTGGGCTGCTGGCGGTTCACAGGGGTTTCGGGAGAGTGCTAGCTAAGATTCTGTGCAGTTCTGTGAGAACCCCCAAATCCCACTCCTGGCTGTCCCCTCCTGCCCCTCCCCTTCTCTCCCAGGAGTCCCCATGTGGCCCGTTTTGGATGCAGGTAAGTGCAGGCTGTGTGCGGAGGCTCAGGAAGGGTGAAAAACGGGCCTCCTGGAAGCTTGGGAAGGCCGGAAATAGGCCCGTTTCTGGCTTTCCTCGAGCCTCTGGACCCCGGGGAGGCAATTTTCGCTCTCCCGGAGGTTCAAGGAAAGCCTCCAGAGCCTGGGAAAGCCCCTCCACATCATGCAGGAGGCCAAATAGGCCACACCCACCATGGCCACACCCACCAAACCACCAGGCAGAGAACCCTTTGCTAAAAATTTTGAAGCCCACCCCTGGGATCAGGTTGAGAAATACTGTTCTAGAAAAGCAATTTGACCTGATGCCAATTAATTGATTAAACGTGATAAAGAAAGAAAGTGATCTGACTTGGAGATACATAACTACCATCCATCGAACAAAATGAAAATCAACGTAGATAAAAGTAAGGTTTTATACTTAGGCAAGAGAAACCAACTGTATAGATACAAATGAATGCCAGTCACTGTGAGAAGGATCTTGGAGTCCTAGTGGACAATCATTTTAAGGTGAGCCAACAGCGTGTCGCAACAGCCCAAAAAGCCATTGCAATCCTAGGTGGCGTTAATAGAGAGATGGAATCATGATCACAGGAAGTTCTAGTAGCGCTTTACAAAGCCTTGGCAAGACCACATTAAGAATACTGCATCCTCTTCTGGTCACCACAATAACCATTCTGGAAAGAGTGCGGAGAAGAACAAGAAAAATGATCTGGGGCTGGAGGCTAAAACATACGAAGAATGGTTACAGGAATTGGGTATGTCCAATCTAATGAAAAGAAGAACTAGGGGAGATATTATAGCAGTGTTCTAATATTTGAGGGGCTCCTACAAAGACGAGGGGGTCAAACTATTTTCCAAATCACCAAAATGCTAGACAAGAAAAAATGGATGAAAATTAACCAAGGTTAGAAGCAACCCAGAGCTAAGTAAAAAATTTCTGACAGTGAGAGCAAACAACCAATGGAACAACCTGCCTTCAAAAGTTATGGGTGGTCCATCACTGGAGACTTTCAAACAGAGACTGGACAATCACCTGTCTGAAATGGTATAGGGTCTCCTGCTTGAGCAAGGGGGTTGGACTAGAAGACCTCCAAGGTCCCTTCCAACTCTACTATCCCATGTTCTATGTTCTAATTAATTTCTGAATATTTGTTAAATGAATACACAACCGCACAATGTATAAAATGTACCCTACAACTTACACATAATTTCCTGAATTCCTCAAACCTTACAAAACTGACTACATATTTCCATCATACATCCACCTTCTGTTTTTTTTTTTAAAAAAAAAAACAGATGGAAAAGGGAGCCTAAATGGACTCCAAGAGAGACATCTGCTGCAGGTACATGAGTCTCTATTGGCATCATTCTGGGATGCCCAACTTGACATCAACCCAGGGAAACTGATCATATGAGCTGCAAACAGAATCTAGCCCTCCGATGCAAGGTCTAACATTGTCATTAGTTCCCAGAATGTCACGAGAATTCATGTATGAACACATCTTCTTCCTGCACTGTGAACACAAGCACACACTCCCCTGCATCTGAGTCATCATCTGTCATTTTGAACAAGTGACACCGAGAGCGGCTGAGCTGGTGTGACCACAAAAAAGACTGCTGAAAAAATAAACGTGCCGTTTGTTTCTCGAAATTGCGGGGTGAGTGGGAGCATGTGGGTTTGTTTGATGGAGTGTTTTTCACAAAGAAACAGAATACTTGCAGATTCCATGTTGCTCGGCAGCTACAGTATTTCTCAAAGCTTTGGTAAATTTCTGTTTCTAGTTTCTAGTGTTGTGATTAGATTCTCCACACATATTAATCATACCCAATTTAGGGCAAGTGACTCATTTTTGTCCCGGATTTTATTCTGCTGATAGTCACGCTTTGTAGGTAATCAAAGTTGTGTGATTCCAAGTTGCCTTTCTCCATCAGTAGTGGCTTTACCAAATCCATGTTGAGACTGGAGACCTGAATGAGGAGGGCATGGCATTTTAAACTATTTGTAAACATAAACATTCTAACCAACATCTGGCTCAAGGGCTGAGATCTTCAGTAAGTTTTGTTGTTTTGGTGTGTGTCTAACATTATATCAAACTTGCTATTTTAATAGTGTTCCAAACATTCAGTAGCTAGATAAGTTAATGACCAAATAGATGATTTACATATCATTTGGAAGTTTAAGTAGACCTTTTTCTGAGAAAAAGAAAAAGAAAGGAAAGGAAAGGAAAGAGGGAAGGAAACAGGAGAGGAGAGGAAAGGAAAGAGGAAAAGAAATAGAAAAGAAAGGGAAGAGAAGGGAAGAGAAAGGAAAGGAAAGAGGAAAGAAAGGAAAGGAAATAAAAGGAAAAAGGAAAAGAAATAGGAAAGAAGGGGAAGGGAAAGGAAGGGAAGGGAAGGGAAGGGAAGGGAAGGGAAGGGAAGGGAAGGAAAGGAAACCCAAAGGTGCTTTTTCATGAGGCCACTGGACTTTCTGGAAAAAAAAGTCCAGAAAGTCCAGTTGCCTCTTGAAAAAGCACCCTTGGTACAACCATGATCTGGATGACCAAGAATCTCTATAGGCACAAAAGAATAATACCTTAGTGGTGTTGACCAGCCTCTACAAACACCCCTTCATACACAGAACCATAATTACAACGTGATACAACATTAATATTAAAAGAGAAAAGGATGGGGCGGAAAACCTGAGAAATGTGTGTTAATTTAAAAAGCTAGCTCCAATTTCTGCAAAGTTTTCTTTCTTGCCCTTTTATTGAAAAAAAAAAAGAGATCAAGCATGTTGACATGTATGAACTATCTTTTGCTGCCAATTAAGCGCCGACTTCTCCTTTGGGATTCTTGGGGCAGTCCACATTTATGAAATGTCTCGATGTCTCGATAGTTTCCCAACAGTGGAGATATAGCTGAGAAGAGTATATCCATCATGACTTGTATCAAGTGATTTAAAGGCACAGTATCAGTCCTCTGGATTTCAGCCTCAAAATGTGTCAATACCAGACAAGCCCAGATTAGGCCAATTAACATTACTATCTCTGAACTGTCTGTCTGTCTATATCTAGTCTATCTAGTCTATCTATCTAGTCTATCTATCATCTAGCCCCTCATGCCTGAGTCCAGGCTACTTGAAGACCATCTCACCCAGGGGTGAAATTCAATTTTTTTCCCTACTGGCCCTGTGGTCGTGGCTTAGTATATTGGCATAATAGTAATAGCAACCAGGGGCAATTTTTTTACCGATTCAAGTTGTCCCTACCACCTCTCCAGAGGTGGGCCAAGGTGGTTGAATTTCACCCCGATCTCACCCAACTGGGGTTGATCCATTCCACTTCTGCTGGCCAAGGAGGCATGCTGTAGGTCCCATCAGCCCAATTATTCTGGCTGGTGGGGTGCAGGAGAAGGGCCTCCTCCGCTGTTGCTCCTGCCCTCTGGAACATGTTGCCCCCAGTTTGAAGTGGGCTCCAACCCTCCTATCCTTTCATAAGGGCATCAAGACCTGACTCTGCCAGTTGGCTTGGGGCCCCAACAGAGTAACAGTGCAGTAAAAGTAGTTGATTAACAACAGATCCCACTTTCCTCCATTCCCCTCCCCCATCCTCCCCATGCATCATCAGAATTTAATGTTTAGTTTTAATTTAATTTACTTATATTTTACTGTACTGGATAAATAGATTTTTATGATTGCAAGCAGCCCAGACTTACCCTGTGGTAAGTTAGGTGGCCAATAAGTTTTATAAATCTCTCTCTCTCTCCAACATCTATCTATCTATCTATCTATCTATCTATCTATCTATCTATCTATC
>NW_020769439.1:214612-251714 GCF_900518735.1 Pseudonaja textilis
CTGTGAGGGGGGATAGTGTGAGACTGGCACCCCCATCCCTGTGAGGGAGGATAGTGTGAGATTGGCACCCCCATTCTGGCGAGGTGGGATAGTGTGAGATTGGCACCTCCATCCCTGCGAGGTGGGATAGGGTGAGACTGGCACCCCCATCCCTGCGAGGTGGGATAGTGTGAGACTGGCACCCCCATCCCTGCGAGGTGGGATAGTGTGAGACTGGCACCCCCATCCCTGCGAGGTGGGATAGTGTGGGGGCAAATCAGCCTCCTCCTAATCGATGGGAGGAAAGCGAATCCAAGGAGGTCCGCGACTGCAGACCGACCCCTTTCCCGCCTTCGTTTCCTGATTCCCCCCACACCCCTGCGAAGTAGGGACAGCGTGAAAGCCAAGCGGGATTCGCCTTCTTCGCTGAGGCAACCCATTTTCCCACGTCGCGCCCTTTGAGTTCTTTTTTCCTTTTCTTTTTTTCCTATTCCCCTCGCCTAATTTCCCCTTTCCGGGTTGTTAGATATTCGCTTTCCTCCCCCCCACCACCTTTTTTTTTCTTTTTTCTTTTTCTTTTCCTTTTTCTCAGCCCTCCAAGCGGCATTTCCCTCATTGCTCCGTCTCCTGCACGTCTGCCGCTGTCCGGGCAAGTCGAGGCATTTCCCTCCCTCCCGGGTTCCGCGCCCCGCCCCCTTTTCCAGCACGCAACCTCACCCGGCTGCCCCGACGACATTGGCTCTGGGCCCTGGGATTCCCTCGTGCGTCTGCGGATGATTCAGGCCGCGCCCGCCGTGTATAAAAACTTGCCACCCCGGAGTCAGTTTACGAAGCGGAACGAGAAGGAGAGATAGGTTAGAGAGTTATAGACAGATCGAGCGATCTATCGGTTGATTGATTGACGGGCGGACTCATCGATCCGGGAGACAAACTTGAAGACTTCGCGGAGGGACCACCTCGACTCGTGAATGATGGGAAAGCTCCGCGGCTCCGTGATGCCCATGGATCCTCTGAGCAAAGCCGGGCTTCTGTGCCAAGCGTGCGGGTTCCTCTTGGCCAACCCGCAACAGGCGGAATGCGGGCATCGCTACTGCCGGAGATGCGTGAAAGGGCTCTTCAGGTGAGGGGGCAAGAAGGATCTTGGCGGTGGGTGGGAGCCTCCCCCCACCATTCAGGCTTTTGGACTACGAGTCCCATCCTGCTCAGCCAGAAACTCGATGAGGGTCCAGCATGCGGGCAGAGAATGGTGAACATTGTACTGGAACGAAGCTCGGCCGGAGTGGGGGCGGGGGAGAGGGGGGGGGAGACATAGAGAGGGGAGTCGACTTTGTAGGTACATCTGGATTTGCCGCTTGGGTTGGGTTGTGTTCCTGGGTGGTACACACATTTGTGCCACGGGTTTTTCTGACTTGGCAAGTTGATGGTTAGACAAGATCTGCGGTTCTTGGCAACTTGGAGGCGGGTGGATTCCCAATTCCCAGAATAACTGCTCTTGTCATGGTCATAGTTGGCAGAAGAGCCCTTTTAGTTCCAAGGGGAAAATCTTTGACGGATGCAGCCATGGGTCCTTTTCTTAATGGTAGCTAAAGTAGATTAGATTAGATTAGATTAGATTAGATTAGTTGGCTGGCAGGTATATATAGATAGATAGATAGTAGACAGACATAGAGAGAGAGAGAGAGATAGTAGACCGACAGACATAGAGACAGATAGATAGATAGATAGATAGATAGATAGATAGATAGATAGTAGACAGATAGACAGACATAGAGATAGATAATAGATAGACAGTAGGTAGGTAGGTAGGTAGGTAGGTAGGTAGGTAGATAGATAGATAGATAGATAGATAGATAGATAGATAGATAGATAGATAGATAGATGTAGGTAGAAGAGAGAGAGAGAGAGAGATTGGTTATGTGATAGACCAGAGGTCTCCAAACTTGGGCAGCTTTAAGACTTGTGGACTTCTGGGAGTTGAAGTCCACAAGTCTTAAAGTTGCCAAGTTTGGGGACCCCTGTGATAGACAGACAGAACCTCCATGCTCAAGAGTGATTGATTGGTTATGTACCATCAAGTCATTTGGCATTTCTGTGGATCACAAAGATAGATTTTTTTCCTCCGGATGGTATCTGATTCTGATCTTAACAGGGACTGTCTACTTGTCAGCCACCGTTTCTCTGGATTGGAATGAATTGTGAATTAAAGTCTTATTTTGCTTTTTTTTTTTTCAATTTCAAGCATCTGCCTGTTTAATACATTTTCACCAGATTTCAGGCTAAATTCCTTAGTTAATTACTACCTTAATGACTTCTATGATCATAGTAATTAATTATTAACTCATAATTGTTATAAATACATAACATAATTATATATTTATAACACAATGATGAGTTAATAATTAAATATTATGATTACAGTATGCTCTTTGTTCTAATTCCCTACATTTTTTTGCTTACTCTCATATGGGTTTTTTGGCTTGGTATTTTTTTTTATAAATTCTGTATCTATACAAATACTTTATGTTTTATCAAATATAAAAATAAAAATACAGAATCTATGTGAAAAAATCTCTCTCCTATTTTGTATTCAAATGCCCTGGTGGTTTTTAATTTGACAAATAAATGGGGTTTTCCTCAGAATTTTGTCCTTCCGTTGGGTTTTATTGCTGGAGGCCCTGAGCACTATTTTTATTTTCCTGGTTAAAGGAGAGGGAGACCCAAAATGAAATGGATTTGATAAAATCAAATCACAAAATGGAGTCATATTGCCTAAGTATAAAAGAAGAGCAAAGGAATTAAGGACATGTTGAACGACAGGGAGCAGCAGGCGGTTGGAAGGGTTCTTCTGTGTGTCAGAGAAACTTTTCACAATTGCCCTCAGTTCTGTCGTTAGATTTTCACTCGGTTTACCTGTTCCTTTCTTTTCTTCCTCAGGGATTCAGAGAGAATAGTCTCCTGCCTTACGTGTAAGAAGGTCTTGCATCTCAAAGAGGTGAGTTTCAACGCAATTGTCCTCAGACCTAAACAACCCTGTATGAGGTAGTCCTGGATTTGCAACCCCTTGTTTAGTGACCGTTTGAAATTAGGGGTAATCTTCAATTTACGACCGCAGTTGAGCCCAACATGTATGCTGTTGCTAAGTGAGACATTGGTGTTAAGCGAGTTTTGCCTCATTTTGCGACTTTTCTTGCCGCCATTGTTAAGTGAATCCTTGCAGTCATTAAGTCAGGAACACGGTTGCTGAATGAATCTGGCTTCTGCTTGTCAGAAGGGGATCACGTGGCCCCCGGGTCACAGCAACCGTCGTAAATTTGAACCAGTTGCCAAGCCTCCGAATTTTGATCACGTGACCACGGGGGCACTACAAAGATCGTAAAGGTGAAAAATGGCCGTCCGCTGTTTTCAGTGCTGTTATAACTTTAAATGGTCGCTCAGTGGAATGTTGTAAGTTGAGGACTACCTGTACAATAGCAATAGCACTTAGACTTATATACACCACTTCACAGTGCTTTACAGCCCTCTCTAAGCAGTTTACTGAGTCAGCCTATGGCCCCCAACAATCTGGGTCCTCATTTTACCCACCTCGGAAGGATGGAAGGCTGAGTCAACCTTGAGCCAGCCAGGATCGAACTCCTGGCAGTGGGTAGAGTCAGCCTCTGGAACAAGATGAAATTCACTACCCATGGCAGAAGATACATCACCATCAAAGAGTTTAGAGGAGTTCAAATGAGTTCTATATGGCATTCATAGGAGCCTTGGTGGCGCAGTGGTTAGAGTGCAGTACTGCAAGCTACTCCCACTGCAATTTGGCAGATCGAATCCTACCAGGCTCAAGGTTGACTCAGCCTTCCGTCCTTCCGAGGTGGGTAAAATGAGGAGCCAGATTGTTGGGGGCAATAGGCTGATTCTGTAAACCGCTTAGAGAGGTCTAGAAAGCACTATAAAGCGGTATATAAGTCTAAGTGCTATTGCTATGCACTCTTTTCTGTAAGACCTTGCCACTAAATATCTATGGAGATTCTCAGTCATCCAGGTCATGGTTGTCCCAAAGGTGCTTTTTCAAGGGGCAACTGGACTTTCTTGTTTTTTCTTTGAAGACGTTTCGCTTCTCATCCAAGAAGCTTCTTCAGCTCTGACTGGAAGCGAAACGTCTTCAAAGAAAAAACAGAAAGTTGCCTTTGGGACCTCTTGCCACTAATTCTCAGGATCTACCATCTGGCATCTCAGTTCACCTAATGGTAGAGGTCATCCTATTGGTGGAGGTTGGTGTTAGAAGGGAGGGCACGGATTTAATGTTACCATGATCAACTCTTTATCATTCTCATCTGACTTCTTGAATCTTTTCACTTTTCAGTTTCACAGTGACAAAGCAGCAGAGAACGATGCTCTCGACACACAGGTCGCCTGCCCAAATTTTGACTGCAGGTGGACGGGAACTCTGAAATCCTACCAGGTATTTTCAATGAACATCAGTCACTTTACTGCTTTTCAATCTGCCTCACCGTTAAAAAGATATTAATATCTCATTAAGATTTAATGTGATACCGGTTATGAACTGGTCCATAAGTGTGATGGCAATTTTTACAATTAATAGTACCATTAATATCATGGAAAAGTTAGAAATATTAGTGATAAAAAACCAACAGTTCAGATTCAGAATCAGAATAGAGCTGGAAAGGAACTTGGAGGTCATTTAGTCCACCCCCCTGCTCAACCAGAAGACCCTGCCCTATACCATTTCAGACAAGTAGCTGTCCAGGCTCTTAAAAACTTCCAGTGATGAAGCACTCACAACTTCTGAAGACAAAGCTGTTCCACTGGTTAATTCTCCTCACTGTTAGGAAGTTTCTGCTCAATTCCAGGTTGCTTCTCTCCTTGATTAGTTTCCATCCATTGTTTCTTGTCCTGCCTTCTGGTGCTTTGGAAAATAATTCTTTGTGGCAGCCCCTTAGGTATTGGAAGGCTGCTTTCATGTCTTCCCTAGTCCTTCTTTTCTCTAGACTAGCCATACCCAAATCTAGCAACCGTTCTTCATATGTTTTAAATGATGTAATCGGTTAAATGAAGTATTTCCTGGATTAAAAAAAATATCACATATCTTGAACTATGTGACAATTCATGAAAGAAAGAATGAGAAAAAATATATACAAACTGATGTATTGTTGTTATGAAGGCATTAAATTAGAAATATCTAAAAGGGCTTATCTGGCTACTAATGTACAATTAATGTACGATTATCTGACTACTAATGTACAATTCCCTGGAATCTTTGTCAGAAGGAAGCCATGTGAGTTAAAACTTTAAAATGTCTCTTACATGGACTTGGAAGGTTTTAGAACTTCTCAATCTGGTTTAATGACTCAGAGTCGTGATCAGGTGTCAAAAACCCTGACTCCTAGTTTGAACCACGCTGTCCTGGTTTTTAATTGTAGGAGCATTTATGCCACCCTGAGGCACCTATCGGAACTACAAAAAATGATACTTTGATTCCTGAAGACCAAAATGAGAATAAAGAGAAGGAAACACACTGGAGCGTCACTGCCCCTGCTATGGTAAGTTACTGAATAAACTTTGAAAGCTTAATTCTTTTCCAATGCATTGTTCAATGGTCAGTTCTAAATGATTGTTACAGGGGGGCATAGATACTTATTGAAATGGTTTTATAAAGGTGTTGGACATATTCATGGAGAATGAGAACTCATGGAGCCTCAGAGGAACCACATCTGGGCTCATGTAGCTTCTAGTCCAGTGGTGGCTAACCTTTTTGGGCTCCTGTGCTGAAAATTGCATGTTTGCAATTTTGTGTGTCAACATGCAGAAGGCAATGCGCACAGGGCCTCCCAAGCCCTCTGCGCATGCACACGTGATTCCCATTCCCGACGCCTCCTTACCTGCACTGTGCATGTGTGCGCCTCCCAGCTGATTTTCAGGCCTTTTTCGGCCTCCCAGAGGCTTGAGGGAAGCCTCGGTGGCCTTGGGAGGCCGAAAAATGGGCCCGTTTCGTCACTTCTGGTATACAGGGAGGCGCATGCATACGCAGGGAGGTAAGTTTGCCTGGGGCTCGCGTGCCCACACAAATGGCTCTGCGTGCCACCTGTGGCACGTGTGCCATAGGTTCACCATCACAGTTCTAGTCTGTTGCCTGAATCATGGAGGAGATCTTAAATAATAGTTGCTGGGAAGCAACAGTACAAGAAGCCACAGCCTCAAGCCATGAACTCTTGTCATTCTTGTCTTTATGAGTTGCAAATGCATCTGGTTGGCCACTATGTGGACCCTTCCTATATTCTTAAGATGCCACTAGGTTCCAAAAAGAACCTAGTCAATTGTAGAAAGCAGCACAGAAAGATTGAAGATGAGAAGTTTGAGGAACCTCAAGAGGAAATGAGGATTTTCAATCAAAACATGGAAGAACAGTATGAACAATTTTTGAGGGGCTGCCACAGAGAGGAAGGGGTCAAGCTGTTTTCTAAAGCGGCTGTAGGCCAGACAAGGAATAATGGATGGAAACTGAACAAGGAGAGATTCAACCTGGAAATAAGGAGAAACTTTCTGACAGTGAGAACGATCAACCAATGGAACAGCTTTGCCTTCGGAAGTTGTGGGAGCGCCATCACTTGAGACTTTCAAGAAGAGATTGGACTGCCACTTGTCAGAAATGGTGTAGGGGCTCCCGCTTGGGCGGGGGGGTTGGACTAGATGACCTATAAGGTCCTTTCCAACTCTGATTATCTGTTATCTGTTAACAAATGTCACTCTGAATGCAAGGTTTAGAGAAAGGGTGATTTTATTGTAGGGTCCTATTGATTTAGAAAGGGGACTCAGTGGCTAAGACGCCAAGCTTGTCAATCAGAAAAGTCGGCAGTTTGGCGGTTAGAATCCCTAGCGCCGCATCACGGAATGAGCTCCCTTTACTTGTCCCAGCTTCTGCCAACCTAGCCGTTCGAAAGCATGTAAAAAATGAAAGTAGAAAAATAGGGACCATTTTGGTGGGAAGGTAACAGCATTCCATGCACCTTCGGCATTTAGTCATGCCACATGACCATGGAAACGTCTGCGGACAGCACTGGCTCTTTGGCTTTGTAACGGAGATGCGCACGCCCCCTAGAGCCGGAAACGAGTAGCACATATGTGCGAAGAGACCCTTTACCTTAATTGATTTAGAAACTATGAACAAAACAGTTGAGTTAAGTACGTCCATTACTTTTGATATTTCAATTTTTTAAATTGTTTTTCTTTTCTTTACTACCACCCAATTGTGTCAACCACAATTTCTGTTTCAAAATGGACCGTCTTAACTCAACTTTTAAGTTGAGTTAGCACTTTTGAGAACAATGGTATGGGGAGATTTAGTTTTGTGCTTCCAATTTTGAGGTTTTTTTTTTCCCCCTGATGTGAGCTTATCTTCTCCTTCTCTAGGGTGGTCCTTCACTGAACATCGAAGCTGTCCAGCTGCGCATGGAGGCCCTGGAGCTGATGGTTGCGTCTTTGCGTCGGCAGCTAAATCAGCAAGTCTCCAATGTGAAAACTCTCCAACACTGCTGTTCCAAGTATGAGGAGTTGCTCAAAATTTCTCAGGAAACACGTAACAGCCCTCACGGAACCAAAGGTTCTGGACCATCCACAGAAGAGCTGGTCAGCACTGATGGAATCTTGATTTGGAAGGTGGAAAATTTCTCCAAACTCCTGAAAGACGCCAAAAGTGGGAAGAGACATTCCATTTTCTCTCCGGCTTTTGCCACTCACCCTTTCGGATACCGCCTCTACGTCCGACTGTACCCTGATGGAGACGGTGTAGGCAAAGGTGGCCATCTTTCAGTCTTCCTGGCTCTGGCCAAAGGGCCTTACGATGATATCCTGCCTTGGCCTTTCCGACAGAAGGTCACCTTCTCTCTCTTAGATCCTACACGAAGGAAGTCGCCTCTGGTGGAGACCTTCCTCCCAGATCCCCACAGCACCTCTTTCCAGCAACCTCACCAGAAGCTCAACGTGGCCAGTGGAAGCCCTCTCTTTGCCAGCCACGCCAAGATTCCCAACTACCTCAAAGATGACACACTTTTCCTCAAAATAGCGGTGGATTTGATCGGGATAGACATTTAATGCTGGAAAGAGACAGAGAGGTTCCCTGGTGAACTTACGCTGTGCCTTTTGATATTACTTTTTGATATTTCAATTTTTTTAATTGTTTTTTTTTCTTTACTACCACCCAACCGTGTCAACCACAATTTCTGTTTCAAAATGGACCGTCAACTACTTCTCAGGATCATCTAAAACCTGATTGTTGTTTTGGCTGGAAATCATGGGAAACTGATCCTTCGTTATCCTCAGACCGAGGTTGGGCATCCACTAAACATTACAGCCTTTATGGGATTTTTAATGGCCAGCTATTGGAGAATGTCTATTAAATGCAGAGAAATGTGGGATATATATTTTTTTATGGTCCAGAATGTCAAATGCCTTCCTATAAATATCCAATCCTGAGTAATAGCTACTTTATTTTTCTGGGGGAAAAGGACTCTGCTTCCTTCAGATCAATTGGAAGTTCTAAATTGGTAAACCAGGCGGATTAATTTTTGTTACCTGTTAACTTGTGAATTGGCAATCCAAGGACATATTTCTTATGGACAAAGTAGAATCATTTGTAAAAAAAAAAATCCAAAGTGCAAATGTTCAGCTCTCTTGTTAACACTGCTTTCAGTTTGTTAAAAATACACATTTGTCATAAAAGGGTGAAACAGAGAGATTTTCCACTTGATGACCCTTTATGATAAGTTATTATGTATGGGAATTACAACCCAAAATAGGATGTTTGCAGTGGTATGTTGTTACATGTGTGTGTGTGCATTTGGGGAGTGTTTTCCTATTAAATATTAGCATGGAGTGAAGGAACCTGATTGTTTTAAAACACCAATTTTAATTGTTAATTATATCCATGGCACTATTTATGGAAAAGGGACTTTGCAATAACAACTAAGGATTTTAAGATATATATCCTTAGTCTTGACATTTTTTTTCTACCTCGCATTCTTATTTATTAACAACTCTGGTATTTATTATGTAAGAGTATCTTTGTACTGATAATGCAAATAAAACATTAAAGTATATTTATACGATTGATGAAAAGTGTTATATGTTGATTATTATAGAAGAAAATAATGGAAATGCAGTAGCAAACTCATGTTTGATTTCGCTTTTCCACTTTAATGTGGTTCTTGGGTAATCGTTAAATACAGAGGATGTATTTAACAATGTATTTAACAGAGCAGTGATTCTGCTAATCCTCAAAAAAAATCTTACTGTGGGAAATTTAGAGCCATTAGTTCTAGCCGGTTATGTGGGGTGGAAAAAAGGCAGATTTGGTTACAACCAAGAGATTGGTTAATCTGGTTAGGATCAAAACAGATTGGTTACAAGGACGTCAGGCCAAAATAAATATCAGAATTTGGCAAAGAAATGGGGACCGGAATT
Organism: Pseudonaja textilis; assembly: GCF_900518735.1. The sequence goes on from NW_020769439.1 coordinate 224,060, forward strand.
CTCTTTTTGATTCATTATCACTATGGCTCAGCAGGTTCTGACCAGTTCTGGAGAACCAGTAGCAGAGATTTTGAGTCGTTTGGAGAACCGGCAAATCCCACCTCTGACTGGCTCCACTCCCGTCTGTTCTCTTCCTCCTGAGTCCCAGCTGATCGGCTGGGTCTTCTTTGGTTGCCCTGCACAGGAGAACGGAGCTGGAAAGCAGGTTAGTGAGGTGGGGAGGGAATGGGGATTTTGCAGTAACCTTCTCCCTGGAATGGAGAGGGAATGGAGATTTTACAGTATCCTTCCCCTGCCACACCCACCAAGCCACACCACGCCCACCAAGCCACGCCCCCAGAACCGGTAGTAAAAAGAATTGAATCCCACCATTGTTTATGGCTGCTTGGCTAATTGACATTCATAGATATACGAGTAGTCCTTGACTTACAATCATTTATTTAATGAGCGATGTGACAACAGCACTGAAAAAAGGGGACTTATGACCGCTTTTCACACTTACAACCGTTGCCGCATCTCCATGGTCACGGGATCAGAATTCAGATGCTCACCATAAATATGGTTGCAGTGTCCCCAGGGTCATTGATCTCCTTTTGCAACCTCCTGACAAGCAAAGTCAATGGGGAAGCCAGATCCACTTAACAACCGTGTGAATAACTTAGTGGTTCACTTAACTAGTATGGCAAGAAAAATTGTAAAATGGGGCACAATTAACTTAACAACTGTCTTGCTTAACAGAAATTTGGAGCTCAGCTGTGGTTGTAAGTTGAGAACTATCTGTTCTCAGTTGCCCAAATGTTTTTATGACAATGTGTTACTGCTAGCTTCAAATTAGAAATTTCACTCTAGGTGTAACAGAGTCAGGATTGATGCAGATCTCAAGCATTCCAACCAGAAAGTGTTTTACCTTGACTCAATGCACTGCTTTGCATTACAAATCAAAGACCACTTGTTTTGATATATACAGAATAACCCTTGAGTAACAAGGATATGCACATGGAAACGTTCATGAGAGTAGTTGTGAATAATTATTCAACAACACACAGATACACTAAATTGAGTTAAAGTTTACTTTAAGAAATAGCACAGTCCAATAAACAGTCCAGGTCATATACGTTTTACAGTCCAAAGACTATTCAATTACAAAGTCGTCTTGCCGCTTGCCTTTGTCATTTCCGGTAAGCAGCATAAATACAACAGAGAACCTTAGATAGCAACAGAATGTCAGAGACAGAATGTCAGAGAGAGCAAGCTATGATCTCTAGCTCCCTCTTATGGTAATTTGCAATATAATCAACCAATTGGAATATAGTATAAATCAATACAGTGATTTTGTCTTAAAAGCTACAAACATACATTGTTGGTTTATATATTGCCAACCCAACTAATTGGTGGACAGATTCCTAACACCACTTATCACTTTCTAATTTACAATAATTCCAAAATAATCACAATTGGCAGTCATATTAGAATTAGAACCGAATAGAGCTGGAAGGGACCTTGGAGGTCTTCTAGTCCAACCCCCTGCTCAACCAGGAGATCCTATAGCATTTAGAATAGAATAGAAATAGACTAAAAGAATGGAATGGAATGGAATGGAATGGAATGGAATGGAATGGAATAGAATAGAATAGAATAGAATAGAATAGAATAGAATAGAATAGAATAGAATAGAATAGAATAGAAAATAGAATAGAATAGAATCGAATAGAAAATAGAATAGAAAATAGAATAGAATAGAATAGAATAGAATAGAATAGAATAGAATAGAATAACAGTTGGAAGGGACCTTGGAGCAGGGGTGGGATCTGACCAGTGTAACTACTGGTTCGATGATTTTACATTTTGCTGCGCGCGCCTGTGTATATTGTCGTCAGCTAGCTGCCTGGACAACTGAGCAGCGCTGCACGCAGGTGTGCAGAGGTTGAAAAAGCACTATTTTCCTGCTTTTTCAACTGCAGCTGTGTCGCGCAAAGCAGCTGTGGTTGAAAATGCAGGAAATAAAGGTCAGGTAAGAGCGCAGGCGGGTGGGTGAAAACAGCAGCAGGTTCTATGTCTGCTTTCTGTTTGCTGCTTTTCAGAGCAACCGGTTCTACAGAAGTGGACAGAACCGGTAGAATCCCACCCTTGCCTTTGAGGTCTTCTAGTCCAGCCCCTTGCTTAGGTAGGAAACCCCACCCCACTTCAGAAAAATGGTTTGGAATTTGAGACAGGTGGCCGTCTAGTCTCTTCTTAACCACCTCCAGTGATGAAGCACCCACAACTTCTGGAGTCGAAGCTGTTCCATTGTGTGCTGTCCCAGCCAGTCTATGGGAAGTGGTTAGTTACTTAGGAATTGTGAGCTGTCCCCTTAAGGGAATGCATCATGGGAAATGTAGTTAAAGGTATCCTGGGAAATGTAGTTCATGTCACGTGGCCAGATCTGTAATCCTGATAGGTCACTAAATTGACCCCTGAGGAGTTGAGGGAAGTTTCCCTCCATTCTTGCCTGGACTCATGAACTGATAAGCAGCTTATCGCTACGAGATGGGTTAGGAAAATAACCATCTTTTACCTGCAAGGCTGATATACAAAGGATTGGTCATTATAGAAGAACTTCATCATAAATGTGAGTCATGAAGATACCTGGTGTACCAATAAATGTACTTTGTTATGGATGTTTTGCGGAATTTATCTATCTGCATTTGCTCTTCTCTGAACTTTTTCCAAAGTCTCAACAACTTTTTTGTAGTGTGGTGACCAAAACTGGTTGCACTATTCCAGGTGTGGTCTTACTTAGGTTTTATAAAGCGGTACTAAAACTTCCTGTGGTTTTGATTCTATGCCTCTGTTTATACAACCCAGGATTGTATTCGTGTTTTTGGCTGCTGCCGCACACTGCTGGCTCAATACCGTAACCAGTCATAAATACAAGTGCCCAAAATGCAATGTAATCATTGTATGCAGGATGGCAATCATAATTTCGTTGTATGCATTGTATGCGGGATGTCAATCATCATTTCAAGACATGTTATTCTGCACCTGGGTGAGAGTGCAGAATCTTTGCAGTTTTTACTTATTGCAAGAAAACCTGGAACTTTCAGATTCGGGATAATGTCAGCATTCCAGCAAACCTCCACTCCAACCAATAACTCCGAGACAGACATCTTCTCAAAAGTTCTGTTTGAATTGGATAGTAAACTGGCACACCTGGGGAATCCCGAATCTGAAAGTTCTGAGCTTCCTTGCAATAAGTAAAAACTACAAAATCCATCCCCTGCACCCATCATCGCATCACATGCCCCAATCACCATCCGTCCCAACTTGAGACCTCCCCTCACCCAGGTGCAGAAATAACATGATCTTGACTTAGGAGAAGAATGCTATTATGTCTAACCACATACACTCCAAGAAATTTCCCCCTCTCATTTTCCCAGGCTCAAGAATGTGGCAGTGTGGAAGTGTCTGGTCTCAATATGGCTTCCAAAGCTGACGGTAAGTAGCTTTTTAAAAGATTGTTGTAATTTCAGAGTCATTAACATACCAATCATAACTTGAGGACTACCTTTATTGGTATTTCTTGACTTATGACCATGCTTTCAGCAACCATTGGAAATTATGATGGCACTAAATGAAGGGACTTACGACCTTTGCCCAATTACAGCCCTTGCAAACCCCGATGGTCACATGAACAAAATTTGGGCACATGGCAGCCAGTCACTGATACAGATTAACAGAGTTGGAAGGGACCTGGTAGGTCAACTAGTCCAACCCCGCATCCTCACTTACGACCACCAGATGCTACAGCTCCCTGCACCCACCTATCTCACTCCCACATCTATGCCCTTTTGGTCCTTAAGCCCTACTATTCTAGCTCACCTGTCACCTTCTTGCTCCCACTCCCGATGAGGCATACCGGGCCTGCTGGCTAGGCCGTTTGGGCTGGCTTCGTGTGACAAAAAGCACAAAGCAAACTTAAAAGGATGCCACCATTCTCCTGGGGCTAAAAATAAAATAAGCAAAATAAAAAAAAAGAACGAAACAACCTGTTCCCTCAGCCAGAGCTCACCAAAATGCTGATTTTGGCTTTACTTGACTGGATCTATAGGGTTGCTTTTCAACTCCCCCAAAATGGGGGCAACAACAAAGCAAGACTTCTGTGCTGGCTGGAGGGTATATTTAGCTTAGAAATTAGGTGCTATCTCTTTAAGGCATTGACTTCTGGGAAATGTAGTTCTTTATCACGTGGTCACATTTTATTTATTTATTTTATTTTATTTTATTTGTCAATTGTTTACAAGATAATAAGTATAAGTGTATACATAGTTATGAATACATGAAATGGGTACATATAAGAAAAATAAAAGAAAAATAAAAGAAACAATAGGACAGGGACGGGAGGCACGTTGGTGCGCTTATGCACGCCCCCTACAGACCTCTTAGGAAAGGGGTGAGGTCAATAGTAGACAGTCTAAGGTTAAAGTTTTTGGGGTTTGGGGAAGAAACTACAGAGTCGGGTAGAGTATTCCAGACATTGACCACTCTGTTGCTGAAGTCGTATTTCCTGCAATCAAGCTTGGTGCGGTTAACCTTGAGTTTGTATCTGTTGTGTGCTCTTGTGTTGTTATGGTTGAAGCTGAAGTATTCATTGACAGGTAGGACATTGCAATGTATGATTTTATATACCATGCTTAAATCAGACCGAAGACGGCGTAATTCAAGGTTTTCTAGTTCTAGAATTTGAAGTCTGGTGGCATAAGGTATTCTACAACGAGTAGAGGAGTGGAGAACTCTTCTTGTGAAATATTTCTGGACTTTCTCAATTGTGCTAATATCAGATACGTAATGTGGGTTCCAGACTGATGAGCTGTATTCGAGTATTGGTCTAGCAAATGTTTTGTATGCTCTAGTTAGTAGTGTGATATTACCAGAGAAAAAGCTACGTAAGATTAGGTTAACAACTCTTAATGCCTTTTTGGCTATGTAGTTGCAGTGGGCTCTAGCACTTAGATCATTAGAGGTGAGTATTCCAAGATCCTTTACAGAGCTTGGATCATCAACAAGATCTTGACTATTCAGCTTGTATTTTATTTTCTGATTTTTTTTGCCAATATGTAAGACAGAGCATTTATTTGTTGAGATTTGAAGTTGCCATTTGTTTGACCATTCTGATACACAGTCAAGATCTTTTTGAAGGGTAGCAGTATTGTCTGTGGTATTGAACAGCTTTACATCATCAGCGAAAAGAATGCAGTTGCTCTTAATATGATCACAGAGGTCATTTATGTAGAGTATGAAGAGAGTTGGTCCTAGAACACTGCCTTGGGGGACACCACTATTGACAGGTACAGAATTTGATAGGACGCTCCCAATTTTGACCATTTGTTGTCTGTTTGACAGGAATGCTTCTATCCAGTTATGCAGTTGTCCAGAGATACCATAGGATTTTATTTTTAGGAGTAGTTTGTCATGTACCACTGAATCAAAGGCTTTACAGAAGTCTATGTAGATTGCATCTATTGTTTTGCCCTGATCAAGTTGTGTAGTCCATATGTTTTTGCAGTGTAAGAGTTGCAGATTACAGGATAGTTTTTTTCTGAAACCAAATTGTTTATTGGAGAGTAGATTGTTTGTCTCTAAGTGGAGGATGATGGATTGGTTAATAATTGATTCCATGACTTTACAGGTGACGCAGCATAAGGAGATTGGTCTGTAATTTTCAACTAGGCAAGGGTCTCCCTTTTTGAAGATGGGGATGACTGTGGCTTGTGACCGTAGGTTAGGCAAGGAACTGGTCCTGAAAGATTTTTCAAAGATTATGCTTAGAGGTTTGGCTATGGCAGTGGATAGCTTTTTTAAGAAATAGGCACATATTCCATCCGGTCCAATAGATAGAGATGGTTTTAGATTGCGTAGTGCTTTTTCAACATTGTCTTCTGTAAAATTGATATGTATTAGATCATTGTAGTTATCTGTGGTTCGGCTAGGAAATACTGGGCATGATCCATTGCTGTTTACAAATACTGAGCCAAAAAATGTGTTAAAGATGTTGGCTTTAATGGTGTCGTCGTTGCAGTCTTTACCATTAGGTCCTATCAGGGGTGAGATGGACCTTGAATCTTTTAGTTTGTTGTTTACAAAATTGTAAAAAACACTGGTGGAATTGGTGCTTAGAAGGTTTTCCTCTTGTTTAATGTGATAATTGGTGCATTCGGTCTTTATTTGGTGGCATAAATTTTTGTATCGGCTTTTGAAATTGGTAACGTGACCAGATTTGTTTTTCCGCCAGAGTGATCTCTTTTTGGATTGAAGTTTCCTTATTGTTATGGGCAATCTGTTTTTTTGTTTTGTTTTGGGAGTTGTTGTTGGTACATATAGTTTGATGACTCTTTTGACTTCAAGTAAAAATATGTTGTAATGGTCTTCAACAGTATTGCATCCAGTGAATAGAGATTGCCAATCAAGGGATGAGAGATCGTTGTTTATAAGATCATAGTTGCCTTTTTTGAAATTATAATTGGGGATCACATCATTGTGGTGGTTTTCGTGTGGACGTATGTTGAGACAAAAGTCAATCATATTGTGGTCACTGCTGGAAAAGGGTTCTTTAGTTTGTATTCCGTAAATTAAATTCAAACTATTGCAGAAGATGAGATCGAGGCAGTTGTTTAGTCTAGTGTTGTTGGTTACTAGTTGTTCCAGTCCCAGATTTGTAACACCATTGTAAAAGGTTGCATGTATGGTTTCAGTTGTACATTCATTTAGGGTCCAGTCAATATGAGGCAGATTGAAATCACCAAGAAAGATAAAAGGGTATGGGCAGGATGCTGCCCATGTTAGTAGTGTATTTAGCTTGTTTACATGTTCGATGTCATAATCAGGTGCTTTGTAACATAGTAAGAATCGAATTGTGATATTTAAGGATAGTTCACAGATAATGGTCTCAGGAAGAGCAAGCTCCTGGGTAACTTGGATATTTTTTAGATGTAAGGACTTTTTATAGAAGATAGCAACACCACCTCCTCTACGAATTTCACGATCTGATCGGTAAACATGATAGTCTCTTACTGTGGTAATGGAGTCAGGGAGAGATGCGTTGAGCCATGTTTCACAGACAAATATAATGTTGAATTTAGCCATATTTAGTAGGAGGAAAAATTCAGGTATTTTATTTACAAGGCTTCTTGCATTGAGTAGCTTGCATTTAAGGCCAGCAGTAGTTGGAATTGAGGTAGTTAGGGGCGTGCGTGCCTGATTGACCACTGGGTCAGTCTTCTGATTGGCTGAGGGGCAGCCTTGATTATGTGTAAGCAAGTAAGACTTACTTGAATTTCAACCTACTGGTGGCTGCGCGTTTCTCAATGTGGGGATGAAATCATTCTCTTTTTACTTACATAGAATGGAATGGAATGGAATGGAATAGAATAGAATAGAATAGAATAGAATAGAATAGAATAGAATAGAATAGAATACCTTTATTGTCATTGCATTCCACAAATACGATGAAATTTGAAAGCTACTCCAGCACAGTGCCCCAAACACTACATCACAATCCCACTACAGAGATGATGATGATGATGATGATGATGATGATAATAATAATAATAATAATAATAATAATAATAATAATAATAATAATAATAAGACTAAATCACAAATGCACTGCTTGATTCAAGACAATTACTGCCTTGGAAAAGAAACTGTTTCTCAATCTATTAGTCCTCATTTTAAGACACCTATGTTTCCCTGATGGTAACAGTTCGAAATAAGAATGACCAGGAGGAGAACGGTCTGTGGAGATTTTTAGTGCTCTAGAGAGGAGTCTGGTCTTCACAATCTCTTCCAAGGAAGAAAGAGAGCAACCGATGATTTTTTGTGCTGTGTTTATAACTCTCTGGAGCATCTTCTTATCCACTGCAGAGTATCCAGCATACCACACTGTTACACAGTACGCCAAAATGCTCTCGATGGTAGACTGGTAAAAAGTAACCAGCAACTTCTCACCCAGACCACTCTTTTTCAGCAGCCTCAGAAAGTGCAGGCGCTCTTGGGCTTTCTTTGCGGTGGCCATAGTGTGGACTGACCAAGTAAGGTTGTTGGAAATATGAGTTCCTAGAAATGGAAAACTATGAACTCTTTCTACACAGTCTCCATTGATATATAGTGGGAGAGGCTCTGCTTTGCATCTTCTGAAGTCTATAATCAATTCTTTGGTCTTTTTGATGTTCAGGGTGAAGTTATGACTCTTACACCACAAGACCAGTCTGACTAAGATTAGATTATTGATGCCTTCAGAAGAATCTTCTTATAATGTGGGTCATATCTATGAGAAGGATGCCTGAAATAAATCTAATTTGGATAATACCTTTCATGTTGAGTTAAACTTTCTGTAATGAGAAGTATGCAAGCAGAAACAGAAATTTGGAGTAGAATAAGTTCCCTGGCCCGAGCGTGCCAAAAGATTCTTTTCTGCTGTACTACTAGACTGTATCACACATTGCAAAGAAAGAGAAAAAGCTGAAAGAGGCTTTACCCCTCCTTTTACAGGACAAAGCCAGACCAAAACAGTCAAAGACAAAGGCCGCAGAAGGTGAATAAGAGCATTGTTGGAATATATTTCTACAGTAGTATTCAGCCAGTAGATGGCAGTGTTTATAAGTTTGGATCTATGGTATATACTCTATATTCTACATCACAGGTGTCAAATTTGCCACTGCCTATAGTAGATGCAGCTTCTTGCATCTGCCAATTTTAACCCTAGATTCTTCTTTTTGTGTCATATCCATCATCGGACGTTGGCGATCCTATTGTTATTTATTCTTCTGCCTGGACCTCATTTGCCTTCAATCTTTCCTTGGAGGATTAAGTGAAAGATACCGTATTTTTTCCAGGTGTCGCATCGTCACATGTCCAAAATATTCCAACTTTCGCTTTTTTACGGTTTTGATGATTCCCCTTGGCTTTATCAGGCAGCTTATCACCTCCTCATTTCTGATTTTGACAACCCAACTTATACGTAACAGCCGCCTGTAAATCCATATTTCAAACGCTTCTAGTGCTTCTTGAGACTTTCAAGAAGAGACTGGACTGCCATTTGTCAGAAATGGTGGAGGGTCTTCTGCTTGGGCAGCGGGTTGGACTAGATGACCTATAAGCTCCCTTCCAACTCTGATTATCTGTTAGTCTCTTCAAGTGGCTTTCTGTCAGAGACCAACTCTCCACTCTGTAGAGCAGGATAGAAAAGATGTAGCATCTGAGAAGCCTAGTTTTCAATCTTAGGCTTGTGTTGTGACTGCAGAAGACCTTTTTCATTCTGAAGAATGCTATTCGAGCTTTATCCTATCTTTACTTCAGGGGTTCTGGCCCAGCTTTCATGTAAATTAGAACCGAGGTATGTGATCCTTTCAACTTTTTATAGTGGTATTCCTTCTGAAGTTATCGGTGATAGATTAATGAGTTGTTTGCTGACGACCATGATCTTGGCTTTTGAGGTAACAGATAACAGATTATCAGACTTGGAAAGGACCTTGTAGGTCATCTAGTCCAACCAGTGGCAGACCCTACACCATTTCTGATAAATGGCAGTCCAATATCTTCTTGAAAGTCTCAAGTGATGGTGCTCCTACAACTTCCAAGGGCAAGCTGTTCCATTGGTTGATTGTTCTCACTGTCAAAAAGTTTCTCCTTATTCCAGGTTAAATCTCTCCTTGTTCAGTTTCCATCCATTGTTCCTTGTCTGGCCTTCAGGTGCTTTAGAAAATAGCTTGAACCCTTCTTCTCTGTGGCAGCCCCTCAGATATTGGAACACCACTATCATGTCTCCCCTGGTCCTTCTCTTCACTAGATTAGCCAAGCCCAGCTCCTGTAACCATTCATCATATGTTTTGGCCTCCAGTCCCCTAATCATCCTGGTTGCTCTTCTCCAGGGATGGGCAAACTACGGCCCGGGGGGCACATCCGGCCCGTTGGTCTTTTTAATCCAGCCCACCGAAGATTGGTACAGAATTAAGGTTTGATGTGAATGATTGAATGATTGCATTCATTTGATTTTGACTTGTAATGACAGGCATTTCGACACCAGGTGGCAGCCCATCTGTCAAATTTTAAAAGTCAATGAGGCCCCCGAGCCAAAATGTTTGCCCACCCCTGCTCTTCTCTGTACTTTTTCTAGAGTTTCAACATCTTTTTTATAATGTGGTGACCAAAACTGGATGCAGTACTCTAGGTGTGGTGTTACTAAGGCTTTATAGAGTGGTATTAGTACCTCCCTTGACCTTGATTGTATCCCTCTGTTAATGCAACTTAGGATTGCATTGGCTTTTTTGGCGGCTGCTGCACACTGCTGGCTCATATTTAGCTGGCTGTCCACTAAGACTCCAAGATCCCTCTCACAGTTACTACTATTGAGCCTAGTTCCACCCAGTCTATATGTGTACTTTTGGTTTTTCTTGCCTAAGTGTAGGACCTTACTTTTCTTTACATTGAATTTCATTTTGTTAGATACAGTCCAGTGTTCTAGTCTGTCAAGATTCATCTGGTGCTAAGCTTCAAGCCATTTTTTTCAGATATTTCTGTGACTGTTGTTGAGTAACTGAACGTCTTAGATACAATCTGCCAATGGCCTTGACGTCATGAAAATCCACTGGATTCCTTTCACCATGACCCCATTCACACACCATTCACCTCAACCACATTCAATACATGTAGTGTGAATGGTCTCAAGGGACCCAGTTTTAAGGAATGGTGTCTATGACAGTCTGTTGTGTATTCCTTCCTATCACTACAACCACATTCACACACCATTTGCCTATGTGCACAATATGTGGAGTAGTGCAGTGGCCCAGAGGTGGAGCTCTCGCCTCACAATCAGGAGGCTGTGAGTTCGATCCTAGGTAGAGGCAGATATTTCTCTTTCTGGGCACACTGAGAATACATCTGCTGAACAAAACTCCGCATTGGCGACAGGAAAGGCATCTGGCCCTGAAAGCACTCTGCTAGCTCCATTCAGTTGCCCAGACTCCACCCCACAAGGGGAAGAAGATGATGGTATTCAGTGTGTGTACTGCACATATTGGACTCAACTTTATTTATTTTTTTCAATTTCATGCTCATTTTTATGTTCTGTTCCATATCTTATTGCTGTTTTGCATTTTCTACATAGCTTTTCCCCTCTTTTAATTTTCTCAATTTTATTTTGATTATCTCATCTCAATTCAAATCATTATATTTATACTTTTTGTCTGTCCTGTTTCAATTTCATATTATTTTTTCTCTTTAAACAAATTTTCTCCTGTAGTTACTAATTGGAGTATGACACCTTTATATCTTTTAGTTTTATCCATTTAACTCTTATTTAAGCTTCAATATATACCTTAAAGTTATAACATTCAATATAATACATAACTTCCATTGGAATTCTGCTTGGTACATTCTTAAAATACACACCATATTCTCAAAAAAAGATTATAAATATATATAATTAAAACACTCATTCCATTCCAATTCAGTTCTATCATTAATATTAATGTTCATTAAAATCTTAACTTCTTTAACATTACTTTTCAATTAAATAGCATTCTTCTTTGGGAACAGTTATAAGCTTTCCATAATTAATATTTTTCCCCCTATTCCTCTTCACTTATATTTTATAAAACATTAAATAATTAAAATGTTTTCATCCTTTCCTAATTCAATTCTCTCATTTGTTTTATTTTATTTATTAACAAACATTTCACTGGGTTACAATAACTATTTTATCCATCATTTTAATCATACATTGTTTCAAATTTTCTAAAATTATTTCTATTTCTAATATAACAATACAATACAATACAATCTTATGTACTTTTACAGAATCCCCTTTTCAATTAAGTTTTCACCCATTATCTCTAAATAGGCCCTGTTTCTCTATATCTTGTTTCTGTCCTTTGTAACTTCTTTTCCTTTCCTTTCCTTCCCTCTCTTCTTCTCCCTCCCCTTTTTACCCCCTTGTCTCTTTACTTCTATTGCTCTCTTCTGTATTCCCCTCTTCTGTTGCTTTCCAATATTATACTTGTTTTTCAAACTATTTTTCTTTTCTTTGGCTCGTTTAGTGGCCGAATGGCACTGAAAAAAATGTGTCTTGTGACCATTTTCCACAGTTTTGTCCTTTGTAGAATCCCCATGATCATGGGATCAAAATTCAGACGCTTGGCAACTGGTTCATATTTATGACCGCTGCTGTGGTCACATGATCCCCTTTTGCAACCTTCTGACAATGGGGAAGCCAGATTCACTTAACAGACAGATTACTAACTTATCAGCTGTATTGATTCACTTTACAACTGTGGAAAAAGAAAGATTGTAAAATGGGGCAAAGCTCACTTAATAATTGTCTCACTTAACACCAGAAATTTTGGGCTCAATTGTGATCTTAAGTCAAATACTATCTGTATAATGATGCCTTTGTTATTTTGTCCAGATCTGTCATAGTCCCCAGCCCACAACCACAATATCAGTTCTCTATTTCAGGATATTGAGTCATTGTACTGTTTCAACAATGGAACAATATGGCTGCAGTGCAGATATTTTCCAGCAGAGGGCAAAAATGAAACAGATCACAAAGGCCTGAGGTAAAAAAAAACCACCATGCTATTTATGTATATGGACACAAGGTGGCAAGAGATACCTAGGAAAGGCTTTTTAAACATAGGAAAGGCTTTTTAAAATCTCCTTAGCCAATCAGATTTTCTACATCATATTATTTCCTTGTAAATTTTCCCCAATGATGTCTAGCTTTTTCCCAATCGCACTTTAAATGTATGGACTGACCTCTAGGCAAGGCTTGTGTGTGAAAGAAAAGGCATGAGCTGGAATTCTTATGGTATCTCCTTAATCTTTGCCTTCATAAATTTAATTAATCAAAACTCACATTTATTGAGCATCCCAAGTCACCCTGTGAGAAGATGGGCAGTCCCTAAATATGACAGACAGACAGACAGACAGAAGGATGATAAATAGATAGATGATAAATAAATAGATAAATGATAGATAGATGATAAATAGATAGATGATAAATAGATAAATGATAAATAGATAGATAGATAGATAGATAGATAGATAGATAGATAGATAGATGATAGATAGCTGATAGACAGATAGATGATAAATGGATAGATGATAGATAGATAGATAGATAGATAGATAGATAGATAGATAGATAGATAGATAGATAGATAGATAGATATAAATGCCCTTGGTTGTCTATTGCCAGTTTGGCTAAGTGCTAAGGCCCCAGACTAGAAAGCATGAGATCGCGAGTTCAAGTTCCACTTTAGCCATGAAAGCTAGATGGGTGATTTTGGGCCAGTCACTCTCTCTCTCTCAGCCCATCCCACTTCACAGAATTGTTGTGGTGGGGAAAATAGGAGAAGGAAGGTGTGTCGGATAAGTTCACTGCCTTATTTGTAAAAATAATAAAGAAAATAAACGGATGGATGGACGGATGGATGGATGGATGGACGGACGGATGGATGGACGGCAGACAGGCAGACAAATTGTTGCAGTAGAGTTCTGATACTGTTTTCAGTGTTGTCACCTTTTAGGATGACCCTGTTTCCTGCAAAATCCTCTTTCTAAAGAGGTACCAAATTGTGTTCTTCAGAAGATTGCTTAGAAACCAGCAAGTGAGAAAAACAAATGACTTATATATGACCATTTTTTTACACTTACAAACACTGCAGCATCCCCACAGTCAGGTGATCAAAATTCAGACACTTGGCAACTGACTCATAGGTTAACTTTTGCGACCTTCTGAAGAGCAAAGTCAATGGGGAAGCCAATTCACTTTACAACCACGTTACTAGTTTAATAACTGCAGTGACAGACTTAACAACTGTGGCAAAAAAGGTTGTAAGATGGGGCAAAATTCACTTAACAACAGTCTCGCTTGACAGCAGAAATATTGTGGCTCCATTGTGGTCTCTGTCAGGATTCCCGCAGTTACTCTAATTAAATCATGAGTCTTGAGCCACACTCCCAAAACTGCAACGGATTTATTAGAAGTTAACATGCCGGCATTTGCCTGGGCGTAGCCGACTCTGAGATACGTAATTCACTGTCATCCTTGATCCTACATTGCCCCCCATCCCTCTGGGTGTATCATCCAACGAAACACGTCCATAGCCAAGAGTCACCAATCATGCTCTCCAATCAGATTTTTGCATGGCAGAAGCTTCAGTCATCTAATCAGTCCCTGAAGAAAATATGAATGGAACGTACTTTCGATTCCACACTGCTGCCTGCTCTTTGAAACTCCTCCCCTCCTTCTTTCTGTTGACAACTATAAAACATGTATACAAAATGTTTTATGAGTTGACAGTCGTACATCGAGGACTGCATGTATTGCCTTTTAAAGCCCCAAGGGGCTTAGGACATGGTTATCTGAAGGCCTACCCTACCTGTAATGAAACTGCTCAGCTGGAAGGTTGGTTTGAAGATACTTTCTCACCCGTTCTTTAATCTGACATGTCATTAAATCTCTTGCATTGCTCCCAAGTTATGGAATACGTTCCAACTCCAGAGATTTTAAAGAAGAGATTGAACAACCATTTGTCTGAAATGGTGTAGAGCAGGGGTGTCAAACTCAATTTCATTGAGGGCTGCCTCAGGGCTCTGGTTGACCTCAGGGGGCCTAGGTGGGCGTGGCCAACTGGATGGGTGTGGCCAGCCTGATGCCACTTCCCAAACTGTTGGCATGTTTCCTCTTTGCACTGGGCAGACCAGGCCGAAGACATACTGGCCTGATGTTTCCTCTTTGCATTGGGTAGACCAGGCCGAAGCCATGCTGGCCCGATGTTTCTTCTTCGCTTTGCGTAGACTAGGATGACCCTGTGGGCCGAATGTGGCCCATGGACTTTGATTTGACACTCCTGGTGTAGGGTTTCCTGCTTGAGCAAAGGGTTGGAACTAAAACAAGGATTACCCAAGCCCGGGCTGCAGCTCATTCAGAACCGGGTCACACAATGGCATGTGAGCCTCATGCACGCATCTCCACTTGCACAAGCACCAGGAGCGTGTGTGCTCACATGCAAGGCCCCATTTGTGCAAGCAGCAGGTGTGCATCGGTGGTGGGATTCAATTTTTTTTTACTCCCGGTTCTGTGGGCATGGCTTGGCGGGCGTGGCAGGGGAAGGATACTGTAAAATCGCCAGTCAGAGGTGGTATTTGTCGGTTCTCCAAACTACTCAAAATTTCCACTACCGGTTCTCCAGAACCAGTCAGAACCTGCTAAATACCATCTCTAGTGTGCATGCCTCAGACACACACGCACACCACTGTTTGCGTGGAACGATCTCTCCCCAACAGCTAACGGCACCAGTGCGCCACCAATTTCCACAAAGCCAGAAAGGTTTGCAGGGGGGCTGGACTAGAAGACCTCTAAGGTCCCTTTCAACTCTTTGTTAGTCAGTCTGTGGAAAACCTCTAAAACACATTTCTTCCTTCAAGATATTAATAGCCGATGACACATAGAATATTTTGTAACCATGAAATATTAAAAATATACAGCTGATCAACTCCTGACATTTCAGGGTGGCAGAAATAAGGAAATTAAAAGCCAGCCCAAATTGTGTTTTTGACATCTCATGGTAGTTGTATAACTTTTCAATTACATCATTAAGTGTTGATTGATTGATATTTGTTTTTCATTTAAGCTTTAGGCCAAGGGTCTTCAAACTTGGCAAGTTTAAGACTTGTGGACTTCAGCTCCCAGAATTCCTGAGCTAACATGACCAGAGGAGGAATTCTGGGAGTTGAAGTCCACAAGTCTTAAAGCTTTCAAGTTTGAAGACCCCTGCCTTAGCCCTTTAACTTGTCAGGTGTCACCTCCTCAGTGAACCATTCCCCTTACCTTTATCTACTGATTTTAAAATCACTTGCAATCTCAAAACTTACAGAAGATTCTGGCAGGCTGACCATAAGTTTATGTGCAAGCTGTGTAAATTAACGATGATTTTGCAAAGGACTTTGTTGTAAGGAGTGATATGATAGCAGTGTTCCAATATCAAAGGGACTGCCACAAAACAAAAGGGAGTCAAGCTATTCTCCAAAGCACCTGAGGGAAGGACAAAAAGCAACGGGTGGAAACTAATCAAGGAGAAAAGCAACCGAGAACTAAGGAGAAATTTCCTGACAGTTAGAGCAATTAACCAGTGGAACCACTTGCCTCCAGAAGTTGTGAATTCTCCAACACTGGAAGTTTTTAAGAAGAGATTGGATAACCATTTGTCTGAAATGGTATAGGGCTATTTCTATTATTCTGTTTATTCTGTAATCTGGTATTTATGCATTTATTAATGTATTAATCTAGTATTTATGTATTTATGTACTGATGATTTATAAAATTATACCCCACTTTAACAAGTCCCAAATATGAAAATACATTTTTTTAAAAAAGATTGCTTACTGTACCCTATGACTATCATTAAGTGTCATACCTTATGATTCTCGACTCTTGACGAATGTATCTTTTCTTTTATGTATACACAAAGTCCTTACACCAAGACAAATTGGTGTAATTGGTGACAAATTCCTCCACCCATAAAGTATAAAGTAAAGTAAGTAAAGTAAAGTAAAGTGAATAAAAGTAAAAGAGTGAATTGAAATACTATTATGGTTTTAAAAAATCAGTAATCCACACAAACTCTAAAAACTTATTTAAGCTATACATCCCTTAGAATTCAACGGAAGAAGGGGTGACATTACTCTCTAGATGAAAACAGCCAACGGTCTCATTTTAACTGACAAGATCTCAAACTATGACAGCAACTTAAATTTATAAAGCTAAGAACCAGTAGCATTAAGGCATCAGGCTAAAAACTGGGAGACTGTGAGTTCCAGCCCCGCCTTAGGCACAAAGACATCTGGGTGATCTTGGGCAAATTATTTTCTCTAAGGAAGGAGGCGATGGCAAATCAGCTCTGGAAAACGTGGCCAAGAAAACTGCAGGGCTGTCCAGACAGTTTTTTGAGAATCAAACACAATTGAATGAAAGGAAAAAGAAAGTGTCCATCAGCACAGGGATAAAAACGGAATTCCATCACTGAGATCAGAATGCAAGTTAAGGATCTGATATTCCAATCTTGAGCACTCTCTCTGTATACAGGTAGCCTTCCATTGGTGACCACAACAGAACCCAACATTTCTGTTGTTAAGTGAGGCATTTGTTAAGTGAGTTTTACCCCATTTTATGACGTTTCTTGCCACAGCTGTAAAGTGAATCAGTCACTGCAGTTGATAAGTTAGTAACCCGGTTGTTAAACGAATCAGGCTTTCCCCATTGACTTTGCTTGTCAGAAGGTCGCAAAAGGTGAGTATGTGACGTTGGGACACAGCAGCGGTCATAAGTATGAATGAGTTGTCAAGCATCTGAATTTTAATTACATGATCTATGGGGCTACTGCAGAGGCCATAACTGTTAAAAAGTCACTTTTTCAGTGCTGTTGTAATGGTCACTAAATGAACTGTTGTAAGTTAAGGACTACCTGTCTATATAGACACACATAAGCACACATGTATTTAACGAAAACTCCTATATTGACAGTTCTAATGTATTATTATAGTACAATATGTAGCAATAGCACTTAGACTTATACACCGCTTCAACAGTGTTTTACGGCCCTCTCTAAGCGGTTTACACAGTCAACATCTTGTCCCCAACAATCTGGCTCCTCATTTTTACCCACCTCGGAAGGATGGAAGGCTGAATCGACCTTGAGCTGGTCAGGATCGAACTCCTGGCAGTGGGCAGAGTCAGCCTACAATACTGCATTCTAACCACTGCGCCACCATGACTTTTCACCTTCTATAAGGTGGAGTGCTGCTTGTGCCTTAAGGCAGTTTTTAACTCATGGTGATACCTTGAAAGTTTCTGGCGCTGGAAATGTGTTTTAGAGGTTTTCCACTGACAAGATTTTTGGAAGTGATTTGCTGTTGCTGGTTTCTTCTTTCCAGGGCAGGGGTCTTCAAAACTTGACAGCTTTAAGACTTGTGGACTTCAACTCCCAGAATTCCTCCTCCAGTCATGTTAGCTCAGGAATTCTGGGAGTTGAAGTCCACAAGTCTTAAATTTGGCAAGTTTGAAGACCACTGTTCTAGGGCTATTAGAGACCCAGGGTCACCCAGTTGGCTTTGTGCCTAAGGTGGGATTAGTTTCCAGTGCATGTACAGTCTGTATGTGTGCAGAGACATTGTGTGTGTGTGTGAGAGACAGTTTTAATTTAGTACTTTCATAATCAGGGAGATGCCTAGATGGAGACAACTCTTTAGGCGTAGGAGAATTCACTGTTTCCCCTCCCTTGTAGCAACGGCTCTAGTTTCAGATCAGGAATCAAGGAACAGGAAATGGGCATTGTATCACTTCCTCTGAGACGCTGGGAAATATCCACTGCTGTGTTTAGTAATCAGGTTTTGCTGACATCCTCAGCCAGATTTAGTGTGGAAGAACTGACAGCTTAAAATAAATGTCTGAGGAGGGGTGGGGGAGAGAATGATGGTGATGAAAGATAGAGAGATAAAGAAAGAGAGGGAGGAAGGAAGGAAGGTAAAGAAAGGAGAGAGAGAGAAATTAGATAGAGGGGGGGAGAGAGAGAGAGTAGATAGATGATACTTAAGATGTTAGTGTAAAACAGGTGTGAGAGAGATGCACTGAGATACAGTATGTACATATAAACTTAATTCTATTCATATCTCCGTGCATATGATTGATGATGGGTATGTGTAACATACGACCAAAGATAAATGATGAAGCCAGTAATTAAAAGAAAAGTATTTCTTCTTCACATTAAAAATAATAATAATTGTGGTACTGTAAGGTTTATAATTTCAGCTGCAATCAGACCTCTCTACTGAAGTAGAACACTTCAGATAAGTGACAGCGACATAACTATGGACTGATTTTCCTTCCCTCCCCACTGGGAAGCTCTTATTAAATTAGAAAATACTTTTGCATTCGAAGGATGAAAGGAAGTGATAGCCAATGTATGTTTATATCTCTTCGTGCCCACATATCAATATATTACTCCCTTTATTTTGAGGGAAACGGGCAGTGCAGAATTTTGCTTAATAAACAATCACATGTACACAATCATATGAGTGGCTGGGGAATTCTAGGAGTCGAAGTCCACACCTCTTAAAGTTGCCAAGGTTGAGAAAGACCGTTTGCTTGTGACGTGGCTGCCCTGTGTCACCTGGTGTCACCTAAGTTAACTTGCTGGCTTCTGACAACAGATTGTCACTGCCAGAAAAATTGGTCATATCCAGAACGTGAAAGGAAACGATCTTCATTGCTTCTGATAGTGAAGTATAAAATTGGGTTTCTGTGATGACCTGTAGTGTAACACAACTGTAACAAAATCCAAAACGTAAATACATGTTCTTTGATGCCTCCAACTTGGCCCCACTGTTCAATAATTCTCAGCTGGAGATAAAACTTATTCAAAAATAGCCTTTAAAAGAAAGCAATACAGTCCGAATTTAATGAGCAGATAGAGATGAAATAAAAAACGCAAAACAAACTACAATGAAGGAAATTCCACAATGGACTAGGATAAGTAATTACCAACTTCAAGGAGATAACAAGGCACAGTCTGTTGGAAGGACGCCAACCAAGATAACTTCAGCCCAAAATAAAACACACTTTGCTTCTGGCAATGCTGTGTTTTAACCGTCTCTCCTATATACTATTCTCCTCAACTGCAACCAATGAGGGAGATCATGGCCACTTCTTCTCTCGTAATCCAAGTTGTTTCCTTCTCCATTCCTCCCTGTGTGTCCTAGGATGAAGAGGGGATGGGCCCGGTTCTTCCTCTGACTGCCCAGCCAGATTCTGCCCTTCCCCAGCCTCCTCCACAACCTCTGGAGCCACACCTCCACTCCTTGTTGGCTGTTCCTCCTCTCCCTCAGAGTCTGATTCTAACAAAGGCATGACAGTTTCATATCCAGAATGTGAAAGGAAACTATCTTCATTGCTTCTAATAGTGAAGTATGAAGATCTAAAGGTGCTTCCCCCCACCCAAGGGCAACTGGATGTCTTTGTTTTTCCTTGAAGATGTTTCACTTCTCATCCAAGAAGCTTCTTCAGTTCCCTCCTTCCAAAAAAGCATCTTTGGGACAACCATGACCTGGATGACGGAGAAGCTCTATGTCAGGGCTCCAACAAATCCACCCTCATTCAAATCAAAAGTCTCTAGCTGCCATTTTCCCCCATTCCCTTTTTCTGCCAGCTAGAAAGACCAAAGTAGTATCTTTTTAGTTGACACTTAGTACAGACCAGCTAGATATGTGAAAGGGAGGTTCCAAGAACCTTCTTTTAGAAGAGGATGGACACTTTTGTTTTCTATCTGATTTGCAAAGCTGCATCCCTCAAATGCAGGAATAAAAACGCATCTTATAAGAGAAAAGAAATTCTGGAGTTTTCTCTAGCAATTTTCAATAAATTGGGCAAGGACTTTACTGGATTGTATCCACCATTTCATTTTAAACAGCAGTGTTTTTATTTTTACTGTTGTTTGATTATGTTATTACAGATTAACAGAGTTGGAAGGGACCTTGTAGGTCATTTAGTCCAACCCCCTACCCAAGTAGGAGACCCTACACCATTTCTGACAGATGGCAGTCTATTGGAATTACCTGTTTAAGTGGGTTTCTTTTTTTTTTACAGTTCAAAGGTTCAGTTCCCATATTGAACTTGTTATATATAAATAATATATACTGAGGAAAAAGAAGAGGAAAAAGAGTTAGTATAATTTATCTTCAATGTTGTTAACAAGGAAGTTTGAGCACAGAAATTCGAGTTCCAGTATGGGAAATTCCATTCTCACTTTCATTTTCCAGGCAGCCACATAAGCATCAGACATTCAACTTCTAGCTTCCAGAGTTTCATTTTTCAGGAGAGAATGATGTTTTGTCATAAAATCTTTCTTTTCCATCCGGTTTATAGCATTTCATAATTTCTAAAAAAAGTATGAAGACTCAAGCCATCTTAGGCAATAACAGGAAGTTGTAGAAAATTGCTTTACACGCATAGTACAAATATAGAATAAAAACATAATACTCAATTGTAAAATCACCGTAGCAGAAGTGTGACTAAATAGTGAATAACATAATAATAATAATGATGATAATGATAACAATAATAATACAGATCAAGAAATTGCAGCTTCCTGCAATAACACCAGTGAAACTGCAAAAAACTGTGCTACTCGGAACATTGTACATTTTAAGAAGATACTTGGTTGATAGCTAGGATGCTGGCAGCAACCCCGTATCAACTATTAGCACCAGTCACTGGTATTTGTGATACATTTTTAAATGTTCATGAGTTTCATGTTTAATGAATAAAAGAGAGATAATAATAATAAAAGCAATAATAATAATAATCCACAGACAATCCAAACTGCTGTCTGTGCAATGACAAAGTTAAAACTGTTTCACGCTTAATATGTGGGTGCAGCAAAATCACGCAAATTGATTACAAAGCTAGACATGGCAGAATTGCTAAATTAATCCACTGGTCATTATGTAAAAATTACGACTTACCTTTATCCAAAAAGCCATGGGAACATAAAGTGGAAAAAGTTGTCAACACTGAGAAGGTGAAGATCTTGTGGGACTTTTGAATACAGATGGATTGTCATTTGGAACACCACACACCAGATATCACAGTTGTCAAAAACTGAAGTGTACAATTTATTGATATCACTGTACCAGGAGATGGCAGAGCCAAAGAAAAAGAACTGGAAAAAATCATGAAATATTGCGACCTGGCCATCGAAATGAGGCGATTATGGATGAAACATAATTAGTGATATCCATTGTCATCGGAACACTTGGTACTAGGTCCAAGAATTTTACAAAATACACCAAGAAATTGCAGCTTTCTGTAATAACACCAGAGGAACTGCAAAAAACTGTGCTACTCGGAACATTGTACATTTTAAGAAGATACTTGGTTGATACCTAGGATGCTGGCAGCAACCCGTATCCACTATCAGCACTAGTCAATGATATTTGTGATATATTTTTAAATGTTCAGTTGACTGAGTTCATGTTTAATGAACAAGAGACAATTTCTGAAAATAAGAGCTGGACTTATTTTCTTTTGGGCCCCCAAATAAGCACTAGGTCTTATTTTCGGCAGATGTCTTACCTGCTTACCTTAGGACCTACAGCCAGGCCTCCCATGCCCTGACACCTGTTGCACTGCTGAATGACATTTTCTGCAGCTGCTTGCAGCTGCTCACGGCCAGACACCATGTGACACATCGCTGCCACATGATTCATGGCGCCGGTGCTGCCGCTCACGACAACAGGCCGCGTTGTTGTGAGAGTGAGCGGCGGCACTGGCACAATGAGCCACATGACCTCTTTCTGTGAGCAGTGGCACCAGCACAGTGTGCCATGTAGCCTCCTGCCACGAGCAACGGTACCAGCGCAATGGTGTATGGCCACAGGCAGCTGCAAGCAGCCACAGAACAAGTCGGGCAGCGGCGCAAACAGATGTTGGGGCATGGGAGGCCTGTGTGGTCCTAAGGTAAGCGGATGCTGGGCATGTGGGGCAGCTCCACCCCTTCCTCCCCACCATAGTTTGATTTTTACATATGAGTCTCACCCCACCTTGTATAACCAGATGGTGGGACAAAGTGGACAGGGTCTTAAGTAGGGCTTATTTTGGGGGCAAGGCTTATATTAGACGCACATGTAAAAATCAAGCTAGAGCTTGTTTTCCAGATAGGTCATATTTTTGGGGAAATATGGTAATAATAACAATAACAATAACAATTATATATCAATAGCTGTAAGCAGTATATAAGCAATAAAATATATTTTATTTTTTATTTATATTACGAGGAGCCATTTCTCCCCAATGGGACAAGCCTGGCACCAGCAGAAGAGGCCTACTATAGATCCTGTCTGCTAAGGAATTGAAGCACAATAACAATAAAAGAGCTGGAAGTGACCTTAGCTCAGTCCAACCTCCTGGTCAAGCAGGAAACTCTACATACCATTTCAGACAAATGGCTGTCTAGTCTCTTCTTTAAAACCTCTAGGGTTGGAGCCTTCACAACCTCTGGAGGCAAGCGGTTCCACTGATTAATTGTTTTAACCGTCGGGAAATTTCTCCTTAGTTCCAGGTCAAGGGGAGGAGCTTTTTCTGTTGTGGCTGCATCTCTACGGAACATTCTTCCACTGGAGGGGTGAATTGCCCTCTGCCTTTTGGCCTTCCAGAAGGGTATTAAAACCTGGCTTTGCCAGTTGGCCTGGGACCCCGAGGGATGGGGTAAGGAGAGCTGATCCCTGTCCTGTCCCTTAGCAGCAATTTTAGTACAGTTTTTAATAATATTTTCATGTGTGCAGCTTTAATGTTTTAATATGTTAATTATATGTTATCTGTTTTACAGATAAAGATATAGATAAGATCACCTTCTAGAAGAGATGGGAGGCATAAACATTTAATCGCTAAATAAATAAAACTAATAATAAAGCATTCAAAGGCCGTGTGGTGTTTTATCACTTGCAAAGAATTGGAATCATGCCAGCCGTGGCATTCCCTTCAACTCTGGAAGTGAAAGTTGGACTGTAAAGGCCTTCGATTTAATCTAAAATCTTTCTTACATTTCTCCAAATTCTTTGCCGATTGGAGAGGGAGTTAACAGTATGTAGCTGTGGATGTACATTCATTCCTATGGTATTCCAAACTGTTAGTTCCCTTGAAAGAATCTTGTACAGAAAACTTAAGGTAAAACAGTTGAACCTGGATAAATAAATGGTTAACTCAAAAAAAAAACCAAAAAAAACACCTAGGCCAGCCAAAGAATAAAATGGAATTCACAGAACTTTCTTCCTCCACAGTTCTGGTTTCACTTTCAAAATCCAACTTGGAAACATGAAAAAAATGAAGTAGTAACTCTTATTTCTTCAGCCAAATTATGAAGTAAGAAAGGAACAGGGGAAAATCCTCTGGTGAAGTAATTAAAGTAAAAAATCAGGGATTTTCCACACTGGCAAATCCAAACTGAGCAAAATATATAACTTTTGTGCCCAAATTTTATCTCTTACAGAGTTTCTCATCAGAACTGATGCTCCCATGATATATGTGAGGGTTGTTCTGTCCCTGTTCGGGGGTGGGGGGGCATTAATAGTGGCCAAGTACTGGACATTTGGCCATCACTCAAGTTTTAAGATGAAAGGAAATAACTTACATTTTGGTTATGTAAGATAGAATGGATAGGTCTAAGGCAGCGTTTCTAACTCTTGGCAATTTCAAGATTATTTGCACTTCAACTGCCAGAATTTCCCCAGCCAGTATGGATACCCTGCTTGGATAGATGAGTTATAAACGTGACCCAGTTCATATGGTAGAGAAGTTACATTTCAAACATCAGTGGTTAATGAGCACATGAAAGTGGGATGCTATATTGCCATAGGATGATTTCAATCAGATGGAAACCTTTCAGATAGATTCTCAGCAGCTCCAAGCGGCGTCGGCCTTTGCAAATGAGATTGCATACTAATCTCACTTAGATGATTTGACTAATACAGCCTTAGAGTAGAATTAACACATCTGGCCGTATTTCCCGCCTCGTCTGCTTTGCAAGACTGACAATCTCGCAAGTCTGAAAGGACGATTTTCTTTACAGCCTGAAAAAAAAAAAAAAAAAACTAGGGAAGAAGATTTCTGAATCTCTTCTTCCACCCATTGTTCAGCTGTGGGCTATGCCCTCTTTTATCTCACCATTCCCCAGGCAGTATCTCTCCCTTCTCTCTCCCAACATCTTTCCCACGTGCCATGCCATGTCGTCCAATCTAACACATAGTATTCCCAGAGGCATATTTGGGGGGAAGGGGAGTTTGGTTCTCTCATCGGGTCACGTGGGGAACACAGAAAGAGTTTTCGTATTTTTGCTCTTCCTCAAGTTAATCATTCACCAGGAAGCTACTGAGAGACTGGAAATTGTCATTTTTTTAAATAAACATCCATTCCGGCTATTCGGAGCATGCTTTACTAATATCATTTATTTATTTTATTTTCCAAAGCACCAGATTTGTTATATTTGTTTTCCAAAGCACCAGAGGGCAGGACAAGAAACAATGGATGGAATAGAATAGAGTAACAGAGTTGGAAAGGGACTTTTGAGGTCTTCTAGTAATCCAACCCCCTGCCTAGGCAGGAAACCCTACACTACTTCAGACAAATGTTTATCCAATCTCTTCTTAAAAACTTCCAGTGTTGGAGCATTCACAACTCTGGAGGTACCAATTAATTTTTCTCATTGTCAGGAAATGTCTCCTTAGTTTTGGTTGCTTCCCTCCTTGGTTAGTTTCCACCATTGCTTCTTGTCCTGCCTTCAGGTGTTTTGGAGAATAGCTTGATTCCCTCTTCTTTCTGCAGCCCCTGAGATATTGGAGCACTGCTATCATGTCTCCCCTAGTCCTTCTTTTCATGGAAACTAATCAAGGACAGAAGGAACTTGGAATTGAGGAGAAATCTTCCCAACAGTGAGGACAAGTAGCCAGTGTGGAACAACTTTGCCTTCAGAAATTGTGGTTGCTCCATCATTGGAGGTTTTTAAGAAGAGACTGGACAGCCACTGGTCTGAAATAGCATTGGGTCTTCTGCTTGAGCAAGGGGCTGGACTAGGGGATCTCCAAGGTCCCATCCAGCTTTATTCTGATTCTGATTTTTAAGTCCCCATAAATGTATGATTAGAGGGTGAGCTATGCTGAAAAGCATAGCAATGGCAAAAGTACAGCAATTTCCACCTCTTTGGGCAGAAATATCCTTGTCAAATTCCAGAGTGTTAGATTAAAGGAGAGTTGTGCAAAGGGAAAAATGTCTACGGTAGCAATGGCCCTTCTTAATGCGTGATAACAGCTAACGTCCAGGTATGGAGTTGTATAATAGACATGTCCATTGAATTAATAAATGTTCTTATTAAGGGGGTACAAGCTACCTGGTGCACCTCAGAATATTTATATATTACTCAAATGTACAGTATATAGTCAATACATGTTCAGAATGGGAAAGTGAGTGACAATAAAGTGTATTTATATATTTGGATCTGGGAGGCTCCTAAATCACTCTGGAAGGGTTACCTAATTTCAGTAGAAATGCTTTTACTATCCCTCCAAGGCACAACCATGGTCCAACCCTCCCCCCCAAAAAAACCCCACAAGGTACTTTCCACGGTGTTATGATCAAGGTTTCACCCATTTTTAAGGGTGATACATGTTTAAAAACTGGCAGATCTTTGATTACATCATCATGGTTGCCATCTCAACTTTCTGGATCATATTCTGCAGACACCTCTGCTTCTATTTCAGGGGTTCTAATATTTGGAGGGGTGGTGGTCATAAGCACATCTGGAAGATTGAAAATAAGTTTTAGGTGTTTCCACCAACTTAGAAGAGGATGTACAAAGCACCAGCTTATCAGAATTTGTTCGATTCCTTGCATGACCTCTGCTTCTTAAATGGTCATGACTGGTTACATTTGTCCTTTTTTGAGCAGGGGGCGAGAGAGAGGGGGATGTCCAAATAAAATAGCTGCATCTGTGAAGCATTTTTATTTTCTAACAAAGTTTATTAGAACCCTTTGAAGGCTATGGAAGTGATTATGGAAAACGGTGTCCCAAAGATGCTTTATTTTCAAGAGGCAACTGGACTTTTCTGGTTTTTCTTTGAAGACGTTTCGCTTGTCATCCAAGAAGCTTCTTCAGCTCAGAAGCTTCTTGGATGAGAAGCAGAACGTCTTCAAAGAAAAAAAAAAAAACAGAAAGTCCAGTTGCCTCTTGAAAAAAAAGCACCTTTTGGGACAACCATGTCCTGGATGACTGAGAATCTCCACAGACATGTGAAATGGTGCTTTACGACTTGTTGACACCCGTTTTTAAAATGTAAAAAAAGAAAAGAAAGAAAATTAGGGAAACCGGAAACTCGTAGGCACCAAGGAAGGTATCTGCAAGCACCGTTCTGTCACAGATACCTACAGGTACCTCTTTTAAAATTCCTTTCCTATCGTATCCGTGCCATCTGTTGACTTAGCCAGGAAAAGAAAGCGTTAATTTATTTATCACACTAATAAAATAACCTGCTTTTCCAGTCTTACGAACAAACCCAGCCAAAAAATGGGCGGGGTGTTGCCTGCCATCTGAAAGTGCCAACCTCAGATTCCAAAACGTTTCACTGGCTTTTTCGGTTAGCAGTTTCCTCTTTGCTTTTTTCCTCTCGCTCATGAGTTGCTACTAGATGTGGGCGGGGATAGTACAGGACTTCGGTTTCAGAAGGGTTTAAAAGGAAGCTGCGACAAGAGTGCCCAAACAGTGAAGCCTCTTCTGAATAAAGAACAGAAGGAAAAAGGGCTAAAAGCAAAAAAGCCAAGAAGCAACAACATCCCTCAAGTGAATTCCAGGGAGGCTACAGGTCAACCAAAAACAGCTAAAAGAACTCTTTTTCATCTGCAAGAATCAATTACCATTAGCTTCTTTCTTTGACTGGTGGCAGAATTTTCAAAGCAGTCTAAATTTATGCAGCAGCACCCGTGAAAGAGAGAAAGAAAAGAGAGAAAGAAAGAAAGAAAGAAAGAAAGAAAGAAAGAAAGAAAGAAAGAAAGAAAGAAAGAAAGAAAGAAAGAAAGAAA
>NW_020769439.1:258755-280760 GCF_900518735.1 Pseudonaja textilis
TCTATCTATCTATCTATCTATCTATCTATCTATCTATCTATCTATCTGACCAACCTACCTACCTATCTAATCTATCTTCATCTCTATCTACCTATCTTTATATATCTATCTTCATCATTATTTACCCACCTACCTACCTATCTTTATCTATCTATCTAGATCATTATCTACCTACCTACTTACCTACCTTTGTCTGTCTGTCTGTCTATCTATCTATCTATCTATCTATCTATCTATCTATCTATCTGGGTCTGCCCCACTTTTAGTTGAGTTGTAAGAAAAGGAAATCTGCTGAGTTGTAAGAAAAGGAAATTAGTGTTATCCAGGGAGTTTCTGTAGTTGAGGGAAGGGTAGAATTAGGGTCTCTAGTATACCTCAATTCTATATACATTGATTTTCTTTTTAATGCCTGGATAGGGAGCCTTTGCATAAGTAGCTTAAATATTGAAATTAAACTAAGAAGGGGTTTATCAGCATTAGTCATGTCTTGCCAAAGTCTTAGTTTCATAGTTAAATAATCAAATAACATGACAAATAACCAGAACAGATGACCATTTAATGATCAGAGGAAGGCCCCAGATATCACATTCTTTTGAAGCAGCGGAGGGTGTCCTAGCTGCAATTTTCCAGGTCCAAGGATGGTAGATTGATTTATTTTTCTTTTATGAGTAGTCCTTAAAGGTATGACCATAATAGAGCCAGCCCATCACATTTGTAATTTTGTGACAGTCATAAAACGGGCCAGTCATGTGATCAATTTGATTCTATGACCTGTTTTGCAGGAGGTCGTTAAACAAATCATTGTGGTTGTTAAAAGAGTCATTAAATGAACCGATGGTTCACTATGGGCATGGTTTTGCCAAAACCCAGAGGTCAATGCTAGGTTTTGGCAAAACTGTCATAAAATACTGTCATGTGACCGTGGGAAACTGCAAATGGCTATAAATGGTGCGTGGTTGATCAGTGCTTGAAAGTCACGTGACCACAGAGAGGGCAACCATTGGAATTTCAAATCTGGGTTGTGCGCACACACATACACACATCGTAAATCAATTGGAACACTAAACAACCTACACAACAGAATCATTCCTTTGTAATTTGTCTTGTGGGAAGAAATATCCTTCTGGGTTCAGTTCCAAGTGGGGAAGAAAGACACTGGAAACATGGTGACAGCTTGGAAAGATGGTTTACTGATGAACAGGATGGGTTCCTGGGCAGAAAAGGGAAGAGATGCTGAGAGTCCCTGGGTTTTATGTCCTCTGTTGAGATTTGAATTGGAGCTTGTATTCTGATTGGTTGTCAGACTCCCATGGGGCCATGCAGGGGCAACTCTGTAGGCTGTCCTGAGTCCCAGGCTTGGTTGAGCCTTGCTGGATGATGATGATGTAACGAAAGGGTGTTGGGCAATTCCCATTATGGGTCTGCCTAAAGGAGGTAGATCTTTGTTATGTAAAATAGACTGGCTCAGGCCTTAATGGCCCATTGACAAAGGTGGTGGGCTGAGTTTCTGCCTTTCTTTTAGTATATCCTAAAATATTTCATTTTTCTAGGAGAGGGGTGGGTTTTAACTTCCAACAGTCCCTTTTTCTATTGAGAGCATGGTGGATTAAATTGCCAGTCATATCCTCCTCCCCTTCCCTCCCCTCTTGTTGTATTATTGTTTTTTTAAAAAAAACAAACATTCTACCACACTTCTAATTTTAAAAGCCCACAAACTGAGCTGGGCCCTTTACTGCTGAACGCAGGCTATCGTTACCTGGAATTTTAGGCTTCATTGTTAGCATTTAAAAAGCTGATATTAGCCTTCTGAATGTGGCAGCCTAAGCCTCTTGTTTAAAACTTCAGGAACACATTTTTTAAATTTCTTCTTAGCCGAAGACTTCAGTATGTACTTGTCATTTCAGCCCTAAACAATAGTGTGCCTCTTTTCAAGTCCTTGAATACACTTGGAAGCTTTAAGAAAGATACAAACCCAGCTGGAAAGAGCAACGTAATCCATAAATTTGCGACTAGAGTCAGTGTGTTCTATTGTTCAAAACTCACAGGTAATCAGTGTCTTTTATTGTATTACTTGTTTTCTGTGGTATCACATACACCGAATATATCAGAGGTGGTATTCAGCAGGTTCTGACCAGTTCTGGAGAACCGGTAGCGGAAATTTTGAGTAGTTTGGAGAACAGACAAATACCACCTCTGACTGGCCCCGCCCCCATCTATTCTCTGCCTCCCGAGTCCCAGCTGATCGGCTGGGTCTTCTTTGGTTGCCCTGCACAGGAGAACGGAGCTGGAAAGCAGGTTAGTGGGATGGGGAGGGAATGGGGATTTTGCAGTATCCTTCCCCCAGGAGTGATGAGGGAACGGAGATTTTACGGTATCCTTCTCCTGCCACGCCCACCAAGCCATGCCCACCAAGCCATGCCACACCCACCAAGCCACGCCCACAGAACCGGTAGTGAAAAAATTTGAATCCCACCACTGGAATGTATGCATCATTCCAATATCAAAGGGAAGAGGGACTCAACCTATCTCCAAAGCACCTGAAGGCAAGACAAGAAGCAACGGATGGAAATGTATGAAGGAGAGATCTAACCAAGAAATAAAGAGTGAGAACAACTAACCAGTGGAATGGCTTGCCTTCAGAAGTTGTGGATGCTCAATCACTGGAGTTTTTAAGAAGAAATTGGTCAGCCATATGTTTTAAATGGTATAAGGTCTTCTGCTTGAGCAAGGGAGATTGAACTAGAACAGTGGTCGCCGACCAGTGGGCCAAGGGTCGAGGACCACTGGTGGTCCATGAGAAAATTTTGGTGGTCCTCAGAGAAATGTCACCCCCAAAGCAATTAATCCAGGCTGCGCGAGAACACAAGGCTGCGCCACCCACATGGCCCGCAGGAACACAAGACTTGCGTCGTTTACATTGCGAACAACATGAAGCAGTGAGAGGAGTGGGGGAAGGGCAGAGGGGGGGAACTTGCCACATTCACCCCACGTGCCTGGCCTGGCCACTGGGCTGCTTCTTTCTGCTTCTTGCTTCTTCTGCTTTTAGCTGCATGCCAGGAAAACAGCAGAAGTCTTTCTTTCTCTCCCCCAAACTCCTCCAGGAATAAGTCTTTGGGGCCCTGCAAGGGACCCTGCTCCAAGACACTGAGCCAGCAAAGACTCATTTCTGGAGGAGTTTGGGGAAGAGAAAGAAAGACCTACTGCTTCTGCTGTTTTCCTTGCATGAAGCCAAAAGTCTCTCTCTCTCCCTGAGAACGGAGCTGGATACAGTGTCCTGCAATCCCAAATGAAGAATGATCGATTGGTAGGAAACCGGGGTGGGAAATTTTCCTGCAGACTTTTTGGGGGGATTTTCTCAGGGTCTCTGGTACACAGGATTTAAAATTATGAGTTTGGTGGTCCCTGAGGTCCAAAAGGTTGCCAACCCCTGGACTAGAAGACCCCCAAGGTCCCTTCCAACACTAGTCTAGTCTAGTCTAGTCTAGTCTAGTCTAAATTCTATTCTATTCTAGTCTATTCTATTCTAAATTCTTTCTATTCTATTTGATTCTATTCTAAATTCTATTCTATTCTAAATTCCATTCCATTCCATTCTATTATTTCTATTCTAAATTCTATTCTATTCTAAATTCTATTCTATTCTATTTTCTATTTTATTCTAAATTCTTTCTATTCTTTGATTCTATTCTATATTCTATTCTATTCTAAATTCTATTCTATTCTAAATTCTATTCTATTCTATATTCTATTCTATTCTATATTCTATTCTATTCTATTCTATTCTAAATTCTATTCTATTCTATTCTAAATTCTATTCTATTTTATTCTATTCTATTTTCTATTCTATTCTATTCTCTATTATGTTCTATTCTAGATTCTATTCTATTCTAAATTCTATTCTATTCTAGATTCTATTCTATTCTATTCTATTCTATTCTATTCTATTCTATTCTATTCTAAATTCTATTCCATTCCATTCTATTATTTCTATTCTAAATTCTATTCTATTCTATTCTATTCTATTCTATTTTCTATTCTATTCTATTCTCTATTATGTTCTATTCTAGATTCTATTCTATTCTAAATTCTATTCTATTCTATTCTATTCTATTCTATTCTATTCTATTCTATTCTATTCTATTCTATTCTATTCTATTCTATTCTAGATTCTATTCTATTCTATCCTATTCATTTCTGCACCCTCTAAAAGGACTTGACACACACACATCTGAACTGCTATGCCTGAATTACAAAGAAGCCCCTTTGCAAAAGTAAAAATCTCTCTCAAATTCAGGCATCAAATCCTTGTCAGCTCCAAAACAAACTCCGGGTGCTCAGTTCTGGAGGTAACGCTATGAGTCAATCAGTCATGCTATACAGCAGGGAAACTATCCCACTGTGTATTTCCCACCCTGGGGATTTCCCTCAATTTTAGTCACTGTTCTGTAACCCCAAAGACTTTCAAAATGGCAAATGATCATTGTCAATTATTTATTTCCCCTTTTTCAGGCTGACATTCACTTTTCTCCAGTTTCTTCGTTTTATTTTTATATTTTTTTAAAAAAAGTCTCACGATTAAGCGAGTTGCCATTTCCCCCTTCAAATGTTATCACAGCAGAAGTACAAAGTATTTCATTTCACATCTTAGGGAAAAGTCCTTGAGTCAAGAGAAAAGTAGGCGAGCATTATTTGCCTCAAGGAGCAAGCCTTACTCATCCCCAGTAACAAGACGAAGAACCATCTTGCGTTAACAATGAAGGCCCTGTTAAGTAAAGTTTTTAGTTTAGTTTAGTTTATGGTCATTGCACCTCATACAACGAAATTAAATACCATCATCAGTGTACATTATGACTATGAAAATAAAACCCAAACACACATCCTTCACATTCTATACATTGAATTGAAAACTCCTGATATTGCACTAATATTGCACTATACAGTAGAATTCAACAGAGTTACTGCCCTGGGATAGAAACTGTTTTTCAGCCAAGTTGTCCTTTTTTTTAATTATCCTGTACCGTCTGCCAGATGGTAATAAGGTTTAAAAAAAGGCTGCCTAGGATGAGATGGATCTTTGAGAATGTTTTGAACTTTCTTAAGGCAGCAGGAGCTATAAAGCTCTTCCACAGAGGGGAGAGGGCAACCAATGATCTTCTGGGCAATGACGTAAGGAACGTGATTGGTGGATTCTCCTAGCTTCTTGCCCTCTCTACCTTCTGCCTGAGAGAAAAAAACGCACACCAATCACTTTCCTTTATGTGTGATGGGAGGGGGTTGGGTGAATAAAGCCAGGACCATTTTTTAACAAAGAAACAGGATCGGAAGGGATCTTGGAGGTCTTAGTCCAATATACTGCCCTATACCATTCCAGACAAGTGACCGTCCAGTCTCTTCTTAAACACCTCCTTAGTTTTAGATTGCTTCTCTCCTTGATTAGTTTCCACCCGTTGCCTTTTGGGAAATATGTAGACCTCCCCTCTTCTTTGTGGCAGGCCCCTTAAATATCGGAGCACTGCCATCACACGATTGAGCTGGAGGGTTGGAGACTTCTTTCCCGTTGATAAGTGATAGGTGGCTCCTTGGTTCACGGGGCCTTCACCTGAGGGACATATCAATTCACCTACGTTCAAGCGTCACAGTGTTCTTTTTTGATCTATAGGAAGTTAGCACCCACCCCTCTGCTAGAAAAATGAAATATCCTAGGAAATATTAAAAAGGCAGGATATTTCCCCTAAAAAGAGAAGTAGAAACTCAGAAGCAGCAAATCCCCTCAGAAGCAGAAGCTCATCCCTACCTTTGTTAATAGGCGGGCCATTAAGGCCTAGGCCAGAGTATTCTACATAACAAAGGCCTCTGCCCATCTCACCACCTGGCCTGGGAAGATTGCCTCAGCCAGCACTCAGGTGAAGCCATGTGGTCCAGACAAAGACTACAAAGTTAGCTAAGACCCCCGCCCCTGGGAGTCTGATAGCCAATGGGATACATTTCTTGCACAGGAACAGGAAATACTAAGGTGGGGCCCAACAGATGGTATAAAACTAAGGGTCTCTCAGCATCTTAGCCCTTTCCCCCCTTTTTCTTCACTCAAGGCACGTGATCCTGTCCACCATTAAACCGTCTTTCTAAGAAGTCACCGTGTTTCCAATGTCTTTTTCCCCACTTGGGATGAACCCAGAAAGATAATTCTTCCAAAAGATCTGGAGGCGTGTTGTTTTTGCAAACATGGCAGTTAACACTGAAAAGACACTGGAGGCTTAATGTCTGTGGAGATTCTCAATCTTTCCAGGTCATGGGTGTCCCGAAGGTGCTTTTTTCCAAAAGGTGATAGGACTTCCTTGGTTTCAGTCTGAGAAAACTGAAGGAGTTTCTTGGATGAGAGAAGTGAAACATTTTCAGTGTTAAAATACCAAGGAAGTCCAGTTGCCTTTTGGAAAAAGTACCTTTCGGGCAGTGGAGGCTTTTTATGGTTTCTACTAGAGAGCAATAATCTCTGATGGAGGGAAACCATAAGGAAAACCTGATACCAGGTGAACATTGGGACTGCGATCTTTGTACCTGTTGTAAATTCCTGCTGAATTTACAACAGGTACAAAGATCCCAGTCCCAATGTGCACTTGGTATCAGATTTCCCTTTGGTTTCCCTCCATCAGAGATTATTGCTCTCTAGTGCTCCTGCCTCCTCCCCCTTTCTCTCCATCTTCCTCCCTCATTTCTGGGCTTGACAACAGACAGATTGAAAAGAAAGCAATAGCAGCAGCACTTAGACTTACACACCGCTTCACAGTGCTTTACTAAGTGGTTGACAGAGTCAGCCTATCGCTCCCAGCAATCTGGATCCTCATTTTAACGACTTCGAAAGGACGGAAGGCTGAGTCAAACCTTGAGCAGGTCAGGATCGAACTCCTGGCGGTGAGCAGAGTCAGCCTGCAATGCTGCATTCTAACCCCTGCACCACCATGGGAATGGGCTGGACTTTCCCTTAGTGCGCTCATTGTGCCAGGCTGGGCTCAGCAGAATACCTGTTGCTTCTCTGTTGGGGAAACGCCTTTCTTGGGTACTTCCCCAAAGGCCGCCAACAGATCCGGCAGATCCTCTCCTTCCATTTTGGAATTCTGAGGGAAGCCACTATCTGCAGCCAGCTGAGGTCCCCTTTTTCCTGTTCTTGGATAAAGCTTTCATCCCTCTGTGCCCCCACCCCCCTTCTTCCTGGCAAGCACCTCTGAAGCTTGATGTTGATGTTGAGACTTTAGAAAGAGTGCAGAGAAGAGCAACCAGGATGATTATGGGACTGGAGATTAATACATATGAAGTTACAGTAACTGGGCATGGCTAGTGTAGTGAAGAGAAGGACCAGGGGAGACATGATAGCAGTCTTCCAATATTTGAGGGGCTGCCAGAGAGAGGAGGAAGGGATCGAGCTATTTGGTAAAGCACCTGAAGGCCAGACAAGGAATAATAGATGGAAACTGAACAAAGAGATATTCAACCTGGAAATAAGGAGAAACTTTCTGACAGTGAGAACAATCAACCATTTGTTGATTTGTTTGATTTGTTGATTTATTCGATTTGTTGAAGACCATTACAACATATTTTTACTTGAAGTCAAAAGAGTCATCAAACTATATGTACCAAATAACCCCCAAAACCAGAAAAAACAAATTACCCATAAGAACAAGGAAGCTTCAATCCAAAAAGAAATCACTTTGGTGGAAAAACAAATCTGGTCACATTGTCAACTTCAAAAGCCAATACAAAAATTTATGTCACCAGAGAAAGACGGAATGCACCAATTATCACATTAAACAAGAGGAAAATTTTCTACACACCAATACCACCCGTGCTTTCTACAATTTTGTAAACAACAAACTAAAAGACTCAAGGTCCATCCCACCCCTGAAAGGACCTAATGGTAAAGACTGTAATGATGACACCATTAAAGCCAACCTCTTTAACACATTCTTTGGCTCAGTATTTGTAAACAGCAATGGATCATGCCCAGTATTTCCTGGCTGAACCACAGACAACTACAATGATCTAATAGATATTGACTTTACAGAAGACAATGTTGAAAAAGCACTACACAATCTAAAACCATCTCTATCTATTGGACCGGATGGAATATGTGCCTACATCTGAAAAAAGCTATCCACTGCCATAGCCGAACCTCTAAGCATAATCTTTGAAAAATCTTTCAGGACCAGCTCCTTGCCTAACCTATGGTCACTAGCCATGATTATGGCCATCTTCAAAAAGGGAGACCCCAGCCTAGTTGAAAATTGCAGACTAATCTCCTTATGCTGCGTCACCTGTAAAGTCATGGAATCAATTATTAACCAATCCATCATCCTCCATTTAGAGACAAACAATCTACTCTCCAATAAACAATTTGGTTTCAGAAAAAACTATCCTGTAATCTGCAACTCTTACAGTGCAAAAATATATGGACTACACAACTCGATCAGGGCAAAGCAATAGACGCAATCTACATAGACTTCTGTAAAGCCTTTGATTCAGTGGTACACGACAAACTACTCCTAAAACTACAATCTTATGGTATCTCTGGACACCTGCATAACTGGATAGAAGGATTCCTGTCAAACAGACAATGAATGGTCAAAATTGGGAGCATCCTATCAAATCCTGTACCTGTCAACAGTGGTGTCCCCCAAGGCAGTGTTCTAGGACTAACTCTCTTCATACTCTACATAAATGACCTCTGTGATCATATTAAGAGCAACTGCGTTCTCTTCACTGATGATGTAAAGCTGTTCAATACCACAGACAATACTGCTACCCTTCCAAAAGATCTTGACTATGTATCAGAATGGTCAAACAAATGGCAACTTCAAATCTCAACAAATAAATGCTCTGTCTTATGTGTTGGCAAAAAAAAATCAGAAAATAAAATACAAGCTGAATAGTCAAGACCTTGTTGAAGATCCAAACTCTGTAAAGGACCTTGGAATACTCATCTCTAATGATCTAAGTGCTAAAACCCACTGCAACTACATAGCCAAAAAGGCATTAAGAGTTGTTAACCTAATCCTACGTAGCTTTTTCTCTGGTAATATCACACTACTAATTAGAGCATACAAAACATTTGCTAGACAAATACTTGAATACAGCTCATCAGTCTGGAACCCACATTACGTATCTGATATTAGCACAATTGAGAAAGTCCAGAAATATTTCACAAGAAGAGTTCTCCACTCCTCTACTTGTAGAATACCTTATGCCACCAGACTTGAAATTCTGGACCTAGGAAACCTAGAACTATGCTGCCTTCGGTCCGATCTAAGTATAGTATGTAAAATCATACATTGCAATGTCCTACCTGTCAATGAATACTTCAACTTCAGCCATAACAATACATGAGCACACAATAGATACAAACTCAAGGTTAATCGCACCAAACTTGATTGCAGGAAATACTACTTCAGCACCAGAGTGATCAATGTCTGGAATACTCTACCTGACTCTGTGGTTTCTTCCCCAAACCCCAAAAACTTTAATCTTAAGACTGTCTACTATTGACCTCACCCCTTTCCTAAGAGGTCTGTAGTGGGCGTGCATAAGCGCACCAATGTGCCTACCGTCCCTGTCCTATTGTTTCTTTTATTTTCTTATATGTATCCATTTCATGTATTCATAACTATGTTTATACTTATACCTGTTATCTTATAATTGCTTGACAAATAAAAAAAATAAAAAATAAATAAAATAAAATAAAATAAAATAGAATAGAATAGAATAGAATAAAATAAAATAAAATAAAATAAAATAAAATAAAATAAATAGCTTTGCCTTCAGAAGTTGTGGGAGCTTCATCACTGGAGGCTTTCAAGAAGAGATTGGTCTGCCATCTGTCAGAAATGGTATAACGTCTCCTGCTTGGGCAGGGGTTGGACTAGATGACCTACGAGGTCCATCTTGTGTGGCAGCTATTTATTTTTTTATATAAATTTTTATTGGCTTTTTAAAACAAACATAAACAAACAAAACATAAAAACATCAAATCATCTTCCATTTTTGTACATACAGTGTGCCGGGTTGGTTTACAAATTGTTTTGTGCTTCCATTTCATAGTCTTCAATTATAATTACATTGTATATAATCTCGTATTTTCAATCAATATATTAAATACATTAATATCATTATTAATCAATCATTTGACTGTGGCAGCTATTTTTGAAATGTCGTCTTATCTCCTCTAAAGGAGCATTAAACCCATCTATGCCTAAGACTCAACCAGTACTTTCTGAATCACCAGGCAATCTTTACCAGCACAGATGACTTTATAGAAACCAGGTGTCCATTCTCTCCTGCTCCCCCAGCCAAAAATGGTCATAGTGACTGATACTCAGGGCTTACAAGAGAGAGGATGGGAAAGTTTGAAAGAGCCAACAATGTCTGGGCAGCACTTGGGTTTCCTCCAGATGAGTGGAACTGAAATGTCCAGAATTCCCAGCTGACATCTGACACATCACTGTTTTAGTCTGTTTCTAGCTGTCAGGCCCCCAATTATCTCAGCCAGTTAAAAATTCTCACGGGAAGAGACAGAGAGAGAGAAAGAGAGAGAGACAGAGAGACAGAGAGACAGAGAGAGCGGGGGGGGGGGGAAACCATTTGATATTCCCCTGAAAAAGAGGAGAAATTTATACGAGTGACATATAAATATACATATGGATAAGGTGTGCGTATATGGCATAAACCAAGGAAAGAAAAGATCTTATAAACAGTCGAAAATGAGAATGTTTTTAATTGCTTTCTATTCTTTTTTCTCTTTCTTTTTTTTTCTTTTTTTCTTTTCTTTTTTGCTTCTCTATTTGTGTGTGTGTTGTTGATTTGTTTTTAATTGTAAAATTAATAAAAAAAAATTTTTAAAAAAAAGAAAAAGAGGAGAAACCAAAAACGGAACTATTTGCATATCTAAATATATATGCTAATTGAAAATTAAGTTGCACAGAAAGAAAAAATTCTGAATTTCCCAAGCAAATTCCATTTAGGTCGAATGAGGAAGAAGCTTTTGGGTAACAGAGTGGGAGATATTCTAAATTGTGCAAAGCCTCCACCCTCCGTTGACCAGAGCTGTTTCATTTTGACAAAAAGCATGTGGTTTTTCATACCAAAAAAAAGGGCGGGGGGCAGGGTTTGGCTCAGCCACCTTTTTCAGAAGCTTTAGTGACAAAGGGCTCCTTCAAATGACATACAGGGGTTGCCAGCCAGCAGGCCAACAAAAAAAAAGCTGGCAGCTGTGATTTCAAGGATTGCAAAACACTTTCTGGATCTCTATCAAAATTCAATCACATCACAGAAAGTTCTCCGTCCCTTCTACATTGCATCTCTCATGGAGGGAAGCATGCCACTTTGGAAGGCAACCTATTCCCATGATGGCGAACCTATGGCAGGCATGCCACAGGTGGCACGCAGAGCTATTTGTGCGGGCATGCAAGCCCCAGCCAAACTCAACTGCACTGTGCATGCGCACACCTCCCAGCTGATTTTCGGCCCATTTCAGGAGGCTGAAAAATGAGCCTTCCGGAAATACCGGAAGTGCCAAAACGGGCCCATTTTTCGGCCTCCTGCTTTCCTTGAACCTCCGGGAAGGCAGAAAAGGCCTCAAACGGGCCGAAAATCAGGCGTGCGCATGCATAGTGCAGATAAGGGGGTGGGGTGGGGGTGTGGCATGTGCCTGAGCAGGGGGACGCATTTCATTGTGACAACTGGCGTACCGCAACAAAAAGATTTGGCATCGTTGACCTATTCCATTACCTCAGAGATCTCCAACCTTGGCAACTTTAAAGACTTGTAGACTTCAACTCCCAGAATTCCCCAGCCAGCATGGGATTCTGGGAGATGAAGTCCACAAGTCTTAAAAGTTGTCAAGGTTGGAGACCCCTGCACTAAGCAACAGGTATTATCATTTAAAAAAAAATCATTCCTAATCTCTTATCTGAGTCTACTTCTTGTGCCATTTCAACACACTGTTTCTGTTGCTGCTCTCTGGGGCAACAGAGAATTAGTTGGCTCCTCTCAATAACAACCCTTTAGATTTTAGAGATTTGAAGACTTGCAATCCTATCTCTCTTCAATCTTCAGGCAATGTTACTCTGGCATGACTCCTTTGTGACAAATCTTTGCTGGCTCATATAAATTGTTGCATTCCTCTCTGAGTGTTCACAA
Organism: Pseudonaja textilis; assembly: GCF_900518735.1. The sequence continues at coordinate 270,939 of NW_020769439.1, forward strand.
ATATGCAGTGTAATTATTCAAAGACCTTGCCCAGTTGGTTGATACATCAGATGAACAGATTTCCTTCCTTTTTTAAAAAATGAGTGTAAATTTGTTTTCCTCTGGTTTTTGGGAACCCACACTATTTCTTCAGGAGCTATTTGCATATATAAAGATATACGTTAACCTCACTATTACTCTTTTCTCTTATAACACCCTCCTGCTGTCATAAACTCAAGGATAACAGGATCACTTTCTCCAAAATTTCCAGTCACCTTCATTTCTCCAATCTATTGCTCCCTACTAGAAAGGATTAGGTGGGTCCCATTGGTTTCCCCTGCCAAAATGGTATTCGTTTATTCTGTGAATTCAACTCTCTGGGGTCCCCAAAGGTGCTTTTTTCAAGAGGCAACTGGACTTTCTGGATTTTCTTTGAAGACATTTCGCTTCTCATCCAAGAAGCTTCTTCAGCTCTGACTGGAGGGTAGGGAATGGAAGGATGCCCATCCATTCAGAGCTGAAGAAGCTTCTTGGATGAGAAGCAAAATGTCTTCAAAGAAAAAAAAACAGAAAGTCCAGTTGCCTCTTGAAAAAAGCACCTTTGGAACAACCATGACCTGCATGACTGAGAATCTGTCAGCGTTCCAGACCCATATAATTGGCAATCAGCATGGATCAATAAGTTGCAGTCAGGAACCATGTGTCAGCAATTTGTTAGCAGTTTTCTCTTCGCTGGTTCTTCCACTTTACTTTTCCTCCTTTCTCTTCTCCCCATTCTTTCTCTTTTCAGCAGACAAACTCTGGCAAACTCGCTATCTCCTTATTCATTGAGAAAAATGTCAACATTTGCCCTTGTACAAACTTCTCTTGTATGGAGATTCTACCTTTTGGGATTAAGCCAAGATATGAATGAGAGGTACACATTGTGGCCTCTCAGAAAGCTTCCTGGCCAAGGCCTGCTTAACATCGGCAGCGTCACTGCCAATGTGTTGCCATATCCTCCTCTTTCCTTGCCTTTCATTGCCAAGTGGAGACATCACCAACATTCTCTAGGCCAGGGGTGTCCAACCTTGGCAACTTTAAGTCTTATGGACTTCAACTCCCAGAATTCCTCAGCCAGCTTTGCTGGCTGAGGAATTCTGGGAGTTGAAGTCCATAAGTCTTAAAGTTGCCAAGGTTGGATACCCCTGCTCTAGGCTAAGGGTGTCAAACTCAAGGCCTGCAGGCCGAATCCAGCCCTGCTTAGATCTCGCCAGCAGGGCCCACCTGAGTTGTTTTTTTCACTGGAAGAGGGCTGCAGGAGGCTGTTGTGGCAAAAAAGGGAGTCTGGAGAGGGAATGCACGTCCCTGGGCTTCATTTTCACTGGCAGGGGACTAGCAAGCTCTGCCTTAGCACTTGGACACCACCGGTGCCCCCAACATGGGTGATATCGAAATGGCCACACCCCTGGCTATGCCCCCCTGGCCACCCCGAGGTCAAACACAACCCTGCTATCAACTCATAAAATATTCTTATGCCTGTTTAGTAGTTGCCATTAAAAAAAAGGAGAGGAGAGGAAGGAAATCTGGGAGAGCAGTGCAGCAGTTTGAAAGCGAAAGTTCATTCCAACTCCTATCTTTAAAAGATTGTAACTAAAGTACCAGAGCTTTTGCCCGTGAATATATTTAATTGGAGAACGTGAATGATGACAACCAGCCTGTGAATGTGCTCAGCTGGAGAATCTGGTTTATGAGATACCCAGTGGGGGAAAGGGGGAAACAGGCTCACAGGTAAATTACATATGCCAGAGTTGGCTTCATACAGGGCAGTGCCAGTATGTCACCTCTAATAAATCCTTTGAAGTTTGGCTCGGGAATCATGATTTAATTAGGGCGATTGCTGGAATCCTGACACCTGATGTGGCCCTCACTGAAATCTAGTTTGACACCCCTGCTCTAGGCTGTATCAAGACAGAGAAGGTTAAACAAGCAGTGATGATGACCACACGTGTCTCCTGTTGTACAGGTAGTCCTCAACTTGCAACAGGTCACTTAATGACTGAAGTTACAACAGCACTGGAAAAAGTGTCTTACGACCATTTTCTCCCCTCCAAACATCCGACTGACAGTGCAACCAACCATAATAATAGCATACAATTTTAATTTTCCAGTTTGCATTCTTACCTGGAAATAATATCCAAAGGCTTAACTACAGGTAGTCTTTGACTTACAATCCTTTGTTTAGTGCCTATTTGAAGTTACAAAGGCACTGGAAAAAAAGGGTCTTATAAACCATTTTTCACATTTAACAACCATTGCAGCATCTCCGCAATCACATGACCAAAAGCCAGGTGCTTGGCAACTGACTCATATTTATGATGGTTGCAGTGTGATTCCCCTTTGAGACTTTCTGACGGAGAAAGTCAAGGGCAAAGCCAGATTCACTTAACAATCACGTTACTAACTTAACAATTGCAGGGATTCATTTAACAACTGTGGGTTGTATAATGGGGCAAAAGCAAATGTCTCGCTTAGCCACAGAAATGGAGGGCTCAATTGTGGTCGCAAGTCGAGGACTACTCGGTCGCACAGTGGTTTAGAGTGCAATACTGCAGGCTACTTCTGCTGACTGCTGGCTGCCTGCAATTCAGCAGTTTATATCCCACCAGGCTCAAGGTTGAATCAGCCTTCCATCCTTCCGAGGTGGGTCAAAGGAGCAGCCAGATTATGGGGGCAATACGCTGACTCTGAAAACCACTTAGAGAGGGCTGTCAAGCAGTGTAAAGTGGTGTATAAGTCTAAGTGCCATTGCGACGTATATGTGGTTACAATGGGATGGGAGAACAGCCTTGAGAGACAGAAGGGCCACAGCCTAGACAACAATCTGATAAGAGAAATATGAGCCCAAAGCAGGAATGTCATTTGAGTAAGCCTTTCAGAATTGACCTTCCCTATAGCTCTCTGGAATGTAAAGCCTGGAAGGGGAGACCTGCAAGATTCTATTACTGGTAAGACCTTGAAGGGCTGACAGTGGTTTGAGCAAGTACTCAACCACATTGGCCATTAACATTAACTCTGCTAATCTTCCCCTTACCTTAAAAGGCATACAAGCAGGGGTGGGATTCAAAAATGTTAACCACCGGTTCTGTGGGTGTGGCTTAGTTGGTAGATGGGGCTTGGTGGTCATGTGATTGGCTGGGTGTGGCCAACTCAATATCACTCACATTGAGGCATGCATCTCCTTGCCTGGCCTCTCATGACTGTGGGGATGCTGCAACAGTTGTAAGTGTGAAAAATCATCATAAGTCAGTGCCACTGTAACTTTGAATGGTCACTCCACACAAGCAAAGTACCAGAAAAGGAGGGGAAGAGAAGTTCCAGAGACAGGAAGTCTAGTCCTGCCAAGAATGTAATAAGGGTTAACGGAGAGGCAGTTTCCGTAAGCAACACCAGAATGTTTCCTTCCTGCCTTCCTTACAAGATTAGGCCAGTAATTTCTTCTAACAACTGGTTCTCCTGCTTAGAATGTTAACAACTGGTTCTAGTGAATAGGTGAGAACTGGTAGAATCCCACCTCTGCATACAAGATTACTAAGTAAGATGCTATTTTTAATGGGATCTGGGTCTATCTTTGACAGTTGGGGCAATGATGGACAAGATCCCTACAGGGTAGGAATTTGTGGCATGATTGCTCTCTCAGTCCTGGAGCTGATGCTATACCAGTAAACATTTTGTGTGTGTGTTAGAATAAAATTAGAGGAAAAGAACATGGACCAAAACCTGCAAATTAACATTGTCAAAAGCATACAAAGAAAACCAATATAAAATGTTCTATAGATGGCATTTAGCACCAGCAAGATTGGCCACATACAAAATCAGAATGCTGGAAATGTAAACAAAAATCGGAACATTTTTTCACATGTGGTGGCAATGCCCCAAAGTTAGAAAATATTGGATGAAGATTCAAAGATGGTTACAAGAAATTATAGAGCACCAAATAGAATTTAAACCTGAAATATTCTTATTAGGAATAATTAAAGGGAAATTTAGCAAACAAATCCGATACATCATATTACACATAATTATGGTGGCGAGGATAGTTTTTGCACAGGGCTGGAAAACAGAAAAGATACCATCCAAAGACAACTTGATACAAAAAATAGTGGACTGTGCTGAGATGGATAAACTTACAGTGGAATTAAAAGGCAAGGATGAATCAGAATATTATGCAGCTTGAGATGGTATAAATGGGTAGAATACAGAAGTAAGAATTAATATATAGGCATAAATGTAAATATATGTACTACTGATGACACAATACTGTTACAATGTAGAGATGGGATTTTTTAAAAATAAATAAATAAATAACATTATTATTTTGTTATTGCCGCTGTTCTTAAGATCGATTCCATGCAGAGATTTGAGTCCCAGCACTAATACTGGTGTCATGACTCATATTTAAGATGATATGGATACCAAGCAGAGAAGTTTATTACTACTAAAAAGAAACCCTCCCCTTTTATCACCTGCTAATCCCTTAATTCAGGTAGAGTCAACTGGAAGGAGCGAAGCATTTACCAGCCGGATGCCCTTCCCTGACACCGATGTGGAGTTTTCAGCAGACATTTTTTCTTTGCACACTGAGAAACATCTGTTGCTATCTAGGATTGAACACTCAATCTTCCGAGGCATCTTCACCACTAGGCCACCATGCCACTCTAGAAGTTTACTACTACTATTCTGTGAAATTGTGGTGACGCCACCCAAAAGGATTCTCAGCTATCGGTGCTGATCAATGCACTGATAGCGAGGATATTTCTTTCCACTGCTTCTAAATATATTTGCCAAACTGTCTGGAAATGGCCTAAATCTCTTGAAATCTATCAGCAGAATAACAAATTGTTCTCCTTATCTGATACCTAAAGATACCAGTATGAGTCAAGAAACCATAGTTTTTCAGTTTATATACAATTATCGCAATATCAAGGGGATGCACTAGTAAACTTAGTGTAGACCAAAGAGACAGGTATTTGGGTTCAATCTCACCAGAGGTGATATGAGTAACATCCGGTACTAGAAAGGGATTGAGTCTTACAACTTATATAACCCAGCTTGGGGTTGGCACAGGCTGTATGATCTTCAGAGTTCAGACCCTGAGATAAAAAGGGTTGCATGTTTGATCAGAAGTGAAGCCTTGTAGAATCAGTGGTCCTGCTACTGTTAATTTATCTCATCATGTCACTGAAAGTGATTCAAGGTTAAAACCAGAGATAAAATCACACACAAATATATATGTGTGTGTGTGTGTGTGTGTGTTTTCTTAAGTTTTCGTGGGTACTTACATGTATGGCATTCAGCTTTGTTCGGGTATTTTCCCACATCATTGTAGTTGTGATTTTAAAATTGTAGCAACGTTTCGCCAGAATCTCATCTGCCATCATCAGGCTTCTGTACAGAAGCCTGATAATGGCAGACAATGACGTAGGAAAATACCCGAACAGAGGACACAGGGGTGAGTGATGAGGAGGATGACACGATCATCTCCAGAACCTTCCATTTCATTCATACCTCAGGTGTCAGCAGCTGATCCACAGAACGTGCCAGAGGCTTCGAGACTGACGGATGTTGGCTTGATGTTAGGACTAGAAGAAGATTGAAACATCAATCACAATTTGAAAAGAAACATCAAGCCAGAGATTAATTAGAGAGACTGACACGCCCCTTCAGGGAATATAAAAAAGCGTGCTAGCTCTTAATCCTTGTTTGAAGCAAAGTGTCTTTTGGTTTGGAGAATGCGTCTGACTCTCTCGGCTGCAGCATCTTGATTTATGGTTAGCTCGGACTTGCCAGACAGATTCCAGGAAGACTGCCAAGGACTGTGTAAACAGAAGCAGTTAATTCTGCCGTGTCTGGGTTTGTCTGTTTGAGCATTTGAACTTTGGAACTTTGGATTCTCACCTGTGGATACAGGTGAGACAGAACACACACACACACACACACACACACACACACACAAATATATATCTAGATAGAATTAAATTTATATATCCGAGCTTTGCTCCACTTAAATATATATATATATATGGATTGCATTAACGTACATATTTAGTATATCTTTTTAAAACCTAGGCAAAGTGAGAATAAGCATGACCACCTCAGCAATAAAGCCATTGAAGCAAGTTTCCAGTTCCCTGGGAGCCGCAGGCCTGATAACATAAACAAGTCTTGGGTGGCTTACGTAATGTCAAAAGAAAAAAAATTAATCTAATTTTTTTTTGGGGGGGGGGGACTGTTCCATAAGATGGGTGCCACAGAAGAGAAGGTATGTTTTAGCAAATGTAGGTCCCTTGCAAATGGCACCTGCAATATGGTGAAGGAGGAGGAAAAGGAGGAGAAGGAAGAGGAGAGGAGGAAGAGGAGTAGTGGAGGAAGAGGAGTAGTGGAGGAAGAGAAGGAGAAGAGAAGGAGGAGGAGCAAAACGCAGTCACTAAACCGGTAGTAACACTGGTTGAATCCCACCCCGAGTATACAGCTTGTATAACAGTGTAAATGTACTGTCCCCTCAAAATAACGCAACACACAGCCATTAATGTCTAAACCTCTGGCAACAAAAGTAAATACACCCCTAAGTGATAATTTCCAAATTGGGCCCAAGTAGCCATTTCCCCTCCCTGGTGGCATGTGACTCGTTAGTGTTATAAGGTCTCAGGTGTGAAGGGGGAGCAGGTGTATTAAATTTGGTGTTATCTCTCTCACTCTCTCATACTGGTCACTGGAAGCTCAACATGGCACCTCATGGCAATGAATTCTCTGAGGATCTGAAAAAAAAAAAGAATTGTTGCTCTACATAAAGATGGCCTAGGCTTTAAGAAGATTGCCAAGACCCTAAACTGAGCTGCAGCACAGTGGGCAAGAGTTTGAGCTTCCTGAGTTGGCACAGAAAAGAACATTCTTTGTTGTGCTTTTTTGATGATGTTTTTGATGTTAGGTGTCCATTTTAGGTCTTGTGATATGATAGAACCTAGAAACTTGAAGGTCTCTACTGTTGATACTGTGTTGTCTAGTATTGTAAGAGGTGGTAGTATGGGAGGGGTTCTCCTAAAGTCTACCACCATTTCTACGTTTTGAGTAGGTTCAGTTCCAGATTGTTCCGGATACACCACGAGGCAAGTTGTATAACCTCCTGTCTGTATGCAGATTTGTCGTTGTCTCGAATGAGACCAATCACTGTTGTACCCCCTGCAAACTTCAGTATTTTAACAGATGGATCGTTTGAGATGCAGTCATTGGTATATAGGGAGAAAAGGAGTGGAGAAAGCACACAGCCTTTGGGGGGGGGGCACGCAGTTGAGGGACCTGCAAAAAAAAAAACAAGTTAGAAGAGTCAAAACACTGCAGGAAGTTGTGTCCTTTTTGAAGCAGAAGATGCTTGCTTAGCACAAAAACGTTTCTGCTCCCCCAGAGCCCTTGTTGTGGAGGCAATGTGAAACCATTTCCTTCCTCAATATTTAATTTAGTAACAGTTTAGCAACATATACCATGAGACCGGGCTTGCTCTTTCCACGTCTTATTTGACTTCCCCCAAGGTGGGGTGGGGGAAGAACGGGATCGCGTGGCTTCACTTTAAAGGCCTATCCGATGACTGGGAAGGCCCAATGCTGGTAGGGAGTTGACAAAACTGGCCCGGTTAGGATTCAACTCATCAACTTTACAAACAAGTTATGTCACGGCCTGAGGCCACACATTCAACCGGAGTTTTCTATTTCAAGCATTATTCTCACTGTTGCTGAGAAGAAACCGCAGCAGAAGCTGGCCCATTAGCCAAGTGAGTCACTTACCTTGAGCAGTGAACATTTTGTGGGCGGGATGAGATCCTGCCCTTTTCCATGCCTCCCGACCAGTTTCCACCTTCCCAAACCAGCATCCAATGGTACACGCCTTGCTTATTTTGGCCTACCCAAGATGCTTCATCGAATCCCCTCTTTCTGGAGTTACAGCCAATGGCCAAATAGTTCAGGCTGCGTATTTTAGCATGTATCTGTTGGGAGTTAAAACGCACCCCTCTCCTAGGAAAATGAAATATTCTGGATATACTAAAAAGGCAGGATATTTCCCCTAAAAAGAGAAGTAGAAACTCAGAAGCAGAAACTCACCTCAGAAGCAGAAGCTCATCCTCACCCTTGTTAATGGGCAGGCCATTAAGGTCTGGGCCAGAGTATTCTACATAACAAAGCCCTCTACCGATCTCACCCCATGGCACCTGGGAAGATTGCATCAGCCAGCACTCAAGTTAAGCCATGTGGTCCAGACAAAGCCTACAAAGTTAGCTAAGACCTCACCCCTGGGAGTCTTGACAGCCAATGGGATATATTTCTTACACAGGAACAGGAAACACTAAGGTGGGGCCCGACAGAGGGTATATAACTAAGGGTCTCGCAGCATCTTGCCCTTTTTTTCTTTCCCTTCACCCAACATCTTGAAGCATGTGATCGTCCATTTCACTTTGGAGCTCCAAGCCATGTAGTCCTGTCCACCATTAAGCCATCTTTCCAAACAGCCTCCATGCTTCCAGTGTCCTTCTTCCCCACTTGGAACTGAACTCAGAAGGATATTTCTTCCAACATATCCCAGGTTGATTGCTTTTGTCCTTGGGTCTTTTGATGGAAGGTGATTAAACAGAGCCAAGTGTACCAACGATCTAGATTTGAGTCCTGGCTCAGCGACAGAAGCTCTCTGAGAAACAGGGGGGGGGGGGCAGATCAACTGTTCTTCATATATTTTAATCATCTTAGTTAATCATCTTAGTCGCTCTTTTTTGCACTTTTTCCAAAGCCTCAACATCTTTTTTTGTAATGTGTTGACCACAACTGGATGCAGAATCCCAGGTGTGATCTTACTAAGGTTTTATAAAGCGGTACTGATACTTCATGATACTTTGATTCTATGCCTCTGATTATACAGCATGCGGCCTTTCTAAGCATGTTGTCATATGTAATTTCTGGGTAAAATTTAGATTCTGTTAGCCATGACTAAATCTTACTGTAGCTAATGGGACTTAAGTTAGTCACTGTGACTAATGTTCTCATTTTTTTTTCATTCGTGCTTTTCATGAATCATTTCCATTCCTTCTGCATGAAGGTAGTGGCCCCAATCTGAGAGGGGCAAGGGGCCCTTCGCATTTTCATGACACTGTCAGATTCCAGAGCAAGCCGAAAATTAATCAGAGAAGGTGGGGATTTCCTCTAGTGAGCGAGACATCTCCTACCCTTCAACTCCAGAAAGCAGTTTTGTAGCTATAAGACAAAATGGCAGCCACGAGGCAGTTTTGCAGAATTCTCTATGGAGCTACAAGGGCTGGTAGAAACCTCCTTCCATTTTTCTCATCTGGTTAAAGTCAAGGAACCATGACTTCCTTTACAATTTCAGCAGGGCTTAGAAGAGGGTTTGTAGCACTACCACTTCCTTCTCCCCGTCATGGTTGCGTTGCTTTTTACTCTCTGCAAAAAGAAAAATTCACCACTTAATGTGAAATCTCCATGGTCGAAGGCAGTCTTCAACAGACCAATGAGAGAAGGCCTCCTATCTCAGGGGTGTCAAACTCAATTTCATTGAGGGCCACATCAGGGTTGTGTTTGACCTTGGTGTGTGTGTGGCGGGGGGGGGGGGCTAAGGGTGTGTGGTCAGCATGATGTCACTCGTGTCAGGGGATGCCTGTGGTGGCCCAAGCGCTCTGCCAGTGAAAACAGATTCCTAAGCTCCGTTTTCGGCGGTGACAGCCTCCTGCAACCCTCTGCTAGTGAAAATGGAGCTTGGGGGCCCCCATGCAGCCCTTGTGAGCCCCATTTTCGGCTGTGATGGCCTCCT
>NW_020769439.1:297873-313224 GCF_900518735.1 Pseudonaja textilis
TAGATAGATAGATAGATAGATAGATAGATAGATAGATAGATAGATAGGAGGGTGGATGGACAGCATGAACAATTAATCAGTGGAAAGGTTTGCCTCTGGAAGTTGTGGGTGCTCCATCGCTGGAGGTTTTCAAGAAGAGATGGACAACTATTTATCCAGAATGGTATAGGTTCTCCTGTCAAGTAGAGGGTTGGACTGGAAGACCTCCAAGGTCCCTATCAACTCTGTTATTCTGCTACGCTTTCAATGACAGTAATATTTCCTGGATATTATCCTCCAGAGGCCATTCTGAGCACAACAGCGGGATCACCTCGACCTTTCCAATCTATCTCTCCATTGTACCTGCCAGATCTCCATTGCAGTTCCCCAAAGTTTGCCAACTGAGAAACGGAGACAGACTCTGGAGGACAGCTGTGCAGGACAGCTGGAGGCAGACTCCTGCACTGCAGAACTGCATTGTTGCTCTTGGTTAGGTAACTTTTGGACATGGTTTTGTGCTCTTTCAAAAGTGTTATTTTGAAAAGCCTGAATTCAACAGCTGCTGGGGACTTTTGTGTGTTGTGGCAGGATGCTGAATCACCACACCACACCATACTGCATTACCTCCCTGTGCCTCAGTCACCTGTTTTGGAAGTTGAACAACAGTTCCTTGCCTGGGGAGATGGATTGGCACAGTGGGGGACTTTGATCTTGCGTCACTGTGCTTCCGTAATGCTTGCCATCTCTTCATCGGACTACTTTTGAATTGTTCTCTCTGGCCAATTCATTTCTCAATATGAATCTTCAACCAGACAACCACAGTCCAAGCCTGGAAAGGACCATACAAGGGAGGCACATTTTCTTATTACAAGAAAAGATGGGAATTATTCTGAACATATATCTGTATTAGGTTAAGAGACTTTACAACCAGAAATAGAGGCATATATCCAAGTATATAGACCAGAGGTCTCCAAACTTGGCAACTTTAAGACTTGTGGACTTCAACTCCCAGAATTCCTCAGCCAGCTTTGCTTTGTCCACAAGTCTTAAAGTTGCCAAGTTTGGGGATCCCTGATATAGACACAGACATAGCGTGATAGACACACAGAGAGAGACACAGATGTTAGCATTCAAAGCCAGGTCAACACTTTTGGGCATATAGCAATAACACCTTGATTTATAGACCACCCCATAGTGCTTTACAGGACTCTCTGGGCGGTTTACAATGACAGTATATTGCCCCCTACACTACGGGTCCTCATTTTATCAACCTTGAAAGGATGGAAGGCTGAGTCAACCTTGAGCTGGTCAAGATCAAACTCCAGGTTGTGAGCAGAATTTGCCAGCAATACAGTTTGCTTGCAATACTCCTTCTATCCACTGGACCACCAGAATAAATTAAATAAACAATTAGTTACCCCATGTTTACCACCCAAGGCAGCCACCTAATACTTTTGTGTGCATCTATGTGTCTAAATATGTAGGTAGTCCTCATTTATCAACTACCTTTGGAATCAGCAACTTGATCACTAAGCAAAACCATCTTATTTCAGCTTTCCTCTTCTTCACAGGATGACCATATTTTGCTGTGCCCGCCCATACAGCATCTCCATCTGCAAGCAGTTTGCTCACAGGTTGCAATCAATCAGATTTCTAAACCACTGCGTCATTAATACATTTATCTTTCCAAAGTCAAAGGACATACAACCCGCAACTCACCAATTATCACATTAAAAAAGAGGAAAACCTTGTACGCACCAATTCCACCTGCGCTTTTTACAATTTTGTAAACAACAAACTAAAAGACTCAAGGTCCATCCCACCCCTGATAGGACCTAATGGTAAAAACTGCAACGACGACACCATTAAAGCCAAACTCTTTAACACATTATTTGGCTCAGTATTTGTAAATAGCAATGGATCATGCCCAGTATTTCCTTAACCACAGACAACTACACTGATCTAATACATATTGATTTTACAGAAGACAATGTTGAAAAAGCATTACGCAATCTAAAACCATCTCTATCTATTGGACCGGGCGGAAAATGTGCCTACTTCTTTAAAAAGCTATCCACTGCCACAGCCGAACCTCTAAGCATAATCTTTGAAAAATCTTTCAGGTCCAGCTTCTTGCCTAACCTATGGTCACAAGCCACAGTCGTCCCCATCTTCAAAAAGGGAGACCCCAGCCTAGTTGAAAATTACATATCAATCTCTTTATGCTGCATCACCTGTAAAGTCATGGAATCAATTATTAACCAATCCATTATCCTCCACTTAGAGACAAACAACCTACTCTCCAATAAACAATTTGGTTTCAGAAAAAAACTATCCTGTAATCTGCAACTCTTACACTGCAAAAACAGATGGACTACACAACTCGATCAGGGCAAAACAATAGACGCAATCTACATAGACTTCTGTAAAGCCTTTGATTCAGTGGTACACAACAAACTACTCCTAAAACTAAAATCTTATGGTATCTCTGGACACCTGCATAACTGGATAGAAGCATTCCTGTCAAACAGACAACAAATGATCAAAATTGGGAGTGTCCTATCAAATTCTGTACCTGTCAATAGTGGTGTCCCCCAAGGCAGTGTTCTAGGACCAACTCTCTTCATACTCTACATAAATGACCTCTGTGATCATATTAAGAGCAACTGCGTTCTTTTCACTGATGATGTAAAGCTGGTCAATACCACAGACAATACCGCTACCCTTCAAAAAAATCCTGACTATGTATCAGAATGGTCAAACAAATGGCAACTTCAAATCTCAACAAATAAATGCTCTGTCTTATATGTTGGCAAAAATAAATAAATCAGAAAATAAAATACAAGCTGAATAGTCAAGATCTTGCTGATGATCCAAGCTCTGTAAAGGACCTTGGAATACTCATCTCTAATGATCTAAGTGCTAGAGCCCACTGTAACTACATAGCCAAAAAGGCATTAAGAGTTGTTAACCTAATCCTACGTAGCTTTTTCTCTGGTAATATCACACTACTAACTGGAGCATGCAAAACATTTGCTAGACCAAAACTCGAATACAGCTCATCAGTCTGGAACCCACATTACGTATCTGATATTAGCACAGTTGAGAAAGTCCAGAAATATTTCACAAGAAGGGTTCTCCACTCCTCTACTCATTGTAGAATACCTTATGCCACCAGACTTGAAATTCTAGACCTAGAAAACCTTTCATTATGCTGTCTTTGGTCTGATCTAAGTATGGTATATAAAATCATACATTGCAATGAATTCTTCAGCTTCAACCAGAACAACACAAGAGCACACAATAGATACAAACTCAAGGTTAACCGCACCAAACTTGATTGCAGGAAATACAACTTCAGCAACAGAGTGGTCAATGTCTGGAATACTCTACCTGACTCTGTGGTTTCTTCCCCAAACCCCAAAAACTTTAACCTTAGACTGTCTACTATTGACCTCACTCCTTTCCTAAGAGGTCTGTAGGGGCGTACATAAGCGCACCAACGTGCCTACTGTCCCTGTCCTATTGTTTCTTTTATTTTTCTTATATGTACCCATTTCATGTATTCATAACTATGTATATACTTATACCTATTATTTTGTAAGCGATTGACAAATAAAAATAAACAAAAATAAATAAAAATTGTGGAACTATTGTATAAATATTTATTAGATTATAAAATGGAGGAAGAACAAGTCAAAGAAACAATAGTAGTATGGGCCAAAAATTTTAGATATTGAATTGGAAAAATGGCAGAAATTGTCAGAAGGAAATAGGAAATTAATGTAGGCCACATCATATAAGGAAAATTTATATAAAATGTTTTATAGATGGCATCTTACCACATCTGGGCCAGTCAGATCACTTGTCCCTGCTTTTAGCCCCGGAGTATATTCCTCTGAGAAAACAGGCGGGGTCGGTAGTCAAGACGGTGAAAAGCTGGCCAGAGGGAGCAATGGAGCAGCTAAAGGACTGCTTCGAACGCACAAACTGGGAAGTTTTTGATCATCCTGATCTCAACGAACACACGGCTGCAGTGCTAGGGTATATGGCACACTGTATTGATACTGTCACGGTGGATAAACGAATCCGGGTGTATCCTAATGAAAAACCTTGGATGACCGGGAAGGTTAGACGCTTGTTGTATGCAAGAAATAAGGCTTTTAAGTCTGGGAATGATCTAGATTATAGTGCTGCAAGAACAAACTTGAAGAGAGGTATTAAGCAAGCTAAGGCCGAATATAAGAGGAGAATTGAAGACTGCTTTCTCAGTAATAACATGAGGCAGGTTTGGCAGGGGGTTCAACAACTAACGAACTATAAAGCAAAAAAGGTCTCTTTGGATGGTAGTGCGGTGGTGGTTGAGGAGTTGAACAATTTTTTTGCTCGATTTGAGATCCATCAAACTGAAACTGTCCCTTTGCCATCATTTACTCAGCAGAGCCTCCCCTTCATTGTGAATGAGCAGGATGTGAGGCAGACAATGAAGGCGGTTAATTCCAGAAAGTCAGCTGGGCCCGACTCAATTCCTGGTCGTGTGGTAAAAGATTGTGCTGATCAGCTAGCTGGGGTGTGGACTGAAATTTTTAATCGATCCTTGACACAAAGTGTGGCTCCTGTGTGTCTCAAGGCTTCCACCATCGTTCCACTGCCTAAAAAGTTGCCCACAAATGGTCCTAGCGACTATAGGCCGGTGGCACTAACTTCTATCTTAATGAAGTGCTTTGAGAAGCTAGTTCGAAATTATATTATCTCCTGCCTTCCTGATTCCTTTGATGGGCTTCAGTTTGCTTACAAAGAAAATAGATCAACCGAGGATGCAATTATTACTGTGCTTCACATGGCCTTATCCCATTTGGAAACACCGGGGAATTATGTAAGAATGTTGTTCGCAGATTTTAGTTCTGCTTTCAATACCATCATACCGCACAGATTAATAGCCAAGCTCAAAGATCTAGATTTTCCAGATTCTATTTGTTTATGGATATTGGATTTTTTAACAAATCATCCACAAAGAGTTAAACTGAATGATTATATTTCTACTGTCAAGACACTTAGCATTGGCACTCCGCAAGGTTGTGTCCTTAGTCCACTACTGTTCTCCATTTATTCATCTGATTGCACAAATAAACATCCCAACAATAAGATAATAAAATTTGCAGACGATACTACGCTTGTAGGACTTATTTCTGGGGATGATGAGTCTGCATATCGGGATGAGGTATTACAGCTATCCCACCGGTGCAAAAATAATAATCTTCTATTTAACATTAAGAAGACCAAGGAGGTTATAGTGGACTATAGGAAAAAAAGAGCAGACATTCAGCCACTGTATATAGAGGGAGTTCGTGTGGAACAGGTGGTTGAATGTAAGTATCTCGGGACCATCATTACAAATGACCTGACCTGGAGTGCAAACACCGCTGCTTTAATTAAGAAGGCACAACAACGGTTGTATTTACTAAGGATTCTTAGGAAACAACAACTGGCTGAGAGTCTACTGACTACCTTCTATCGGAGTTCAATTGAGAGTATATTATCCTACTGTCTCTGTGTATGGTTCTCGAGCTGCACAGTGGCAGAGAAAAAGGCAATTCAGAGGGTGATTAAGATGGCCCAAAACATCATTGGCTGCTCACTCCCCTCTTTGGAAGAACGGTATAGGAATAGATGTAAGAGGAAGATATTTAATATATTGAATGACTCCTCTCATCCGGGACATCAGCTCTTTGAACTATTACCATCGAGAAGGAGATTCAGGGTATTAAGAACAAGGACGACTAGATTTAAGAACAGTTTTTATCCAAGTGCAGTTTTGAGTTTGAATGCAGGGTCATAAGATTTTGTGGAATTTAATGGCTGAGAGTAATGGGGTATTTACATTTTTAAATTGTATAGAGATTATTGTATGGTCTGTTGTGTTTAATTTTATTTTTCTTTCAATGATGTTGTCCAGTTTTACTTGTGGAAGAGCACCTCATTTCGTTGCACCCGCTTGCGAGTGTAATGACAAATAAATTCTTATGTCTTATGTCTTATGTCTTATCTTCCCCCGGCACAATTGGTGAAAAAATCTAGTAATATCTCACCAAGATGTTGGAAATGTAATCATGTATTAGGCACATATTACCACATGTGGTGGTCATATAAAAAAGCTAAGGATTTTTGGTGATGGATACAGATGTGGCTGGAAGAAATGGTTCGACAAAATTTAGAACTTAACCTGAGTTATTCTTATCAGGAATTATAAAAGAGAGGTACAGCAAAGGTTTGATATATTTAATTTTACATATCACAACAGCAGCGACAATGGTTTACACCCAACAATGGAAAAATGGAGATATCCCTTCAGAAAGAGAGATAATACACAAAATATTTGTTTGTGCAGAAATAGAAGGCTGAATGATAAAGGAGAGACAGAGAATCATGAGATTTGGAATAGATTCTATCAATGGTTGGAACAGAGAGATGGGAGCCAGAACAGAAAATAATTAGGATATGCAGAACTGAAATTTGATGTTATATATGTAAATATAAATGAATACAGTTGACAGAACAATTGTAATAAAATTAGCAATGTGTGATGTTTTATGTTGTAAATGTAAAGGAATATACTGGATAGATTAATTATTCAAAACTGATGACGCGGGAGGAGTGTATATGTTATTCATTTTTTATCTCAATGTGTACGGTAGAGATAATGCCAGGACGGTCATACAGTGTCCAATATTTTAACATGTAATTAATAACATTTATTTTAAAAAGAAAGATTGTGGAAAGTCCAGCCATCAATTTCTATTAAAGAGATGTGAATTTCAAAAGAATGCCTTTTTTGGCTATCAAAACTACTTGAACTCTGCGATCCCTACTGGGATCATGCAAGGTTGAAGTAGTGAAAGAATTGAAACAATTGAGTAACACACAGACACAGACACAGACACCTCCCGAAGAGACCTTGGTGGTTAGAACCTCTTGCCTAAAGGAAAGAAAGGGAAATTGTTAGTAGAACTTGTGATTCGGGTCTCTTTGTGACTTCAATCCCTTGGGTTAGGAGAAGGAAGAGATAATAACCAAAAGGAGTCTGGCCTCCTAACGCAACCATTCCTGCTGTGACACCATGACTGGCAGGTGATTTCCCTTCTAGATGGTTGATATGCATCAAAAGGAAGAGAGCAAACCCCACCCCCTCAAAGTCACCCAATCATTTGGCTTACCGCAAACTGCCCACACACAGAATCAGCCCAACACCGTTTGCCTGTGAGTCAAAAGAGTTACAACAGAGAGAGGAAAGGAATCAGATGGGGATCCAGTGACAGTAAGTATAATGCAGGGGTCCACAAACTTGGCAACTTTAAGACTTGTGGACTTCAACTCCCAGAATTCTTGTGGACAGCATAGCTGGCTGGATAATTCTGGGAGCTGAAGTCCACAAGTTGCCAAACTTGGAGACCTCTGATATAGTGGGTGTGTGAATGTGGAGAAAACATTATGTCAAAGTGACTGTTCCTTTCAGATATTCCTAAATCGATATCTTTTGTTTTAAGCAAATTGATAAGACATCGAGTTTGTTTTTAAAAAAAGAGGAAGGCAACCACCTACATTTTTGCGCTTCTAAATTATGGCTACATTACAGCTCTTCTTTGTCAACATTATTGTAATTTATTATAAAAGTATTATACTTTATCTAAATTATCTAAGCTATCAAATGGTGGGAACGTTCCCAGTCTTAACTTAAGATAAACTTTTACCTCAAATTCACTGAGAAATGCAGGTTCAAGGAATCCTTATGGGCATGATTCGAAAATGATCGTGTGGATTTCCTGAGATGGCAGCCAATGGTTTGGTTCCATTTCTAGACTACCTCTACCGTATTTCCTGCAGGAGGCAGAGGTGGTGGGTGGTGGCTTCCCATTTATAGATGGAGAAGATGCATAAAGCTAGATTGGAAGAAAAATAACTCCAGAGTATTCATACTTTATTCGTGTCAGAAGCACCTTCAAATTATAGACATATATCATTCAACCCTGAGCAAGTAAAATAAGTATAAAATAGATCATAGAGATAGCAATAGGACTTAGACTTATATACCACTTTATAGTGCTTTACAGCCCTTTCTAAGCGGTTTTCAGAGTCAGCATATTGCCCCCCAATAATCTGGGTAATATTTTATTTTATTTTATTTTATTATTTTATTTTATTTTATTTTATTATTTTATTTTATTTTATTTTTTTATTTAATATTGTATTGCACCATATCCTGTGTGTAACAGATTATTCTTCTCCACATCCACACAGAGTATTTTCTATAGCAGGGGTGTTAAACTCAATTTCATTGAGGGACACATCAGGGCTGTGGTTGACCTGAGGGGGCCGGGCGGGTGTGACCAACTGAGTGGGCATGGCCAGCTTGATGCCACTTCCCAAACTGCTGGCATGTTTCCTCTTCACACTGGTTAGACTGGGGTGAAGCCACACTGGCCCAATGTTTCTTCCTCGCATTGGGTAGACTGGGCTGAAGCCACATTGGCCCAAGGTTTCCTCCTCGCATTGGATACACTGGGCCGAAGCCACACTGGCCCAATGTTTCCTCTTGGAATTGGGTAGACTGGGCCGAAGCCACACTGGCCCAATGTTTCCTGTTCGCATTGGGTAGACCTGGCCGAAGCCACACTCGCCCAAGTTTTCCTGTTCGCATTGGGTAGACCAAGACGAAGCCACACTGGCCCAATGTTTCCTCCTTGCATTGGGTAGACTGGGCCGAAGCCACACTGGCTCACCGGTTCTGTGAGCGCGTGCACATGCAGTGTTCAAAATACAGCAATTTGAAGCTCAACTGCTTACTTTCTAGGGTAGCCCCGGTAAATAGAACAGCTGAGACATCAAAATCAGCTGTGCTACGTGAATCAGCTGAGCCATAAAGAAAGAAATACAGGACAGGATCGGGCGGGGGTGAGGTGGGGAGCAGCAGATGGTCAGAACTACTGGCTCGCTGCAACCGTTCCAAATCGGCAGCATCCCACCGTTGCTGTACCCTATAACCATGATGGCGAACCTATGGCACACGTGCCAGGGGTGGCAGACAGAGCACTCTCTGGGCATGCGAGCTGTCACCCCAGCTCAGCTGCTCCGCACGTGTGTGCGAGTGCCTCCTGCCAGCCAGCTGGTCTTTAGGTCTCTGCCATGCATGCACAGGGTATGGGGCACATGTGCAGGGGTCATGCACACATGTGCAGTGGCAGGGAGCATGCTTGGGAGTTATGTGTGCATGCATGGGGGCACGAGGGTGCATGTGCATGCGCAGGGGGTCAGGGCCAGGGGTGGGATTCAAATTTTTAATAAACAGTTCTGTGGGCATGGCTTAGGTGGTGGGCATGGCTTGGTGGTCATGTTGTTGGGTGGGCGTGGCCAACTCAATATCACTCACATAGAGGTACGTATCTCCTCCCCTAGCCTCTCATGACTATGGGGGTTCTGTGACAGTCGTAAGTGTAAAAAATGGTCATAAGTCACTTTTTTCAGTGCCATTGTAACTTTGAATGGTCACTCCACACAAGCAAAGTACCAGCAAAGAGGGGGAAAAAAACTCCAGAAAAGTTCCTGAGACAGGAAGTCTAGTCCTGCCAAGAATGTAATAAGGTTTAATGGAGAGGCAGTTTCTGTAAGCAACACCAGAATGTTTCCTTCCTGCCTTCCTTACAGGATTAGGCCAGTAATTTCTTCTAACAACCGGTTCTCCGAACTGCTTATAATGTTAACATCCGGTTCTAGCAAATAGGTGCGAACTGGTAGAATCCCACCCCTGAGCAGGGCGTATGCACGGGGGGCACGCACGTATTGCATTTTGAGGATGCAGCGTACACACTTCGGCACTTGGTGCCAAAAAAGTTAGCCATCACCGCCCTATAACAATAAAATAGAATTCCTGTATTGCTTTATTTTTTGATCTGGCCTCCGTCACAGTGCTTAGAGTCTTGAGTTTTCCCAGAAATACAATTATTCCATCAATCTATATTAAATTAGATACATTGAGGCCCTCAATATTCTGAACTATGTCTCCATCATCTCTTCCATTGGCCATAATAGCTAAAGCTGGTAAGAATCAAACCCTCACATTTCTGGCGCCTATCAAATTGACTCTATATCATAAACCTGTCGTCCAAATGTTAGTTTTTCAGATTAGAACTGAAAGTTCAATAGTGTCATTTCCCCTTTTTTTGTCCACAGTTGAGATTAGCCAATTTCAAGAGAAAAGCTGGGAGTTCAAAGGAAAAGTGATTTTACCTAATTCCTTTTTCACTTTCACAATAATCCTGGCCAAGTACCTAATAATACAAATGCAATGTTAATTTTGCTGAAATATATATTTGAGCTCGAGTTTTTATCCCTGTTTATAGCAACTAGGCATTATAGGTAGTTCTTGACTTACAACAGTTCCTTTAGTGACCATTCAAAGTTACAACGACGTTGAAAAAAGTAATTTATGATCATTTTTCACACTTATTGCAGCATCCCCATGGTCACAGGATGAAAATTCAGACGCTTGGCAACGGCCTCCTATTTATGACCATTGCAGTGTTTTTCTACCTTCCAACAAGCAAAGTCAATGGGGAAGCAAGATTCACTTAACAACTATGTTACTAGCAACCATGTTACTAACAAACTGCAATGATCCACTTAACAAATGTAGAAAGGAAGGTCGTAAAATGGGGCAAAATTTATTTAACACCTGTCTCGCATAGCAGACAGAAATTTTGGGCTCCATTGTGGTCATTGGTCAAGGACTACCTTTTTGAATATATTGCTAGAATAGAATCCAACAACACATTTAAATGAACACGCGTACACACAAACCAAGCAGAGAAGTGAGTTTGGTTGTGTTGTGGTTCGCCGGCAGCCTGTGCAGACGGTAGCAGAATCAGACAGTGGGGAAGAACGGGGACCAGTCCGGGAGTCTGGAGAGGACTCAGATGAGGATCCTGCATCCAATGCAGACATGGGGCCAGGACCATCTGGGAGTGGGGTGCTGACTCCAGAGCCTCCGGAGTCTGGCAGCAGCGAGGCAGAAAAACCAGGGGAGCCTGTTCCCAGTGCATGTGTGCGCAGAGCTGCTAGAAGGCGAGAGCAGCTGAAACAAAAGGGGTGACTCGGGAGTAAGGCTGGGAGCTGATTGCTCCTCCCATAAGGTATAAAGGAAAGGCAAAGGTCAAGAAACCTTTGCAGGAAGCAAAGTCATTCGTTCTGTTCGGATTAATCCTTGAAGCTCTGTGTGGACTTTATACATCGTTTGGTTTTTTTATAGTTCATTTTGGCACTTTTGTTGTTGACAGCAATTCAAAGGAGATAAAGGTGGGTGCTTATCTTGAGGGACTATTTGGGACTCATTACTGGCTGGGAATGAACATAATTCCCAGCGCTGAAATAAAACAAGAGTTGTTTTAACTAAGCGTGTGCTTAATTACGGTCTCGGAAAACCTTGGTCAGAACAGGTTGTGATTTTTTTGTAGGCACTTTAGTTTGGTAAAGAAACATCTGCAAGAAAGCAACCAAGCTCAGAAAGTGCCAAGGACCCTCAAACCGTTCCAATTATGTTCTTGGATTCTTCAAATTTGCACAGAACAAAATCAAATGGACTTAGAATATGGACTTTTTTTGGTCTCAGTTTCAGCCTTTACAAAAGGAGGAACAACCATTCCATGTTTTGTCACAGAAAAATTCTTTCCGGCCCGCTATGTTTGGATCCCATATGATTGCATTCGGACCAGAGGTTTTTTTTTTGAGCATCTGGCAATTTTGTTTATTTCATTTCAAGCTTATCGGTTTCTCAATTTTCCATTGTCAACCTCTTCAAAGCAACTTACCGTACGCCAACATTGAAAGCACGGTAATAAAAGGAACCCGCAGGTGGCCCTATCGAATCAGCTACACCCAGGATTCTCAAATGAGGCCAACCACTTGGAATTAACCTCCTGCTCAAATTCTTATAAGTGAAGCTGCCCACACGTAATTTTTTTAAAGATAGGAAATCAAAAGATAAGCAGAGTCTTTTTGCCTAAGTTTTTGTTTTAAACAAAGACAAAATCAAACCCATTTTTATATCACTTCTCTTGATCAATAAACTTGGCGAGAAGCCGGTATGAATAATAGCACTGCATGAATCAAAAGAGAAGAAGTGAAGGTGTGGGACTAAGATAAAGGAGATGCAATTTTCAGGATGCCTTCAGCCATGGAAGTTCCCTGGGTGTCTTTGGATCAGGTATTGGGGCTTTTTCCTACCTCATCCCTAACATGCCCTGGCAACATCTTTTTCCACCTCTGTCCTCATGATGTTGCCTTCATCTTCTCTCCAGACCACACCAGAGAGGCTTGCCACATCCTTAGCTCTCCTACTATTCATGCAATCATAGGACTATGAGGAAGCTTGGAGGTAGAACATAGAGCATGAGATTTTGGAAGGGACTTTTGAAGTCTTCTAATCCAACTGCCTGCTCAAGCAAGGAGACTCTATATACCATTCCAGACAAGTGGCTATCCAGTCTCTTCTTAAAAGCCTCCAGTGATGGAGCACCTACACCTTTTGAAGGCAAAGCTGTTCCACTGGTTGATCGTTCTTACTGTCAGGAAATTTCTAATTGGTTCTAGATTGCTTCGTTCCTTGGATAGCATCCCTCCATTGCTTCTTGTCTTGCCTTCTGCTGCTTTGGAAAATAAGTTGACCCCCTCTTCATTGTGGCAGCCTCTTGACCAAGACGATTAGGGGACTGGAGGCTAAAACATACAATGAACTGTTGCAGGAACCAGGCATGGCAAGTTTAGTAAAAAAAAAAAAAAAGGACCAGGGGAGACATGATGGCAGTTTTCCAATATTTGAGGGGCTGCCACAGAGAGGAGGGGCGTGTCAAACTATTTTCTAGAGCATCTGAAGGCCAGACATGGAATAACGGATAGAACCTGAACAAGGAGAGATTCAACCTGGAAATAAGGAGGAATTTTCTGACAGTGAGAACGAGCAATCAATGGAACAGCTTGCCTTCAGAAGTTGTGGGAGCTTCATTGCTGGAGGCTTTCAAGAAGAGACTGTCAGAAATGGTGTAAGGTCTTCTGCTTGGGCAAGGGGTTGGACTAAATGACCTACAAGGTCCCTTCCAACCCTGTTAATCTATTAAAATATTGGAATAATGCTATCATGTCACTCCTAGTCCTTCTTTTTACTAGGCTAGAGGTACCCAATTCCTGCAATTGTTCTTCATAGGTTTTAACCTCCAGCCTCCTAATCATCCTTGTTGCTCTGCTCTGGATTAGGCAGTTGACCTTACCCCATCCCAATGCCATACAGGGGCCTGAATCTTGACTGAAAGGTCCTAGATCCAAGTTCCAGCTTCAACCAGGACCCAACAATATTGTTCAGTGTGGTGTGGTCCACCAATTGTTTCTTTAGTAGCGGGGCTAACAAATCACTTTCCTTCCACTTTCTGTGTGTTCCTGATCTAACAGAACCTTTACAAAGATGTTCTGGGCCATAGCTACCATCCTGCTCCTTGAGCAGAAGCTAAGAGCTGTGGTAGTGCAGTGATTAGAATGCAGTAGTACAACCTAATTCTGCCGATTGCCAGCAGTTGGATTCTCACCAGCTCCAGGTCGACTCAGCCTTTCATCTTTCCGAGGTCGGTAAAACGAGGACCCAGATTGTTGGAGGTCATTATAGTGATGCTGTAAACTGCTTAGAGATGGATGTAAAGCACTATGGAGCAGTATATAAATCTACGTGCTGTTGCTAAGAATCCAGAAAGACCCCCAGACTGCACATCAATCCTAAGCATGTCCGTGCAAAGTCATGCAGAAACCAAAGATTAAAAGTGCCAGTTCTGGGAGACCCAACTTCCACAACCGCTTGGTTTTTCTAGGATTCAAACTGAGAATGGACTTCCCCCCGTCAGCTATTCAACCATCTTATTCCCTCTTATTCCAACAAGGGCAGCCTTGAAGTGTGTAATATAGGCTTAGTACCCAAGTCCCTAGAAGAAAGTCACCATGACTTGCAATGACTTCCAGAAAAGGCTAGATAGAGATGGGCGGCTGTCAGAGATTGTGGGAGGCAAGGAAAAGAAGGGGAGGAAGAGTAGAAACCAACCATCAAGAGATAAGGGCAAGTGAAACTCTGGGCCACTTATCTTGTAAATGACAACTCAACCTGAGCAAGCAGATACCTATACAGAAGTGATTACATCCCCGAAGAAGTCCCAACTCAAACGAACTCATCAGAAATGTGGGCTGGACATTCCTTTTGCCATTTCCAAGTTTGGCATTCAATCAACCAATCAGAATTGAGTTGGAAGGGGCCTTCTGCTCAAGCAGAAGATGCTATACGAGTAATGGCAAACCTTTTGGGCATCGAGTGCCCAAACCAGAACACAGGTGCATGTGCGTGCATGTCGCATGTTGGAGTGCCGGAAACCCAAAGACTAGCTGGCCAATGCACGCATGCCTGTTTTTTCAGTCCTTTTTTTGGCCATTTTTCAGGCCGTTCTCAAGCTATTTTTCAAGCCATTTTTGGGGCCATTTTCAGGCTGTTTTCACCCTCCCAGAGGCCCAAAAATGGACCAGAAAACAGCCTGAGAACAGCCTGAAAAACAGCCTGAAAAATGGTCTGTTTTTTGGCCATTTTCTGGGCCATTTTCAGGCTGTTTGGGGGGCTGTTTTCAGGCCATTTTCACCCTCACAGAGGCCCCAAAATGGCCCAGAAAATGGCCTGAAAACAGGCTGAAAACGGCCCAAAAATGGTCTGGTTTTTGGCCACTTTTGGCCAATTTCAGACCGTTTTTTGGGCCGTTTTCAGGCCAGAAACGAAAAGAGCAGCTGGCAGTGGCGCACATGCCTGCAGAGAGGGCTCTGCATGCCACCTCTGGCACGTGTGCTACAGCTTCGCCATCACGGTCTGATACCATTTCAGACAAGTAGCTCTCCAGTGTCTTCTCCAGTGATGAAGCCCCCACAACTTCTGAAGGCAAAGCTGTTCCACTGGTTAATTGTCCTCCCTGTTAGGAAGTTTCTCCTTAATTCCAGGTTGCTTCTATCCTTGCTTAGTTTCCATCTATTGTTTCTTGTCTTGACTTCTGGGTGTTTTGGAGAATAATTTGACCCCCTCTCCTTTGCAGCAGTCCCTCAAATGCTGGGACAGTTATCATTTTCTTTATGTATACTGAGAGTATTTACACCAAGACAAATTCCTTGTGTGTCCAATCACACTTGGCCAATAAAGAATTCTCTTCTCTTTTCTTCTCTTCTCTTCTCTTCTCTTCTCTTCTCTTCTCTTCTCTTCTCTTCTATTTTCTATTCTATTCTATTCTATTCTATTCTATTCTATTCTATTCTATT
>NW_020769439.1:313406-353328 GCF_900518735.1 Pseudonaja textilis
TTCTATTCTATTCTATTCTATTCTATTCTATTCTATTCTATTCTATTCTATTCTATTCTATTCTATCATGTCATCCCTAGTCCTTCTTTTCTCAAGACTAGCCATACCCAATTCCTGCAACCGTTCTTCATATGTTTTTGTCTCCAGGCTTTTTTTGTCTTTTCTCTCGAGACATTCGAGAGACATTCTTGAACATGGCCTACGTTGATCTGCTCACCTTGCTCTTGCCTACCTGACAATGGACTGATAGAAATCGCCAATATCATACCTGTATCCAGGGGTGGTCTTTAAAAATGTTAGCAAAGGGTTGTCTGCCTGGTTGCTGGGTGGGTGTGGCCACTGTGGGCGTGGCCTAGTCAGCCTCCTGCACCACAATGGAGGGAGGCGTTTTTGCCCTCCCCAGGCTCTGGAGGCTTTCCTCGATCCTCTGACAGGGCGAAAACGGCCTCCCTGTGCTTCAGAGGCTCTCTGGAAGCCGAATACAGGCCCATTTCCAGCCTTCCTGAACCTCTGGGAGGCCTGTTTTTTTTGCCCTCCGCGAGCCTCCGTGTGCGCCCTGCACTTACTTGCATCCAAAATGGGCCGTGTGGGGACTCCTGGGAGGAGAGGGGCAGGGTGGGTGCGGCCAGCCAGGAGTGGGATTTGGAAGTTCTCCTAACTGCACAGAATCTTAGCTGGGGCTCTCCTGAACCCCTGCGAACCCCCAACAGC
Source organism: Pseudonaja textilis (assembly GCF_900518735.1). Next base: position 314,118 of record NW_020769439.1, read on the forward strand.
CCACCCCTGCCTGTATGGATTTCTTCTGAGAACCACTATAAGGTAGTAGTGAAGGAGTTGGACTAGGTATGAGGAGATCAAGATTCTAGTGCTCCTTCAGCCGTAGGAGTTCTCCTCAATGAGACTGGGTCAATGTCTTTCCCTCAGGTCAAAAACCAGAGTGGTCTGCAGTGAAAGAGCTGGACTAGAAGTGGGAGATCTAGTTTTAGCTCCTCCCCCTGTTTGGTTATGGAAGATCCCTGAAGGTTATTGGGACAATGCTTCCTTCTAAGTCCAAGAGTCAGTGTGGTCCAATGGCGAAGGGTGCTAGACTAGGAGTGAGAGATCTAGAAGTTCCCCCTCAGTCAAGAACATTACTGGAAGGCATTTGAAGAAAGTTAGCACCCACCCCTCTTAGAAGAATGAAATATTTTAGGAGATATTAAAAAGGCAGAATATTACATTTCCCTGGATGAGAAAAGGAGAAACAGGTTTTTAAAGCCAAAGAACAGAACCTCAGCCTCCAGCTCCCTGCCCCCAGCAGATATTTTGGTGCCAGCTTATCTACAACACAAAAGACCTTCACCCTCCAGGACATAATAGGATTATCTATCAACAGAAGTCACCACGTGGCACAACCAAGCCCCTTCATTACATCACCCAGCAAGATTCAACCAAGCCTGGGACACAGACAGCCTACAAAGAATAGAATAGAATTCTTGATTGGCCAAGTGTGATTGGACACACAAGGAATTTGTCTTGGTGCAAATACTCTCAGTATACATAAAAGAAGAGACACATTCGTCAAGAGTGGAGAATCATGAGGTACAACACTTAATGATAGTCATAGGGTACAATAAACAATCAAATCATACTAGGAAACAGTCAATATAAAGTTAGCTAAGACCTCTGCCCCATGGCAGCCTGACAACCAATAGGGTACTTGCCCTTGCCACAGGAACAGGAAGCTCAAGTTCAAAGCCCAAGAGAGGATAACACTCACTCTCCCCTCCATGTGCTCAGCTGCCCGGCCCAGGATCTAAACTTCATGTGGTCCTGTCCATCAATACAACCATCTTTCCAATTAGCCTCCATGTTTCCATCTTTCTCCCCACTTGGAACTGAACGCAGATGGACATTTCTTCCATCAATTTGGACCAAGGAGTCTCTTTTAACAGAAGGAACAGTACCAATAGAAAAGAACTTTTGTAGCTCAGGGTTGAATTCAGAGGTAAAATGCTGCCAATTTGGCCCGGTAGTAAAAAAAAATGCTACCAGTTCAGCCAAACCGGTATTTCCTACAATCAGCTGGGCGACGAACAGCTGTGTCGCGTGATTTAGATTAGATAGAAAGGAGGAAATTGTCTGAATTCTTGCTTCCCAGCTAATCTAAATTGCACGGCACAGCTGATCCCCCACACTGCTTTTGTACTTAACTTGGAAGACTTCAAAATGCTCCTTTTTTTCAGCACCCAGGAGGCTTCCCTGAGGCCCAGTAGGCCAAAAACGGGGCATGGGGGGGAGGTTGCTGCAAAAGAAAAATAGACTTTTGACCCCCCCCCCAGTCCCATGACACCTAGCCACGCCTACCCAGTCATAAGACCACCTGGTCACAGCCACAGATCCGGTAGTAAAAAAAAATTGAATCCCACCACTGGTTGAACTGTGAGCTCCTTGGTGCTCACTGAGCTTGGTTTTTTTTTGTTTGCAGACATTTCATTACCAACAAAGTAATATCATCAGTGCTAACAGGAAGTGGGGTTTCCTACCTGTTTATGAAGAAGTGGCTTGCCCTGTCTGTGTTAGTGTAACACTGGAAAAAGTAACCCACTGTCTAATCAAGAATCATAATGAACGCTCCCACCAATATGGACAGGACAAGCCATTTGAATATAAACAGAACCCAAACCCTTCTAGCACTGATGATGTTACTTAATTGGGTAATGAAATGTCTGCAAAGACAATAACCAAGCTCAGAAAGCACCAAGGACTCCCCAGAAGAAGAGGCAGTGTGCAGTAGTGATAAATAGGGTAGAGTAGAAATGGGGAGATGCAGGTTCTAATCTCTTTGGCCATATAACCTCCTTTGAATCAATAATCCTTCTCAGATCTTTTCAGCATTAGACTCACCAATAGGCCAGCTGATTAAAAAAAAACACACCTTCTGTTCTATCGTCAGAACAAGATAGACTCGAGACCGGAGTTGAGTTCAGCTCTTTATTTAACTGTCAGTAACTTCACCTAAACTCGAGCCGCAGCAGGCTCTTTTATAGCGGCTGCTCGCGGCTCGCAACCAATGGCATTATTTTAAACCTCCCGCCGTTTGGGCGGCCAATCATAATCCGTTGTTAACCACCAATCGCTAGGCGGTAGTGATTGTCCAATCGGAACGTAGTATTACGAGTATGCAAATGTCTACATACAACACCTTCCCTCTCCCCATGCCTTGCCAGCTTTGCTGCAAAATCTAGGCCAAGGACAATGCAAATCAAATAGACCTTGCAACCATGAGAGAGATCAACATAGAGGAAAGGAGCAACCTAGTCTTCTTGCTAACTCAAGGAGAGCTGAAGAGTCTATGGAGATTCTCAGTCCTCCAAGCCATGTTTGCCCCAAAGCTGCTTCCCCCCCCACCCCCCCCAAACCCCAGAAACAATCAATTGAACTTTCTTGGTACTTGAACTTTTTTTTCTTTGAAAGCATTTTGCTTCTCATCCAAGAAGCTTCTTCAGTTCCAATTCTTCTAATTTCTTCAGTTAGAACTGAAGAAACTTCTTGGATGAGGAGTGAAACCTTTTAAAGGGGAAAAGAACAAGAAAGTCCATTTGCTAATTAAAAGAAATTTTCAATCCTCCAGGTCATGGTTGCCCCAAACTGAACTTTATTGGGGGGTTTTTTTCTCATCCAAGAAGCTTCTTCAGTTCTGATTCTTCAAACTTCTCCTTCAGTTAGGACTGAAGAAGCTTCTTGGATGAGAAGCAAAACTGTTTCAAGAAAAACAATAAAACAAGAACAAAGTCCAGTTGCTAACTCAAGGAGAGCTGAAGAGTCTATGGAGATTCTCAATCCTCCAGGCCAGGGGTCGCCAACCTTTTGGACCTCAGGGACCACCAAATTCATCATTTTAAATCCCGCAGACCAGAGACCCTGGGAAAATCCCCCAAAAAGTCTGCAGGAAAATTCCCCACCCCATTTTCATACTGATCGATCGTTCTTTACTTGGGATCTCAGCTGTATCCAGCTCCGTTCTCAGGGAGAGAGAGAGACTTTTGGCTTCATGCAAGGAAAGCAGCAGAAGCAGCAGAAGTCTTTCTTTCTCTGCCCCAAACTCCGCCAGAAATGAGTCTTTGTGAGACTTGCCGGTGCAGCCTCTTGGAGCAGGAGGCCTTGCAGGGTTGCAAAGACTCATTTCTGGCAGAGTTTGGAGGAGAGAAAGAAAGACTTTCGCTGCTTTCCTTGCGTGCAGCCAAAAGCAGAAGGAAGAAGTGGAAAGAAGCAGCGTGGTGGCCAGGCGAGGCGCATGGGGCAAGTGGGGCAAGTTCCCTTCCTACACCCTTTCCCTCCTCCTCTCACTACCTCGTGGTATTTGCAATACAAGCGACACAAGCCTTATGTTCCCACAGGCCATGTGGGCGGCACAGCCTTGTGTTCCCACGCAGCCTGGATTAATTGCTACGGGGTTGGTGCTTTGGGGGTGACATTTCTCTGTGGACCACCAAAATTTTCTCACGGACCACCACTGGTCCGCAGCCCACTGGTTGGCGACCACTGCTCCAGGCCATGGTTTCCCCAAAGGTGCTTTTCCCAAGAAAAACTGAACTTATTTTTTCTTTGAAAACATTTTGCTTCTCATCCAAGAAGCTTCTTCAGTTGTAGTTCTTATTTCTTCAATTAGAACTGAAGAAGCTTCTTGGATGAAATGCAAAACCTTTTCAAGGAAAAAAAAAACAAGAAAGTCCAGTTGCCTTTTGGAAAAAGCACCTTTGGAATAGCTGAAGACCATTTCAATTCAGCAGGGAAAAAATGCCTACTGAGAATAAAATTCCCTAACCCTATGGGAACTCTCCTGACCTTTCACACCAAAGGCAGGATATTTATTTATTTGTATCCCGCCTTTATTAATTTGCCTAAATAACTCATGATGGTGAATACTCCTTCCTCCTCCTGTCTTCCCTATCACACAACCTGTCTGAGGTAAATTAGGGCTGAGAGGGAGTGACAGGCCCAATCTGGGTATAAAGAGCTAAATAATACATAATATGGCACAGATTGAATACATGAATAAAATTCTCCACAATATCATTGCAACGGTGTTAAGGCTAGCTAGTCAAGCAAACTGGGAGATGTTCTATTTGAAATTTGGCAAGTTTGTCCTGCAAGAAAAAGTCAGGCCTCTTTCAATTGCTCATCCTTTTGCTTCATTGAGGAAGCAAAGATTGTGACAACAATGAGAATCCTGTGGTATTTTAACAACGTAGTTAATATTTAAAAACTGTTGTTAAGTTAAGGACCTGTACACTTCCCTTTCCTTTACTGAGGGGAGGAAAGGGAAGTGTACATGTAGTCCTTGACTTACAACAGTTCATCTAGTGACTGTTTAAAGTTACAAAGGTGCTGAAAAAAAGGTGCCGTATGACCCTTTTTTACACTTACAACCATCACAGCATCCCGATGGCTGTGTGATCAAAATTCTTGGCTTGGCAACTGACTCACATTTATGACTTTCAGATTTGGGATAATGTCAGCGTTCCAGCAAACCTCCATTCCAGCCATAACTCCAAGACATACACCTCTCAAAAGTTCCTTTTATTTGGATACTAACTGGCACAACTGTGGAATCCCGGATCTGAAAATTCCGGGCTTCCTTGCAATAAGTAAAAACTACAAATCCATCCTCTGCACCCATCATCACTTCACATGGCCCAATCACCAGCCGTCTCAAAGTAAGACTTCCTCTCACTTATGCGCAACACGACCTGACCTTGAATCAGAAAAAGAATTTTATTATGTCTAACTAGATATACTCCAATGAATTCCTCCCTCCCACTTTCCCAGACTCAATTGTGGCAGCGTGGGAGTATCAGACCTAAATATGGCTTCCAAAGCTGACAGTTACAGTGTCCTGGGGTCATGTGATCACCTTTGGTGACCTTCTGACAAGCAAAGTCAACAAGGAAGCCGGATTCACTTAACAATCGTGTTCCTGACAAAACAACTACAGTGATTCACTTAACAAATGTGGCAAGAAAAGTTGGAAAAGGGGGGAAAACTCACTTAACAACTGTTTCACTCACCAATGGAAATTTTGGCTCAGCTGCGGTTGTAAGTTGAGGACTACCTGTAGTAGGGGGGGAAATATCTCAAGTAGGAACTGTTGCCAAGGGAAAAAAATAGCTAATTCCATCCTTCGAACAGCCAACCAGCCATCCTACACCGCACTTATTACAAATCAGAAAATGAGAATTGAAATCTGCAGTGAGGGCGAGACGTACCAAATTTAGCTTTCATAACCCACATTATTGAAACACTTTTTCTATTTTTGTTTCGGTCGTGCCTGAACCTCATACTTTTAATATCAGTGAACCCTTTTTCCTCTAACAACATTAAATTGAAATCCACAAGATAAAATACTGTACATCATGTAGATTGTACTACAATGACGCTCAAATGCGATTATCAAAATGTTTTTAAATAATTCAAATAATTTTAGACATTGAGATTGATTGAAAGTAACAATTGGGAGTTGGGAAGCCATAAATTACTTGGTTGGGACGTGCCTCCTTGAACAAAAAGCTAGATTTTGCTTAGGGCAGGGCTGTCAAACTTGTGGCCTGTGGGAGAGAATGAATGGTGGAGAATGGAAGGAATGGAAGTGGAGATTTATATTATAAATCCTCCGCCATTCAGTCAGAACTGAAGAAGCTTCTTGGATGAGAAGCAAAACCTCTTCAAGGAAAAACAAAGAAAGGCCAGCTGCCTTTTGACAAAGCACCTTTGGGTCGAAGAGTTGATTGCATCAGCATGGAGTTAACCATTATTTCTTGGCCTCTGTCTTGGCCCCTGATGCAATGGATGATGAAGCATCAACAGATGATGTATAACTTTTGAGGCTATTGAGACACCATGTTGTAAAAGGAGAGGATTACATCACTACCGATTGTACATCAAGCATCAAACTTTTTCATGGGCTGATGGCAAAACAAAAGGGAACATGGCAAGTGGGCGGGGGGAAAGCAACCTCATTTGCTTCGTGGTTGAAGACAAGTTTGAAAGGTTCATAGCATTTTCTGTGATTATCATTATGAGGCGATGACCTGTTTCACTGTTGTTTGAACAAGTCAGCTTGATTGGGATGGCTTAGAACAGGAGTGGGGAATGACGGCCCTTTTATGACTTGTGGACTTCAACTCCCAGAATTCCTGAGCCAGCCAAGTCCACAAATCGTTCCCCACTTCTGGCTTAGAAGATGCTCTAAAATTATTACTTTGGAAATGGCCAAAATGAATGTGCAGGTAGTCCTCAGCGTACGGCCACAATTGAGGGCCAAAATTTACATTGCTAAGTGAGAAATTTGTTAAGTGAGTGTGATGGCCCGGGGTGCGGCACACAAATAACAAAGTCACAAAAGTAGATAAATTCCCTTTAATGCCTTCAACTTGGCCCCCAATGTCCAGTTATCCTTGGCTGGAGCTCAGACTCTTCCAAAAACAGTCTATAAAGGGAAGAAATGCAATCCGAACCCAAAGTACAGATAAAGTAGAAATTAAAAAAAGCCAACACAAACCACGCTGAAGTAATTTACACGACAGGCCAGGATAATAAATTGCAGACTTCCAAAAGCATACATAGTTGAGAGGATGCCAAAACCCAGATAAGCCTTGACAAAGATAATGCATGCTTTGCTTCCAGCAAGGTGCTGTGTGCAAATGCCCTTCTTATATCCTGTTCTCCCAGCTACAGCAAATGAAAGGGATCAGGGCCTTTTTCTTTCCCATAAGCCATGTTGCTCCCTTCTCTGTTCCTCCCTGCATGCCGTAGGATGAAGAGGGGGTGGACCTGGGTCTTCCCCTGAATGCCAGCTGGACTGTGCCCTTCCCCCACTTCTTCCACAGCCACCGGAGCCACACTCCCACTCCCTGTCAGCTGCTCAATCTCCCCCTCAGAATCAGACTCCAACAAAGGCATGATAGTGAGTTTTGCCCCGTTGTACAACCTTTCTTGCTCCTTTTGTTAAGTGAATCACTGCAATGCAACAGTGGGATCCTACCTGTTCCACTACTGGTTCAGTGATCACATGCACACACCTAACGCACATGCACCTAACACGCCTGTGCAGCTCCCCACACACCAGCTGAGGCCTGCAGTGCCAATCAGCTGAGAGGATAAAGAAGAGAAAAGCACAGGGGTGGGTGGGACAGCCGATCCTGCACTTTTCTCTTCTTTCTCCTCTCAGCTGATCCTCCAGTTTTTTTCCCTCCTTTCAGCTGATTGTGGGAGGCCTTTTTTACTACCAGTTCAGTCAAACCGGTGCAAACTGGTTGCATACCACTGCTGCTGCAATGCTTAAATTAGTAATAAATTAAATTAGAAGTGAATCTGGCTTCCCCATTGACTTTGCTTCTCAAAAGGTCTCAAAAGATGGTCACATGACCCCTGGACACTGCAACCATCATAAATGTGAGTCATTTGCCAAGGGTCCAAATGTAAATTGCATGACCACAGGAATGCTGCAATGGTCAGAAGTGTGAAAAATGGTCCTAAGTCACTTTTTTTCAGTGCCATTGTAACTTCGCATGGTCACTCAGCGAAATGTAATAAGTTGAGGACTACCTGTAATCTCTTGTTCAAGATGATCAGGAAAATCTTAGTCAAGATGGTCAGGAAAATCTTAGTCAAGTTATGGGGGTTGTGGGTTCTCTCCATCTATGGAGGTTTTTAAAGGAAGCGTCTCGTGATTGGCTGAATTGTTTCTCCTGCCCACGGTGAAGGTTGGAAAGTAGATGATCCATGCCATCCCTTCCAACTCTATGGTTTTCTGAAACATAGATGATCCACGTGCCATCCCTTCCAACTCTATGATGTTATGGAACGCAGATAATCCACACCATCTCTTCCAACTCTATGATGTTATGGAACGCAGATGATCCACATGTCATCCTTTCCAACTCTATGACTTTATGGAATGCACATCATCCACGTGCCATCCCTTCCAACTAGGATTTTATGGAACACAGATGAGTCACACCATCTCTTTCAACACTACGATTTTTTTTGTAAGTTTTATTTGAGTTTTCACAAAAAGAAAAGAAATACAAGTAAAACATATTTTTTGAAAGCAGCATAATCCCGGGTTACATCTCTTCATACAGACACAAATTCAAGTTCATGCTCATTTTTATATTCCATTCCATATCTTATTACTATTCTACATTTTCTACATAGCTTCTCCCCTCTTTTAACTTTCTTAATTTTATTTTATTTATTTCATCTCAATTCAAATCATTGTACTTATATTCTTTGTCTGTCCTGTTTCAACTGTCTACTATCTTTTCTCATTAAACAAAATTTCTCCTGTGATCACTGATTGGAGTATGACGCCTTTATATCTTTCCCTTAAAATTATAACACTTAATATAATACATAACTTCCATTCGGATTCTGCTTGGCACATTCTAAAACTACACATTGTATTCTTGAAAAAAGAAAAAAAATCATACATGTATAATATAATTAAAACAACAATCCATTCCAATTCAATTTTATCATTAATATTAATATTCATTTAGATCTTAACATTTTGCACATTACTTTTCAAATAAATATCATACTTCTATGGGAACAATTATAAACTTTGCATAATTAATTCCCCCCCTTCACTTATATTTTATAAAACATTGACTAATTAAAACGTTCCCATTCCTTCCTAATTCAATTTTCTCATTTATTTTATTTCATTTATTTTATTCACAAACATTTCCCCAAACCACACCAACTACTTTATCCCTCTTTTTAATCATATGTTGTTTCCAATTTTCTAAAATTATTTCTATTACAAATATAACAATACAATCTTATGTACCTTCACAGAATCCCTTTTTCAGTTAATTTTTCACCCATTATCTCTAAATAGGTCCTGTTTCTTTACATCTTGCTCCAAACCTTTGTAACTTCTCTTCCTTTCCTTCTTCCCTCTCTTCTTCTCTCTCCCCCTTTTACCTCCCTGTCTCTCCACCTCCATTTCTCTCTTCTCTATTCCCCTTTTCTGTTGCTTTCCAACATTATATCCACTTTTCAAATTATTTTTCCCTTCTTTGGCTGTTTTTTTAAGTCTTAAATTCTCCATTCTCTTCTCCCCCCTTTCCCCTTTCTTCCCCACATAGAGTTATTTGTTCATTAAAGATGGCTTCTTTTTTGTCCCAGTCTTCTTGTTTTGCAGTCTTTTCTTGTTGTTTCTCATAGTTGCAGATCTCCATTTCTAGGAATTGAAAAACAAAACCAAAAGAGCCCTTCCCTTCTTGTGCATCTTCTTTGTATTTTTTAAGTTCCATTTTCAATTCATCCAGAAGTGATGCCATTGTAAAAAAATTTAAACAATCACCCAATTGATTTTAGTCACTCAAATATAATAACCAAAAATCCAAAAGTCACCAGACAGTCCAAATACACACAGATGTTTCTTTTTACACTTTCTTTTTTTTCCCACTTTCTCTTCCTGGAGTTACTATTTAGTTGCAAAATCTCAGTTAAAATGTATCTTTTAGAAGTCTTGTTGAAATTTTACTTTAGATTCTTTTGAAGTCCAGGCAGTCTCCTTCCTCCAGGTCCTGCCCTTATTCTTTTCCTCTCCCTTCCTACTTATAAAAGAAAAAGTTTTTAATGTCCAGAAATCTTTATTGTTCCTTTGGCATTTAATTATATTTTCAGCTTAATTGCTTATTGATGCCAAAGCGGATTTTTCCGATTTCTTATTCCGATCTCTTAATTGTCAATGTAAGGAAGGAGAGAGAAGAAAAAAAAAATCTTTCCCTTTTCACTTTCTTTCACTGCTTCCGACCTTCTTTGGGAGCGATGTTATCTTTTATAAAATTTAAATTCCAGGGTACCTTAATTGTTTTTTTTTTTCAGCTTAACCCAGTCAGCCAAAACTTTCACTTCTTATCTTCCTCCTGCACTTTCTTTTCTGGTTGAGTTCTTCTTTGAGGCGGCCATTTCTAACTGCCGCTCCTACCGCCTTCGGGAAAGGGAGTTTGGCCAGCTGAGGAGGAGAGATGCAGCTCTCCTCGACCCTGCTGGCAGTCTCCCCCTTCTTCTCCACCTCTACGGGGTGGCTTAGCCCCGAAGCCAGCCAGCTCGGGGCGCTCCAGTGGCGAGCCCAGGCAGAAACCATGCACTATTGCGGATTTCTGTCTGTCGCCGAAGCCCTTCAAACCGGAAGAGCCTTTCAACACTACGATTTTGTCAGTTCATTTCTTTGGCAGCGGGACAGATGAGCTCTGCCATTGCCAGAGGAAAAAGAAACAAACCACTTAATTACACCGAGTCATACAGAAAGTAGCAAGCAACACCCTGAAACACTCTCAACCTGGCTGCAAAATGTTCTCCAAGAAAAGCTTAAGTATAAGGTCAGAGGAGTTTCCCTCAAAGCATGCCCCTAAAGGCTGTGCCCACGCGGAGAAGGTCAGGCACCTGTTCTGGTTTTTGGAGTGTTCTTTTTTTTAAATGCAGTCAGTAAATGCATTTCATCCTAAACGGAACAGGATTGCAAATCCAATTATCTTAGTTGTTAGGGCAAGTTCTTTCCGGAAGAAGGCAATTTAAAAAACCTAAACACCTGGTCCATGGTTAAAGAAGAATAGACTAGTTGGCACCTGGAGGCCAAACAGCTGGGGAAAGACGAGAGGATGAAGTCATACAAGTAGGCAAAGAGTGCGTATGTACAGTTGGGTTGTGTGATTTAAAGGCATGTTGAGATTTGTCATGGGTTGTTGGTTTTTTTGCCACCAGAAGTTGGTATACAGGTAGTCCTCAACTTACGACCATAATTGAGCCCAAAATGTACATTGTTCAGTAAAGCATTTGTTAAGTGAGTTTTGTGCCATGTTATTATCTGTCTTGCCACCGTTGTTAAGTGGATCGTTGCACTTGTTAAATTAGTAATATGGTTGTGAAGTGAATTGGATTTCCCCATTGACTTCGCTTGTCAGAGGAGAAATCTAGCCAAAGGGGAATCATGCAGGACACAGCAATGTTCATAAATGTGAGTCAAGTTGTTTAGCATCCAAATGTAAATCATGTGTGGCCATGGGGATGCTGCAACGGTCATACGTGTGAAAAATGGTCCTAAGTCACATTTTTCAGCGGTGTTGTCAGCTTTGGAAGCCATATTGAGGTCCGATGCTCCCATGCTGCCACAACTGAGCCTGGGAAAGTGGGAGGGGGAAACTTCTTGGAGTATACGTAGTTAAACGTAACAACATTCTTTTTCAAATTCAAGGTCATGTTATTTTGCGCATAAGTGAGGGGAAGTCTTAACTTGGGACGGATGGTGATTGGGGCATGTGATGTGATGATGGCTGCAGAGGATGGATTTTGTAGTTTTGACTTATTGTAAGGAAGCCCAGAACTTTCAGATTCAGGATTCCCTAGTTGTGCCAGTTACTATCCAAATAAAAAGGAACCTTTGAGAAGATGTGTGTCTCGGAGTTATTGGGAGAATGGGAGGGTTGCTGGAATGCTGACAGGTGTTTTATTGGTGGTAGGGAGTGTCTCACAGGATGTAATATATAGCATTGCACCAACCATCTTGTCTTTCATGGACAAGATCCTTCTAGGTTTCCTTGATTTCTTGAGCAAAACATCTGTATATAATCCAATTATCATTATGACCTTTATCTGGATGAAACAGTGCATCATAACATTGGAAGTTAAAACCCACCCCTCTCCTAGAAAAATGAAATATTTTAGGATATATTTTAAAAAGGCAGAATATTTCCCCTAAAAGAGAAGTAGAAACTCAGAGAGGCAGAATCTCAGCCCTCCCACCTTTGTTAATGGGCCATTAAGGCCTGGGCCAGTCTATTCGACATAACAAAGATCTACCTCCTTCAAACAGAGCCATTTAATTGCACCACCCACCAAGTTCCAACCAAACTTAGCACACAGACAACCTACAAAGCTAGCTATGACCTCTGACAGCAACCAATCAGCATACTCTTCCTGTGCCCCAGGAAGTTCAAAGCCCAGAGAGGCTCTCTGGAAGCCGTAAACGGGCTCATTTCCGGCCTTCCCAAACTTCCGGGAGGCCCGCTTTTTGCCCTCCCCGAGCCTCCGTGCGTGCCCTGCACTTACCTGCATCCAAAACGGGCCACATGGGGACTCCTGGGAGGGGCGGGGCAGGGTGGGCGGGACCAGCCAGGAGTGGGATTTGGGGGTTCTCCAAACTGCACAGAATCTTAGCTAGGGGCTCTCCTGAACCCCTGCAAACCCCCAGCAGCCCAGCCCTGAGTACTACTGGCTGCTATTACCTCGCTTGGGCTTCTGCTGTGGTCGCGGGAAGTTTATTTCTAATATTCCATGACAGTTTACCAGCCAGACCAATTTGAATCATAATCCCCAAATTAGGGTACTCATTTGCTTGGCCTGGTTAGTATTCAGATTAGAGGCTCTCCAAAAATCCCATAAACTTCCTAGAGAAGTCACAAAAATCCCACAAACTTGCCGGAGTAGTCACAAATCCAAACCACTTCCCTCTTGTTGCAAAACAAAGGTACATGGCCTACCCTGATCCTATCCTGCTAGGATCCCACTTCACCTTGAAGGAATACAAGAGCAAACAATAGATACAAACTCAAGGTTAATCGCACTAAACTTGATTGCAGGAAATACGACTTCAGCAACAGAGTGGTCAATGTCTGGAATACTCTACCTGACTCTGTGGTGTTTTCCCCAAACCCCAAAATCTTTTAACCTTAGACTGTCTACTATTGACCTCACCCCTTTCTAAGAGGTCTGTAGGGAGCGTGCATAAGCGCACCAATGTGCCTACTGTCCCTGTCCTATTGATTCTTTTTATTTTTCTATGTTTTTACTTGTATCTGTTATCTTGTAAGCAATTGACAACCCAAATAAAATAAAAATTAAATAAAAGCTGGTTTTTTTTCATTCTTAACACAACACCAAAAGCCAGATCTTCAATCTGCAAATCTCTTGCATCCTCTAGTGTCCCGAATGAGGAACACACCAACTTGATGACGTGCGTATATCCTGCAGAGCAAAGGAAGAGAAAGAGTATTGATAAGTTTGGATTTGTCTACGTGGGCCTAAGGTAGGAAAATTGGCAATTCATTTTTCTCTGATGTGCCAGAGTTTGATCTCTTATGATTACAATTTACATCAGTTCAGGGTATGGTAAACATTTGTAGAAAGTTAGCACCCATCCCACTCCTAGAAGAATGAAATATTCTAAGAAATATTAAAAAGGCAGAATATTATATTTCCCTGGATGAGAAAAGGTGAAACATGTTTTTAAAGACAAAGTAGCTCCCTGCAGCTCTCTGTCCACCCACCCCCCTTCAGCTCCAGGGTGCTGGGATTAAGACATGGCCCTCTGGACATAATAGATTAGCCCTCTACCATCTCACCACATGGCACCTGGGAAAATTACATCACCCAGCAAATTCAAGCAAGCTTGGGACTCAAGACTGTGGAAAGGAAACTTCACGAGGACAGTGGTGTCACCCAAGCAGGAAAAGCCCAAAGGGAACATCAGGCCAGCCATAAAACAAACTTGCATAGGAAAAGGAATCAAAATAAAAGGTGTTAAAGAAGCCCCTTAGACAAAAGCCCAAATAATTAAGAAAACTAGGGAAACAAGAAAAGAAAACCCTTACAAACACAAGACATGCCAAATCAGCAAAACAAACAGACAAAAGACACAAAATATATCACAAAGGAGACAGACAGAGATTGCCACAAAACAAATATAAGAAACCATTAAGCTAAAAGAGATTAGGATGAAACCGATAGTACAATCAAACCACCCCGCAAAGTTTGCCTTCCGCACCCCGCGGAATTTACCCTCCGGCGGGAATCAAGACAACCCCTGACAGGATTTAAAACATTAAGAAATACAAACACAAGCACTCACACACAAAAGGAGAAAAGGGTATAAAAATCAGGGACTTACCATACGAAGCTAGCTAGCCCAGGAACACAGCCTCCTCGCTATCTCTCGCCTTCCTGAAAAATAGAAAAGATCTGGCTTTCAAGCAGTTGTCCGTATCCTTGCGCCAGAGCTCTCCCAGCGGGAAAATTCAAATCCTCGGAAGAAAGGCATTTTGACAGACTTTCAACAAGACAACCTACAAAGTTACCCCTGCATAGCCCCGTGGGAGTCTGACAATCAATCAAGGATACATTTCTTGCAACAGGAACAAAATTCAAAGTCCAAGAGAGGGTATAAATCTCCCTCCTTTTCTTACCCATGTGTTCTATTTTGCCAAGGACCTCAATGTGGTCCTGGGCAAAAACCATCAATAAAGCATCTTTCCAAGCAGCTCACCATGAAACCATCTTTCCAAGCAGTGTTCATGTTTCCAGTGTTTTTCTCCCCACTTGGAACTGAACCCGGATGGACATTTCCTCCAACACCATTTAACATGTTTCATTAGTTAGACCAGTAACACAAATATTAATATGCTATTGAGGGTGGTATCTTAGTTTAGTTGATCCTTGCCGAGACCTTCTTTCCTACGCTAGACAGCTTAGAGTTACCACCTTAATTTCCCGCACTGGTCCCAGTGATACCACTCTGCAACCCGTAAAGAGGGTCTTCAGAGCTACCTTTGGTTTTTTTTTAATCTAAAGACTCAGGACACACAGAAATAAATATCACACACAGAACAGCACACACTCTGCTAGAGAGAAGTTTTCTGAAGATGGGCTCCAGAACAACAAAACCTCTGGCCAGAGTGACAGACCCAGAATGGATTTTGCAACTTATAAATAAATTCAGGTGGACAACTTTTATTATTTCCTTTTTAAGATGAACATTCATCACACAGAATTGTAGACTTAGACTTAGAATAACTTTATTGTCACTTTGAATATACTCTAATCAGCATACATTACAATGAAATTTCATTGCATACAGCTCTCAAAGGATCTCCGCCTTTAATGTACAGAATAGAATAGAATAGAATAGAACAGAACAGAATAGAATTTAGAATAGAATAGAATAGAATATAGAATAGAATAGAATAGAATAGAGTAGAGTAGAGTAGAATAGAATAGAATAGAATTTAGAGTAGAATAGAATAGAATAGAATTTAGAATAGAATAGAATAGAATTTAGAATAGAATAGAATAGAATAGAATAGAATAGAGTAGAGTAGAGTAGAGTAGAGTAGAGTAGAATAGAATAGAATAGAATAGAATTTAGAATAGAATAGTATAGAATAGAACAGAATTTAGAATAGAATAGAATAGAACAGAACAGAATTTAGAATAGAACAGAACAGAGCAGAACAGAATAGAAAACAGAATAGGATAGTATAGGACAGAACAGAACAGAATAGAATTCTTTATTGGCCAAGTGTGATTTGACACATAAGGAATTTGTTTTGGTGCAAATGCTCTCAGTGTACATAAAAGAAAAGATACATTCATCAAGAATCATAAGGTACACTGCATAATCACAACGTACACTACACAAACATGACAAGATAGATAAATAAATAACTAAAAAATAAGCATGTATTATATGACATGGAGAAACACAGTCTAGTTCAGATGTATACATGTACATGGAGAGAAAAAGAAATCTTGCAAGTTTACCAGAACAAAACTGTTACAGAATCTGGTAGTCCTGCTAGACATACTTCGAAACCTCATCCCAGAGGGGAGCAACAGAAACAGACCATGAAGTGGGTGTGTGGAGTCTCTAACAGTGCTTTTAGCTCTAAACACACAGCACTTATAAGCAGTATCCTGAATAATGGGAAGTGAGCTTCCTATAATCTTGGCTGTCCTCACCACTCTCTGTATGGACTTTCTATCTGAGGCACTGCTGACACCAAACCAAACAAGGATGCAGTTTATTAAAACGTGCTCAGTTGTGCCTCTGTAAAAAGTGGCCAGGATAGGAGGAGAAAGATGTATTGGCCTACTCACCTAATTTATCTTCCAAGGCAGGACCACACACCATGCACCATGCACATTCCAGGTGATGATTCGTGCAATGTTGTAATTTCCAGCAAGGCTTAACCTGTCCAACTTTCATCCTTTTTTTATGCTTCCTAGTACTTTTCCATTGGTTTTAATCCAATAATACCAGAATATGACAGGTAGTCCTCAATTTTACGACCACAATTGGGAGCAGAATTTTCATTGCTAAACAAGACAAATGTTAAGTGAGTCAGGCATGCTTTCACCCTGGCTGTAAAAATGAATCACTGATGCTATTTATTATGCAGTCATTAAGCAAATCCGGCTTCCCCCATGGCTGGGAAAGTTTCAAATGCAAGTGGTTCTCAAGTTACGACCATAATTGAGCCCAAAATGTAAGTTGCTAAGTGAAACATTTGTTAAGTGAGTTTTATTCATTTTACTCCTTATTTTGCCACATTTGTTAAGTGAATCACTGCAGTTATTAAATTAGTAACATGGTTGTTAAGTGAATCTGGCTTCCCCATAAGACTTCGCTGGTCAGGAGGTCACAAAAGGGGATCATATGACATCCTGGGACACTACAGTTGTCAAACATCCGAATGTAAATCACATGATCTGCAACGGATGCTAAGTATGAAAAATGGCCATTAGTCACTTTTTTCAGGGCCGTTGTTAACTCCGAATGGTCGCTAAGTGAACTGTTGTAAGTCAAGGACTTACCTGTAGGATCGGATGATCCCAGGATGCTGCAGCTACAACCATTTGTAAATGCCTGTCAGTTGCTAAGTGCCCAAATTTTGATCACCTGGATGGTGCAGTGATTTTTGAGTGTGAGGACTGATTGTCAGTCATTTTTTTTTCAAGACCATTGTAACTTTGAAGGTTGATAAACGGACGGTTAGAAGTCGTGTATGAGAAATTTAAAAAGTTCTAAATTCATTCTCCCAAAGGTGCTTTTTTTCAAGAGGCCACTGGACTTTCTGATTTTTCTCTGAAGACGTTTCGCTTCTCATACAAGAAGCTTCTTCAGTTCTGACTGGATGACCAAGCTTCTTTTATTTTACTGTTTGTTTGTCAAACATGTATAAGTTTAACAAGTATAAGTATGAACATAAACAAGAACAAAGGAAGTAAATACAGATGAATGGGGACAGGGACGGTAGGCACGCTGGTGTGCTTATGGTAGATTTAAGGACCTCTTAGGAATGGGGTGAGGTCCACGGTAGATAGTTTGAAGTTGAAGCTATGAGGGGTTGAGGCTGTAACAACGGAGTCAGGTAGGGCATTCCAGGCTTTGACCACTCTGTGGCTGAAGTCGTATTTTATCCAATCGAGTTTGGAGCTGTTTACCTTGAGTTTGTATCGGTTGTTTGCCTGTGTATTGTTGTGGTCGAAGCTGAAGAAGTTGTTGACAGGCAAGATGTTATAGCAGACAATTTTGTGAACTATGCTTAGATCAGACAGCAGGTGGCACAGTTCTAGATTGTCCAGGCCCAAAATTTCGAAGCCTGGAGGCATAAGAGATTCTATTGTGAATGGAGGAGTAGAGTATTTTTCTTGAGAAATACCTCTGAACCCGCTCAATTGTGTTAATGTCCGATATTCAGTGCAGATTCCGGGCGGACTCGCTATATTTAAGAATTGGCCTGGCAAAGGATTTGTATGTCCTAGTTAACAATTCCAATGTTGCCGGAGAAGAAGCTTTGCAAAATAAGGAAGTTCTTTAGTCAGAACTGAAGAAGCTTCTTGGATGAGAAGCAAAAAACCAAGAAAGTCCAGTGGCCTCTTGAGAAAAAAAAAAATAGCACCTTTGGGACAACCCTAACCTGGATAATGGGAATTTCTATCAGGGCTCGCCAACCTTTTGGACCTCAGAGACGACCAAACTCATAATTTTAAATCCTGTGGACCAGAGACCCTGGGGAAAATCCCCCCAAAAGACTGCAGGAAAATTCTTCACCCTGTTTTCCTACATGTCCATCTTTATTTGGGATCAAGGATACCGTCTCCAGCTCCGTTCTCAGGAAGAGAGAGAGACTTTTGGCTTCATGCAAGGAAAGCAGCAGAAGCAGTAGAAGTCTTTCTGTCTCTCCTCCAAACTCCGCCAGAAATGAGTGTTTGCCAGCACAGCCTCTTGGAGCAGGATGCCTTGCAGGGTCCCAAAGACTCATTTCTGGCGGAGTTTTGGGGAGAGAAAGAAAGACTTTTGCTGCTTTCCTTGCGTGCAGCCAAAAGCAGAAGAAGAAAGAAGCGGAAAGAAGCAATCCGGTGGCCAGGCCAGGCATGTGGGGAGAATGGAGCAAGTTCTTCCCCTCCGTCCTTTCCCTCCTCCCTTCACTACCTTGTGTTGTTCGCAATGCAAGCGACGCAAGCCTTATGTTCCCACGGGCCATGTGGGCGGCGCAGCCTTGTGTTCCTGCACAGCCTGGATTAATTCCTTTGGGGGTGACATTTCTCTGCGGACCACCAAAATTTTCTCGTGGACCATCAATGGTCCCCGGCTCACTGGTTGACGACCACTGCTCTATAAAATATTCTAAAATCATTTAATATTTACATCCACTAGAGGGTGCTGTCACCAAAACTAAACTGGAAGGTATCTCAAGGACTGGCAACAGAGAGAATCTGATAGGAAAAGGTTTTTTTATCCCTGTTGAGTTAAACTGCTGTAAAATCTCATGGATATGCCCTAGTATTTTTCTTGTCAACAATACAGTAGCAGTTTACATTCTTCTCCAGAGCTTTCTCAGTGTAGGCTACGAGCTCTTCTATTCCCTGGAAATTTACTGTCTAAGCAACTGAATTGAGATAAGCAATGATTTTTGTCTGTGACCATTTAAGGAAGCTAAACTTGGACTTCAAAGAAGCAGGAGAACATGTTCTTGACATTCTTGAGCATCGTAGAAGAGTCTTGGGAATACTCAAGAAAACAAGCAAATGGTCAAAGATCCAGTCAATCGAGAGGCAAATACTTCTAGATTGTCATCCTTTCTTTATGCAAAGAAATCGATAACGCTGGGGAAGGTGGACAGAAAGAAGAGAAGGAGATAACCAGCAGCAAAGTGGACTTGATTATAGAAGCAATGGGTGCATTGTAGAAAGCCATGAAAGGCCAGGTTGAAGAAGTTTGCCGTGGAGAAAATCTGTCCATGTGGTCACTTTGAGTCGACACTGACTTAACAGAACAACGGAGTCGGGAGGGACCTTGAAGGCCTTCTAATCTAGACCAACCTCCTGCTCAAACAGTAGACTGTATACTATTCCAGACAAGTGGCTGTCCAGTCTCTTCTTAAAAACTTCCAGTGTTGGAGCACACACAACTTCTTGAGGTAAATTGTTCCACTGATTAATTGTTATAACTGCCAGGAAATGTCTCCTTAGTTCTAAGTTGCTTCTCTCCTTGATTAGTTTCCACTCATTGCTTCTTGTCCTTCCCTCAGGTGCTTTGGAGAATAGCTTGACTCCCTCTTCTTTGTGGCAGCCCCTCAAATATTGGAACACTGCTGTCACGTTTCCCCTAGTCCTTCTTTTCATTTGACTAGACAATCCCAATTCCAGCAACCGTTCTTCATTTGTTTTAACCTCCAGTCCTCTTTCTAACCATCGTTGTCGCCCTTTTCATCTTTTTTTATAATATAGTGACCAAAACTGGATGTAGTATCTTCATCATTATTGATCCCTCCAGCCTGCTTAATTTCTGAGATCAATCAAGACCAACTGCCAAAACGCTCAAACAACCGGGAACAGGATCCTACAAGGAAAGATGAAAAGAGCTGGGCAGCCAAACGTTATATGAAACGTTATATGAGGCAACATTCTGACAGATAGATTTTTTTTTAATAGGGAAAATGCAGAAAGTAAAACGAAATTTGCACTTCAGGATGAAATTACGTAATTTCCATTTCCTGAAGCTGTCCCTAAACAAGAAATCAATTATGCATTGATATCGTTGTTTTTGCAATGAAATACTCAAACATGATGGGCAGGAAAATATAGTTCATGTGCACCTAGGACAGTGGTGGGATGCAACCAGTTTAATAACTGGTTTGGTGAGGATGTGCTTCATGCTCCACACACACACTTGTGCCACTCTCCCACCCCCACCCCCGCATCCCAATTTGGGCCTAGGGGGCCTCCCTGCAGCCTCCTGGGCATGAAAACGGGCCACGGGTGGGTGGGGGGAACGCAGCATCCCCCCGCACTCCATTTTGGGCCTAAGAAGCCTCCCTGAATTTACCTGAGAGCCAGAACGGAGCGTGTGGGGACTTCTGGGAGGAGCTGGGTAGGGGCAGCTGGTCTTTGGAACTACCGGTTCTCTGAACTGGATGTAAAATTAACATTTGGTTCGCCCAAACCAGCTGAATCCCACCCCTGACCTAGGAACAACTTACGTTATCAGAAACCAATGCATAACATACACTTTGTTGGAACAATCCCATCCCTTCCTTTCCAAAAGGCAAACCCTGTGGGGGGTGGGGGGAATGCACAGAGAAATCTGCAACGGAGGGACAGAATGCATCAATCTTTAAAGAAATTGGTCAAGCTACTCAGAAAAGGAGATGTGATGTACGGTAGGAATAATGAGAAAGCAAACCAAACCACAAATAACAGATTTGCCTAGAACGGAAAACAGAGTTCAGCCAAAAACTTCATAGCTCTGTTTATAAATAAATGACCCCCAAATACCACAACTCTACAACTACACAAAAACAGAGGCCGGAGAGTAGGCTGGAGTTTTCTTTCAGCTTAAAGGAATTTATAAGATTTGCTATTTTTGTAGCTCTTGGCTTCTACCGTTGTTTAAAAGGACACCATTTTTGGAAGGAAACCACATTTTATGATAATACATTTTTGTGAATTTTTTTTTTTAAATCTTGAGTCTTAGATTTCCCAGAGGCACCCAGAAATGTGCATACAGGAAAAAAGAAATGTGCATAAAAGAAAGATCAACAGCATTACTGGGTTTCCAAAGGGAAACCTGATATTAGAAAACCAAGAGGAAAAACAAACCTACAGCCTTCTGCTGTTTCAGAACTACAAATTCACTAGCTAGGCCTGCTGGAAGTTATGGTTGGAATAGAGTAGAGCTGGAAGGCACTCAAAGGTCTTCTAGTCCAGCCCCCTGATCAAGCAGGAGACTCACTTATACCAATCACTTCTTAAAAACCTCCAATGATGAAGCACCCATGATTAATGAAGGCAAAGCTGTTCCACTGGTTAATTTTCCTCCCTCTTAGGAAGTTTCTCTTTAATGCCAGGTTGCTTCTTTCTTTGATTAGTTTCCATCCATTGTTTGTCCTACCCTCTGGTGCTTTGGAGAATAAGTTGACCCCTTCTTCTTTCCCTTCAAATACTGGAATATTGCTATCATGTCACCCCCAGTCCTTCTTTTCTCTAGATCAGCCAAACGCAAATCCTGCAGCCGTTCTTCATTATGTTTTAGTCTCCAGGCCCTTGATCATTTTAGTTTTCTGTTTTCTGAACTTTTTCCAAAGTCTCAACATCTTTTTTGCAGTGTGGTGACCAAAACTTATATAAATATATTAACAAATAGAAGGGAATGCTCTAAGATTTGCTCACTTCAGATCCTGTCATCAAGTAAATTTTTGCTTGTCCTTGTTGCAGTCCAAAGGCTGGGAGTCAAACCGCAAAGCTCAGATGATAATGTCAGGTTCTGCTTTGTCACAAATAAAGACCAGCCCACTTTGGTTTTTCAGATAAGAAATAAGATTTATAATTTAGAAGAAGAGACTTCCTGACTAGACACTTTGTTCAATGAGGAACAGGATGCCTTGGAAAAAGGCCTTTCTTCTGGACAGGGAGAAGTTCAGACAAAGCAAGGCCGAGCCTTTTCAAACAGGCAGCCCAGGGGCAAAGCTGGAATAAGCTACCACACCACACGAGTGTGCAGTGTCAAGCCCCTTCAGTTTTGTTGCCAATGAAACAATATGGATGTGTAATCATTAGAGGTCTGAAAGAGACCTTCAGTTTCCTAGAAGGTATTTATTATTAATAGTGGGTTAGACTACATGCCCTTTGGCTTTCTCCTCCCACTTCTAATTCTGATCTCACTTTAGTGGTGCTATTCAATTTTTTTTACTACTGGTTCTGTGAGAGTGGCTTGGTGGGCGTGGTGTGGCTTGGTGGGTGTGGTTTGGCAGGCATGGCAGGGGAAGGATATACAGCAAAATCCCCATCTCCAGGTGAAGGATACTGTAAAATCCCCATTCCCTCCCCACCCCACTAACCTGCTTTCCAGCTCCGTTCTCCTGTGCAGGGCAACAAAAGAAGACCCAGCCAATCAACTGGGACTCGAGAGGCAGAGAATAGATGGTGCGGGGCCAACCAGAGGTGGTATTTCAGCTACTCAAAATTTTCACTACTGGTTCTCCAGAACCTGTCAGAACTGGCTGAATACCATCTCTACCCCACTTGCTAGATGGATACTACAGGTAGTGCTCCACTTACGACCATAGTTGAGCCCAAAATTTCCATTGCTAAGCAAGACAGTTGTTAAGTGAGTTTGAGCCCACTTTCTGACTTTTCTTGCCTCAGTTGTTCAGTGAATTGCTGCGGTTGTTAAGTTAGTAGCACGATTGTTAAGTGAATTTGGCTTCTCCGTTGACTTTGCTTGTTGGAAATGTCGCAAAAAGTGATCACATGACCCCAGGACAACCATCATAAATATGAGCCAGTTGCCAAGCATCCCAATTTTTTTTTAATTAAAGTTTTATTAAGTATATCATTAAAAACATTGGACATGGTGTAATCGTTCTGACAATTCTATTTGTCATACATATTATGACATAGAGTACATATTTTATATACATTTATACATCTATGCAGGTCTTGGCATGTTCGGGTCTTTTCCCATGTAAGATTGAGAGCATCTTGGCAACATTTTAATGAGGTCTCACTCACCATCTTCAGGCTAGTGCTTTCGGCTTTGTGCTTATGCGAGCAAATTTATACATCTATACAACATTTTCCAATTCTAGTCATCCGTTCTGCCAACCTTATTCTCTTTTGATTCTAGATCCTTCCTTTTTCCCCACCATTGATAGAATTTATCCCGTATTTTATAGTATTCTATCTCATCTTTGTCTTTCCTTTCCAAGGTTAGTTTGTCCATCTCAGCGCATGTCCGTATCTTTTTTATTACATCATTTTAATCAGGAATTTCTTTATCTTTCCACTTTTGAGCAAAGGTTAACCTTGGTGCCGTGATCGCATGAATTATGAAATAGGTCTCCTCTTTGTTGTATTTCTTTTTTGTTATAATTCCAAGTAGGAAAAAATTGTGATATATGTTCCACTTTATGCCCTACCACCGTGATGGAGAACGTATGGTACACGTGCCACGGGTGGCACGCAGAGCCATTTGTGCTGACACGCGAACTGCAAGCAAACCTACCTCACTGCGCATGCGTGCACGTCACAGCTGATTTTCAGCCGGTTTGAGGCCATTTTCGGTCTCCCAAAGGCTTGAGGGAGGCTTCTGCAGGCTTCTGCAGGCTTTGCAGGCTGAAAACTAGCCACGTTTCATCACTTCCTGTTTTTCCAAAAATACCAGAAGTGACAAAACGGGGCTAGTTTTTGGCCTGCAAAGCTTGCAGAAGCCTTCCTCAAGTTTTTGGGAGGCCGAAAAAGGCCTCAAACCAGCCAAAAATCAGCTGTGAGGTACAGTGCAGGTAAGGGGGCGGTGGGGGGTGAGTGGGTAGGGATTGCGCACACATGTATAGGGGGCATGGGGGGCTCGCATTGCCTTCTGGGTGCTGGCATGCGAGCGCGAGCCTGCAAGCATGCACACAATTTTTGGCGCAGGAAGCCAAAAAGGTTAGCCACCACTGCCCTGCCATCTCCTCAAGCCACCTCTGGATTCTCTGCCAAAACTCCTGAGTTTTTCCCAAGCGCTGAATTTTGATCACATGACCTCAGGGATGCTGCAACGATTGTAAGTGTGAAAAACGATCCTCACTTTTTCCAGTACAGCTATGACTTTGAATGGTCACTAAAATGAAAGGTTGAAAATCAAGGACTATCTGTATGCAGAGAAGGAAGTCCACTGAAAGCTAACCAGTCCAAATGCCGAAACAAAATCCTGGACAAAACAAAATCTAGGAAGCAGAATAATCTTTTTTTTTTAAATTGTCTCTTGACGCTCATAAAACTGTCTTGTTTGCCCAAGCAGTATCATTTGTAGTCATGCAAACGTTTGATCTGATCTAATCAATAAACAGAGTAGGAGCAGCACAGATTTCTGGCTTCTTTCCAGACCCTATTCAGAGCTACAAGGAAGTTGTCAAGAATCAAATACACCATAAAAACCAACCTCCAAGGCTGCGGGGGGAAAGTTCAGCTAGGACTAGCAACAACAGCCAAGATGCCACCACAAACTTGTAATCTCAAAGTCTTCTTCTTTGAGAGTTGACTTCTAAAAGGATGAAGCATTTCATTCATCCAGACCAGAAATCAGAAAGCTCCAGAGCAAAGAACATTTATTGCAAACTGAACAAACTCCCTCATCCTATACTTTTAACAACAATCCATCCCTTGCCTGCACTTTTTCCATCTTCAGAAAGCTTAAGGATTTACTCTTCATCCAGCTCTGTTAAATTAACAGATAATCAGAGTTGGAAGGGACCTTGTAGGTCATCTAGTCCAACCGCCCACCCAAGCAAGAGACCTTACACCATTTCTGACAAATGGCAGTCCAATCTCTTCTTGAAAGTCTCAAGTGATGGCGATCCCTCAACTTCCAAAGGCAAACCAAATTCCATTGGTTGATTGTTCTCACTGTCAGAAAGTTTATCCTTATTTCCAGGTTAAATCTCCCTTTGTTCAGTTTCCATCCATTGTTCCTTGTCTGGCCTTCAGATGTTTTGGAAAACAGGTTGACCCTCCCTCTTCTCTATGGCAGCCCCTCAAATATTGGAAGACTGCTATCCTGTCTCCCCTAGTCCTTCTCTTCACTAGATTAGCCATGCCCAGTTCCTGTAACCGTTCTTCATATGTTTTAGTCTTTAGTCCCCTAATCATCCTGGTTGCTCTTCTCTGTACTTTTTCTAGAGTCTCAACTCACTTAACAATGGTCTTGCTTAGCAACAGAAATTTTGGGCTCAATCGTGGTTGTAAGTTGAGGACTTACTGAACTCCTTCCTCCTCCTATTTTCTCCACAAGAATAATCTTATGAAGTGAGCTTGGCTGAGAGAAAGTGACGAGTTCAAAGTCACCCAGTCGGTTTTTAACGCCTAAGGCAGAACTTGAACTTGGAGTCTCCTGGTTTCTAGGCCAGCACCTTCATCATTATCCAAAACCAGCCTTCTATCTATATCTGTCTTTTATTTCTATATATCTATGTTTTATTTTTGACTCTGTGCAGGGAGTTAATTGCAATAATGAACAAACAGTAGGCAATAAACAAACAAACGAAAGAGGCTTTGAGTGGTACAGAGTTTCCCGATTGAGCATGGGGCTGGACTTGTAGGAAGTTAGCACTGACCCAATATATTAAAAAGGCAGAATTTCCCTGGATGAGAAAAGGAGAAACATCTTTTTTAAAGACAGGGCAGCTCCCTGCAGCTCCCTGCCTGCCCCTTCAGGTCCAGGATGATGGGATACATGATAGGATTAGTCCTCTACTACCCATCTAACAGCAGGGCTCACAACATTGCAAAATCGCCTGGGGACATTACATCGCCCAGCAAGATTCAGCCAAGCCAGGGACTCAAGACAACCTACCAAGTTACCCCCTGCGTGGCCCCATGGAAGTCTGACAACCAATCAGGATACACTTCTTGCGTTTAGGAGATAGCTATCTCTTAAATGCTGGGAATGCAATAAAGAAATTGGAACCTATTACCATGTATGGTGGAAATGTGAAAAAGCCCAACTATATTGGCTGAAAATCAGAACTGGTTAGAAGAGATGTGTAAAATTAAAATAGAGTTCAGACCTGCAATTTTCTTATTGGGAATTAATGTGGGCAAATATAATAAAGAGATAATATATTTAATAATCCATGTCACCACTACCGCGAGACTAGATCTTGCCCAAGGATGGAAAGGAAATGATATGCCAGAAGAGATGGAAATAATTAGAAAAATTTGGTGCATGCGCTGAAATGGATAGAATAACTCAAGAATTAAAAGATAAGACTGAATCTGATTATTACAGAATTTGGGAGAAGTTTTACCACTGGTTTAAAAAAAGAAAGGAGTAACTCTAGCAAAGATGATTAATATTTAGGTACATATGTAAATTCGTATTTTTTGTTATGTATGCACCACGTTCATTGTTTTTAATGTTTTTTTCTGTTTGTTGTTCATTAATAAAATTATTTTTAAAAAAGGATACACTTCTTGCCATAGGAACAGGAAGAAAGTTCAAAGGCCAAGAGAGGGTATAAATCTCTCCCCTTCTCTCACCCACGTGCTCCGTTTTGCCCAGGACCTCAAACCCCATCCTGTTCAGAGGTGGTATTCAGCAGGTTCTGACCAGTTCTGGAGTACCGGTAGTGGAAATTTTGAGTAGTTCGGAGAACCGGCAAATACCATCTCTGACTGGCCCTGCCCCCATCTATTCTCTGCCCCCCGAGTCCCAGCTGATCGGCTGGGTCTTCTTTTGTTGCCCTGCACAGGAGGATGGAGCTGGAAAGCAGGTTAGTGGGCTGGGGAGGGAATGGCGATTTTGCAGTATCCTTCCCCTGCACGCACACCAAGCCACGCCCACCAAGCCACACCCACCAAGCTATGTCATGCCCACCAAGCCACGCCCACAGAACTGATAGTAAAAAAAAAAAATCCCACCACTGCTCCTGTCCACCATTAAACCATCATAAGCAGTCTCCATGTTTCCAGTGTCTTTCTTCCCACTTGGAACTAAACCCAGGTGGATATTTCTTCCAACAGACTACTTCCAACTCTGTTTTCTGTTATTAAAGTTACCAAAGCAAGCCACAATGGAGGTTTTGGTCCATCAGCGAGTTTTATCAATTTTTATCAAGATTTTCAATTTTCAGCTTTGGGAAGTTCTACTGCGCTGGTTTCCACACTCCAAAGTGGAACCAGTTCGAAACGTCAAATGTTTGCATTGCTCTTGCTTGACTCAGCAACTTTTCTTCTGTGGAAGGAAAGTAGCCATGTTACTAAATTCCGGAAGATTGCTTAATGAGTGGTAGAAACTGACAAAGTAGAATTACTGGTTCGGTTTCCTTTGCAGTCAAGGAGTCTTCCCAGCATAATTCATCAGGTTTTAGTGACAGTAATTCATGGTGTGCTGTGCCTGTTTTCACCTCTTGACAGAATAACGGACGGGACCTTGCACCTTGGAGGTCTTCTAGTCCAACCCCGCCCCCCAGGCAGGAAACATTCTTGATTAACTAAGTCCATTTTGAAAAGCAAAAGTCCCCCTCTTAGCCAGAAAATAAAGGCCAATATCACTACTCAAAAGATGTCAATAATTTGGAAGACCAGACTCTGGGTGAAATTCACACAGCTTCCTTAACCTGATGAATGAATGAAGCCACTGACCAATATGGTGGGAGGAAATTTTCCAGAAAACATTCCAGAAAAGTACAAGCTGTATCATTTAGGATTAAAAATGTGCTGGAATCATTGGAATCATCCCATCATTGTGGTAGTGGAGAAAATGGCTACTTCTGTGGACTTCAGCTCCCAGAATTCCTCATGCTGCCTAGGGAACTCTGGGAACTGAAGTTCAAAGTTGTTGAGGTTGAAAAGCATCGAAGTGGAGGATATGGGAAGGCTCCTTTGGGTTGCAATCTATAAATTTTGACTGGGGCAGAAACTGAAAAGCGTTTGGAGCACCTTTTCCAAGCAACAAATTTGATTAAAGCTTTTTGGACTGCAGAAAAAAACAATTACTACCAACCTGCCTTCCATCGAGGACCTATATACTGCACGAGTCAAAAAGAAGGCTGTGAAAATATTTACAGACCCCTCACATCCTGGATATAAACTGTTTCAACTCCTACCCTCAAAACGATGCTATAGAGCACTGCACACCAGAACAACTAGACACAAGGACAGTTTTTCCCCCAAATGCATCACTCTGCTAAACAAATAATTCCCTCAATACTCTCAAACTATTTACTAAGTCTGCATTACTATTACTGTTACTATTAATCCTCCCACCCTTCCTTTCATCCATCTCCTCCCACTTATGACTGTATGACTGTAACCTTGTTGCTTGTATCCTAATGATTTATATTGACTGTTTCCTAGCATGATTTGATTGCTTATTGTACTCTATGACTATCATTAAGTGTTATACCTGATGATTCTTGACGAATGTATCTTTTCTTATATGTACACTGAGAGCATTTGTATCAAGACAAATTCCTTGTGTGTCCAATCACACTTGGCCAATAAAGAATTCTATTCTATTCTATTGTGAGCTGTAGCTCACTTCATCAAAGGCATGGAATTGACGTAAGATTTAAATAAGAGGGAAGGAGGGAAGAAAGGGTGGTTGTGCAGATGCAATCTACACATGAGTTGGATTACAAGCACTTCATCAATTGGCAATTGTGATGTACAAAAACCCTATTGTGTTTGTGAAACCCTTCTGAGGGAGCCTGAAGTCTTTTGATGTGAGCTTGCTATCTGACACTTAGTGTGGCTTTGTTGTTCTCAAGCAGCGGCTTTGAAATCAAGTGTTCTGGAGATTAAAATGCTCTGATGTTAAATTTCTTTCCTGTTGTCCAATTTGTTTCCATTAACTCTTTTGTTCCAAGGCTGATGTGTGTTCCATTTGTCTAATGTGCTGTAGTTTCTGGAGGGACAACGGTAGGATATATATCATATATCATATTAAAGGGGAAAAAACATGTGGAAGAGCTTCTGATCTTGTAGTGTGCAGTTGTTAGCATCCTGAATGGTGATTTACATGATGTTGGCCATGGAGACATCTGAGTTTGCTGCAGGAACTGGGTCCCATGTGTTAGAAGTAAGAAAATTCAAAAATAAAATGTAGGTGAGGAGAATAATATAGTAGAGCATTAAGAAGACAGTTGCTCTATAGACATTTTCTATCTTGATGTAATCCTTCTGTAAATATATTTTCTATGCATTTACTCATTGTTAAACACGTACCTGCAATCAATTACATCTTCTGTATCAAGTAATGCCACCCCTATCTCCTCCAGGAATTGGTACGTATCTCAAACTGTCAAGGCAATTCACATACACATTTGACATAACAAAAGACTAGTGCTCAATTAGGAGGACAATAGGAAAAGAGATAAACCATTGCCCTAACTTTCTTTAATCAATTGAAGTTAGAGTTTGTTTTTCAAAGCATCTGCTTAATTTTACCAGACTTTTACTTTGCACAGGTGAATATGTTAGAGATGCGTATAATCATTATGTTGTTCTACGAAGATGTGCTGAATGTAACATTAATATGTAACAAGTGTGGTGTTAGGAATAGATATTTCTTTGTTCTCAGACCGTTAGAAAGAGGCCCTGCTGAACGGACATTCCTTAATGCCAACTAAGATAAGATGTTAGATGGGTGGCGTTGGGAGGTATTGAAGAAATGATGCTGTCTCCATAAGGCGTTTCGGATTAGCTGTTTTCGGTCACTGGATCGATGTAGGATGGGCATGGGGCATTGAGATAGAAAAACTATAAAATGTAATGTATTGAAATCTTAAGGTGTGGTTCTTGGCTCAAACTTCATGTTGAGGTCAGCTGAGATCCTAACGCTCTTTGCAAACAGCTTAACAAATAAAATCTCTGTGTTTTAACCGGTCCAACTTTTTGTTATTTGGAGTCATTTCCAACACATGGCAGCATCATTGTTCTGTTGATGTTTGTGGAAACCTCTTACAGGTTGATGGGGCTGCGATGGCTCAGTGGTTAAAGAACAGCAGAGGATCACTTAAACATGAGTCAGCAGTGTGCAGCAACAGCCTGAAAAGCCAATACGATCCTCGGTTGTATAAAGCAGTGGCCCCCAACATTTTTTGAACCAGGGACCAGTTTCACGATTATTTATTCTTCCACGGACCGGTACCTGAGTAACGTGAGACTCCACCGCCATCGGGACAGCTCTTCGTTCGAAGCCGCCCCCCCCCTTCAATGAAACTAAGGCACGAGCACCCAAACGCCGCTTTCCAACTGAAAACCCAGAAGAATTTTCCAACCGAAAACCCGGAAGCGCCGTCGAAACAAGATGGCGGTGCCCAAGCTTTGCGGCCTGGTAAAAAAATGATCCACGGACTGGTACCAGTTCGGGGACCGGTGGTTGGAGACCCCTGCTATAAAGAGAGGCATAGAATCAAAATCACATGAAGTATTAGTACCGCTTTATAAAGATTTACTAAGGCCACACCTGGAATACCGCATCCAGTTTTGGTCAACACCTTACAAAAAAGATGGAGACTTTGGAAAAAGGGCAAAGAAGAGCAACTAAGATGATTAAAGGCCTGGAGACTAAAACATACGAAAAATAGTTGCAGGAATTGGATATGGCCAATCTAGAGAAAAGAAGGACTAGGTGGGCAAATGATAGCAATATTCCAGTAACTTCCTTAGAGGGAGGACAATTAACCAGTGGAACAGCTTTGCCTTCAGAAATTGTGGCTGCTTCATCACTGGAAGTTTTTAAGAAAGGACTGGACAGCCACTTGTCTGAAATGGTATAGGGTCTCTCCTTCTTGAGCAGGGGGCTGGACTAGAAGACCTCCAAGGTCCCTTCCAGCTTTACTCTGAGCGGACAGCCTGGATTCAAGACCTAAGTGCTGTGTGATGGGTGAACTTGCTCCAGCTCCTACCCACCTAGCAGTCTGAAATCATGCAAATGTGAGTAGATAAATAGGCACCACTTTGGTGGGAAGTTAACAATGTTCCATACTGGCCACCTTACCATAGAAATTGGGTACAGACAACACTGGCTCCTTCAGCCCAAAAAACTGTGCCCTAGAATCACACACAACTCACAGGGAAATTTATACTTTTACCTTTACCTTTACTTTTGGGTTAGGAGGTTGTCTGAATGCAAGTAAGGCTTGAGGAAATAATTTCCTTGTCCAGCATGGGTTGTAATGTGGAAGAAACCAGGAAGGGGAAAATACAACTCAATCCTGGGAAGACATAAGACATCACAGTTGGGGATGGGTACTAAGATAACCTTACTTTGATTCTGTTTCATGTACGAGGAGGCAGAAAGATACAGCTAGGCCTTGATTTATGACTGTAATTAAGCCCATCGTAAGACATTATGGTTATAAGTTGAAGCATCACATGATTGGGCCTGATTTTTTGGCACTGAGAATGACCATAATGGTGAGTTGGTTGTCAAAATGCAATTATGTGACTTGGCCACATATTGCCCCATATTGCCTTACAGCACTCTCTGAGTGGTTTACAAATATCAGCACATTTCCTCCAACAATCTGGGTCCTAACAATTTTACTGATCTCGGAAGGATGGAAGGCTGAGTCAACTTTGAGCCAGACAGAATCAAACTCCTGGCTGTGGGCAGAGTCAGCCTGCAATACTGTACTCTAACCACTGTGCCACCACGGTTCAGTCGTCATAATTTCAAAACTGGGTCCTAAGTAGCCTTTGGAGCAAGTGGTAAGCAACTGGTTTTAAGTCAAGTACTTTTTCAAATTACATTTCTGCTTTGGACTTGGATTTCTCTTATCTGACTGCTGTCTTGGTTGTGGCTCTTCCTCCTGTTGTTCAAGATTATTGTTATTGTTAAGTCCCGGGAAGGATCGACTCGAGACCAGTCAGACTTCAGCTCTTTTTATTAGTCTCTCAGAAAACCGAACTACCATGGAGCCGCGGCAGCCTCTTTTATAGCGGCTGCTCGCGGCTCGCGGCCAATGATGGCTCCTTGAATTTCCCGCCATCAGACGGACCAATCAAAAGGCAGTATTTCAAGTATTCAAATATATAACAGTTATAGCCCATTACAAGTAGCAACATAGAAGTTGAATTATATTAAGGGGCCCCAAACTAAGGTTGCACAAATATGTCCCTCAGCTGTGTGCATTCGCACTTAGTATTGTGGTTTGCCTTGGAAAAAGTTTGCAGAGCCATTCTCGGTCTTCCTTTTTTTAAAATCAGGGCAATAGGCATAAACTTGCCCATGACGTATCTACTCTTCCTTGAAATATGTTGGTTAACCAAAAAAGGTGGGAGGAGAGGTTCACTGTGCAATTGAGGGAGGAAAGGCTGGGTGATGTATTTCCTATTAGCAATTAATATGCTACCTGTGTTTTAAAAAAATGGCTACCCTTTCTCAGGGCTGGCATATGCTGTCTTTTTATGACTGGTGGACTTCAGCTCCCAGAATTCCTGAGCCAGCCATGCTGAGGAATCCTGGGAGTTGAAGTCCAACAGTCATAAAGGGGCCATCGTTCCCCAATTCTGGTCTCTGTGTATGCTACATCTTGAAAATCTCTCTCCCTTTGTACTAAAGGCAAGAAGCTTTAGAAATTCTGGATTGTTTTCTTTTTTTTTCAACAAGAGTTTCTACGTTTCATTTTCTGCTTTCTTCTATACAGGTAGTCCTCAACTTACAACCATTCATTTAGTATCTGCTCAAAGTTGTAACAATGGCACTGAAAAAAATTGACTTTCATTCTCAGGATCATTGGAGCAATTCTGTGATCCCGTGATCAAAATTGGCCATTGACTCCTATTTATTTCATAGAATAACAGCGTTTGAAGGGACCTTGGAGGTCATCTATTCCAACCCCCTGCTTGAGCAGGAGTGTCTATTCCAAATATTAGCCTCTACCTCGGATCGAACTCACAGCCTCCTGATTGTAGGGTGAGAGCTCCAACTCTAGGCCACTGGAGCTATATTTATGATGGTTGCAGTATTCTGGGGTCATGTGTTCAACTTTTGTGAAGTTCTGACAAGCAAATTCAACCGGTAAGCCAGATTCACTTAACAAGTGCAGTGACTCGCTTAACAACGGTGGCAAAAAAAGGTCATAAAATGGGGCAAAACCTGCTTAACAACTGTCTCCAATAGCAAAAGGGAATTTTGGATTCAATTGTGGTTGTAAGTTGAGGATTACTTGTGGCTTAAATTTCCCCCATTTCTCTCTGATTCTGTCATGCCCCTGATGGAATCTGATTCCGAGAGGGAAGTTGAGCAGCTGACAGGGAGTGAGAATGTGGCTCTGGTGGCTGTGGAGGAAACTGGGGAAGGGCACAGTCTGGCTGGACATTCAGAGGAAGACGCAGGCCCACCCCTTCTTCATCCTACGGCATGCAGGGAGGAACGGATAAGGGAGCAATGTGGGTTATGGGGGAGAAAAAGGCCCTGATTTCCTTCATTAGCTGCAGCTGGGAAAACAGGATAAAGAGGGTGTTTGTACACAGCACCTTGCTGGAAGCAAAGTGTAAATTATTTTGATTTGTCAAGTCTTATCTGAGTTCTGGCATCCTCCCAACTGTGTGTGTTTTCTTTTCTTTTGAAGTCTTCTATTCCTTATCCTGCCCTGTCTCGTTAATTGCTGCAGCATGGCTTATGTTGGCTTTTATTTATAATTTATACGTACTTTGGGTTCGGATGGAATTTCTTCCCTTTAAAAACTGTTCTTGGGAGAGTTTTTGTTCCAGCCGATGATAACTGGACATTGGGGCAGGGATAGGATTCAATTTTTTTAAACAACCAGTTCTGTGGGCCTGGCTAAGGTGGTGGGCATGGCTTGGTGGTCGTGTTATTGGCTGGGCATGGCCAACTCAATATCACTCACATTGAGGCATGCATCTCCTCCCCTGGCCTCTCATGACTGTGGGGATGCTGCAACAGTCATAAGTGTGAAAAATGGTCATAAGTCACTTTTTCCAGTGCCATTGTAACTTTGAATGGTCACTCCACACAAGCAAAGTACCAGCAAAGGAGGGAAAAAAAAACTCCAGAGAAGTTCCTGAGACAGGAAGTCTAGTCCTGCCAAGAATGTAATGAGGGTTAATGGAGAGGCAGTTTCTGTAAGCAACACCAGAATGTTTCCTTCCTGCCTTCCTTACAGGATTAGGCCAGTAATTTCTTCTAACAATGGTTCTCCAAACTGCTTAGAATGTTAACAACCGGTTCTAGCAAATAGGTGCGAATCTGTAGAATCCCACCCCTGATTGGGGGCCAAGTTGGACGTGTTAACGGGACTTTACCTATTTTTGTGACTGTTGCTTTTGTGCCAGGCCCTGGGTCATCACAGACTCTTTGAACTCTTTTTATCTTATTTGAAATCAGTGTGCCAACTCGCTGCTAATTCCAGTTTCATTCTCTTTTTTGAGTTGAATGGCGTATTCTTCTTTTTCCGTCTTCTTAATTGTACTGTTCTAGTCCACTTGCAGGTCATGATAACCTAAATGGCTCAATTCAGATCAGGAATGGGAGGTATTGCGGGGGAATTTGACATAAAACATTTTCCTAACCAAAAAATAAATCAGCTCATGTTCTTGTTGTATCAGTTAGGATTCAAAAGTTCTCCTCAGCTTGAATCCCAACGTGGGGCAGAGGAATGGCTGATTCCAGGCTAACTGGGAACGTCGTCAAACCAGTAGTGGGATTGCAAATTTTTTCCTACCGGTTCTATGAGAGCACACAAATCAGCTGAGGTAAAAAAAACAAGGGAATATAGGACAGGATGGGGGGGCAGCTGGAGGTGGTATTTTGACAGTTCTCTGAACTACTCAAAATTTCCACTACCAGTACACCAGAACTGGTCTGAACCGGCTGAATACCACCTCTGATTCAAACCTTAGACACAAACAAATGGATTTCCCAAAGGGTTTTTTTTTTCCCTAGAAACAACTGGACTGTCTGATTTTTCTTCAAAAATGTTTCACTTCTCATCCATTCCTTATTGTTATGGGTAATCTGTTTTTTTGTTTTGTTTTGGGAGTTGTTGTTGGTACATATAGTTTGATGACTTTTTTGACTTCAAGTAAAAATATGTTGTAATGGTCTTGTACAGTATTGCATCCAGTTAATAGAAATTGCCAATCAAGGGATGAGAGATAGTTGTTTATAAGATCATAGTTGCCTTTTTTAAAGTTATAATTGGGGATTACGTCATTGTGATGATTTTTGTGTGGGTGTATGTTGAGACAAAAGTCAATCATATTGTGGTCACTGCTGGAAAAGGGTTCTTTAGTTTGTATTCCATAAATTAAATTCAAACTATTGCAGAAGATGAGATTGAGGCAGTTGTTTAGTCTAGTGTTGTTGGATACTAGTTGTTCCAGTCCCAGATTTGTAACAGCATTGTAGAAGGTTGCGTGTATGGGTTCAGTTGTACATTCATTTAGGGTCCAGTCAGTATGAGGTAGATTGAAGTCACCAAGAAAGATAAAAGGGTATGGGCAGGATGCTGCCCATGTTAGTAGTAAATTTAGCTTGTTATTATGTTGTTATTATGCATGATGCAGAGCTTTGATTGCAGAGTTACAATCACAAATTTAACTTTTTTTTTTAACACTCCCTGTCGGCTTCCCTGAAAGGAAGAAAGAAAGCAATCCAGCCTTGAACAGAAATTAGATACCAGCAAATTGGTTCAGGTATTGGATAAAGGCCAACGCAGTATGGGGCCCTATTAAGCAAAGTAGACGTTGTGCTTAAGGAAAAAAGTGAAGGCTATCTCCAGGTCTATCACGAAAATATAGGATTAGAAGAGACACCTTGATTAATCTTTCCCCTTTCCGGCCCTGTTTGAAACAAGACATTAAGAAACCCACAACTAAGAAACAAGGCTGCTGCCTAACTACTTAGTTGGTCATAAATGTGAAAAGCTTTGGAAAAGCATCCGTAACCCCCAGAGTATTTTACAACAGGTTAGGAAACAGGAGTGGGTGAATAAGGGTCAGAGAAGAGGGAGTCAAGCTATTCTCCGAAGCCCCTGAGGGCAGGACAAGAAGCAATCGGTGGAAACTTATCAAGGAGAGAAGCAACCTAGAACTAAGGAGAAATTTTCTGACCGTTATAACAATTAATCAGTGGAACAACTGGCCTCCAGAAGCTATGAATGCCCCAACACTGGAAGTTTCTAAGAAGAGATTGGATAACCACTTGTCTGACATAGTGTAGGGTTTCCTGCCTAGGCAGGGGGTTAGACTAGAAGACCTCCAAGGTCCCTTCCAACTCTGTTATTCTATTCTATTCTACCATTGATTTTGAACTGTTTGAGCAGGAACATTGCCTTTACCCACTCCAGAAAATAGGCTCCAGATACAGAAGGATCTCAATGGACTTGAACACTAGGCCCTAGTTAACAAAATGAAATTCAGTGATGAGAAAGGTAACATTTTACACTTAGGCAAGAAAAACCAAATGCACAGGTATAGAATGGGTGGTACCTGGCTCAGTAACAGCAACTGCAAAAGGGATCCTGGAGTCCTATTGAAATATGAGCCAGCAATGTGCTGCAGCTGCCAAAAAAGCCAACATAGTTCTAGGCTGCATTAACAGAGGGATGGAATCAAAGTCACGTGACGTGTTCATACCACTTTACAAAGACTTCGTAAGACAACACTTAGAATGCTGCATCCAGTTTTGGTCACTATGATATAAAATAGATATTGAGACTCTAGAAAAGAGTGTTGAGAAGGGCAATGAAGATGATTAGGGGAACGGAGGCTAAAATATATGAAAAACAGTTGCAGGAATTGGGTATGAAAAGACGGACCAGAGGTGACATGATAGCAGTGTTCCAGTATTTGAGGGGCTACCATAAAAAGAGGGGCTCAAACTATTCTCCAAAGCATTTGAAGACAGGACAAGAAGCTATGGGTGGAAATGAATCAAAGGAGGGAAACAACCTAGAATTAGAAAGGAGAAATTTCCTGAGAGAAGAATTAATCAATGGAATGGCTTGCCTTCAGAAGTTATGGATACTCCATCACTGGAAGTTTTTAAGAATAAATTGGACAACTGTATGTCTAGAATGGTATATAGTCTTCTGCTTTAGCGGAGGGTTGGACTATAACGGGGACGGCAAGGTTTTTAAAAAATAATAAATGGCATTAAATATAAACATTAAAAACAGTGAACGCGGTGTCTCTTCTTTGACATACATTTCTGTCTAATCCCTTTACAGTTAGAAAGAAAAAGAAATTTATACATTTGTATAGATATATACATTTTTATGCATCATTTTTTTCCATTTGTCTTTTGTTCCTTTTTGTCACTTTCTCTACTTATTTAAGTTCTATGAACACCTTTTCATGTCCCTCCATTTATAAAATTTGTTCCGTATTTTGTAATATTCCAGTTCATCTCACTCTTTCAATTCTAGTCTTAGCCTATCCATTTTGGTGCAGTGTAATATTTTCCCAATCAAGGCATCCTCAATTGTAATCTCTCTTACTTTCCAGTTTTGGGTGAATGTTATTCTTGCTGCAGTAATTACATATATAATTAAGTAGGTATCAACTTTGTTTACATTTTTCTCCATTGTTCCTAATAAAAGCATCTCTGGTGTATACTGAATTTTGAGCCCTGTCATTTCCTCTAACCATGACCAAGTTCTACGCCAGAAATCCTGCGCTTTCGTACAGGTCCACCATATGTGATAGTAAGTACCCTGTGATAGTAAGTATCCTGAACTAGAATAGTAAGTATCCCAAACTAGAATGGGGGTCGGCAACCTTAAACACCCAAAGTGCCATTTGGACCCATTTCCCACAGAAAAGAAAACACTGGGAGCCACAAAACCCTTCCAGTGCCTGACTATTTCCTAAGCTGCCACAAAACTAGCATATGTAGTTGAATTAAACATTCTGTTTTCTGAAACTTTTCTTTTCTTGGATGGTTAGCCTACCAGGACCCAAAAAGCTTAATAAATT
Organism: Pseudonaja textilis; assembly: GCF_900518735.1. The sequence goes on from NW_020769439.1 coordinate 352,104, forward strand.
GTGTGCCGGTGGTTGTGATGCACATTGGTGGTTGTGACGCATGTTTTGAGTGACAGGGAGCCGCAGCAGACGGATGAAAGAGCCATATGCGGCTCCAGAGCCACGGGTTGCTGACGCCTGGACTAGAAGACCTGCAAGGTCCCTTCCAACTCTGTTATTCTGCTCTTCTTCTGTCTCCGAAATTTCATGAGAGTCTTCAGATCTAGCTTGCAGTTATGTGTATCAGCTTTGGAAGCCATATTGAGTCCAGATGCTCCCACGCTGCCACATTTTGAGCCTGGGAAATGGGAGTGGGGGATTTCTTGGAGTGCATGTGGTTAGACAGAATAACATTCTTTTTCTAATTCGAGGTCATGTTATTTTGCGCATAAGTGAGGGGAAGCCTCAAGTTGGGACGGATAGTGATCGGGGCATGTGATGTGATGATGGGCACAGGGGATGGATTTGTAGTTTTTACTTATTGTAAGGAATTATCAGATTCGGGATTCCCCAGTTTGTGCCAGTTTATTATCCAAATAAAAAGAACTTTTGAGAAGATGTCTGCCTCGGAATTATTGGTTGGAGGGGAGGTTTTCAGGAACGCTGACAGTGTGGACGTCAACTCCCTAGATGGCTAGGGAATTCTGAGAATTGAAGTCCACACACTTCTTCAAACTGCCAAGGTTGAGAAACACCCCTGTAGAAGAAGAGGGTAGCGCTTTAGAGGCCCCATCACCATTCATCTCCTGTTTCAGCAAACGGAAGTTTTGGCTATCATTATTTCTCAATGCCGTCTCATGCTAACTGGGGAAAATCGCCAGGGAAAACCACATTTGTGGCTTGGAGATCTGGTCTGTCTAAGTGTGACACCTACGCAATGCTATTATTCCCCTGCAGCTGTGAAGCTCTGTTTTTGTGTAGCTCACTCATTTAATCATTCAGAAACACCACAGGACTTCGATTATTGTGCCCCCCCGCCCCCCCGCATCGCTAATAAAAAGAAGGACTATTGATGACATGATAGCAGGGCTGCCACAAAGAAGAGTGGGAGTCAAGCTATTCTCCAAAGTATCAGGATAAGAAGCAATGGATGGAAATTTACCAAGGAGAGATCCAGCCTAGAATTAAGGAGAAATTTCCTGACAGCGAGAATAGAGTGGAGTGGAGTGGAGTGGAGTGGAATGGAATGGAATGGAATGGAATAGAATAGAATAGAATAGAATAGAATAGAATAGAATAGAATAGA